>JAMLFY010000008.1:5846024-6446024 GCA_030441495.1 Dalbergia oliveri
TGTTTGGTAACTGTTTCAAAATAGAAAGAACTCGCAGAGTAAGACAATAGAGATAAATATGATATTAGAAATAGAGATAAAACAATATTTTATAGTGGTATATAGCACGTAGTGATTAATGAAAAACTAATAAGATTATATTATAATTTAATGTAAAATTGAAAAATGAGAATGATATGGATGGAATATAAAATGTTTAAAAGGATATTTTTGAAAAAAATATTTTAAATTTGTATCCCATAAATATGTCTCGGTGCCCTCCTTTTTGAAGTATAGAAATTTATTCAAAATTTATCAAATGACAAAGACAATTTTGCAGCATGTTTGGGAAGAGTTTTTAAAATGTGTTTTGGTTTTTAAAAGTAAAAAACAAAAAACACCGTTTGTCAAAGATGTTTTCGAAAACATGTTTTAAAAGCAAGAAAACACAACCCTCTTTTTAAAATAGAAAAACCAAAACGATTTTGGGTTGTTTTTTTGTGTTATTGTTTTCAAAACAATGAAAACGCGGTGTCATTTTTGTAATTAAGTGAAGTTATTGTTCTTTCCAGGATTCGACTCCTCCGAGTGTGTTTTGAGTTATCTTTCGTTCACATATTTTGCAGCAAGCTCCCAAGACTCATCCACTCAAGGAAGCAAGTCCAGGCAGAGATCCTTCAGGACTTTGCCCTCCAAAGTCCGCCACCTGGGGCGACCTCCGACGCGCTCCTGCTCTATCCACGCGCTCCCTCCCTGCTTTGACCTGCACAACCTGCTTTGGGAGGAGACCCGCGCGAAGCCCAGGACACCACCGCCACCTGGTCCCGTCCGCGAAGCCAGATGCACCGACCTGTCAGATCCCCGGCCTCCACCTCTGAAGCTGATCGCCCCTCCCTCAGAATCCTGTAGAGTGCTTCCTTTCCTCTCTTTCTCTTTCGTTGCTTCATAGGAAAAATAGCACTTTTTAGTGGATTTTGCTTATATTTTCTTGTTCATCATACTAGTAATATGCTTTCTAGACTTCATATTCAACTGGTCCAATTAATTTGCCTTTTTCCATATGCCGAACCTGAAAGAATGGGAACTTCATGTGATTTTGATGAATTATGCAATATCCTTTTGAATGCATTCCTGGCAATCCTAGATTATTGAGCAATATGTTGCTATTAATGGTTTCAGGTTGATAAAGGAGTTTGATCGTGAAATTAAAGATGAAGAGGAAGAAATCCCAAGAATGAACAAGCAACTTAATGATGAAAAGCAATCGATGGTCAATACTCATAACCTTTCCTTTTTCCCCTTCACTCACAATAAGATTGGACTGATGAGCCAAGGGAAATGACAAGCTATCGTGACCAAATTGTTAATTGGATGTGATAAAAAAATCATGCATAGGTTATAAATAGATTTATAAATGTAAATTGACATCAAATTGTGTTAAGACTATTTTTAATAGGAATTTGTATTAAAACTTTATTTATTAAGTATCTATGGAAAATATTATCTATAAAATATAATAGTTAAAGTTTATCATTTATAAATTATGCAATTTGCTAAATTTTTTGTTTTATTGGTTTTAAAAGTTGTTTTTAAAAATAAATTATCCAAAAAAAATTTCTGTTTTTTGTCATTATAAAACTGTCTTAAGTTACATTGTCAACAGTTTTCTGTTTTTTTGTTTTTAAAAATTAAACTAAAACTTATTTTATAAATAGTTTTAAAAAATTTAAGAACAAAACACTTCCAAACAACCACTTACTTTCCTCAAGTTGTAGCTAGCTAACTTGTTTTGTTTCCTAGGGCTTTAAGCCCCGTAACTTATCCAAAAAAAAAAAGGCTGACTTTAAAAAAGTCTAATTTTATTTAAAGTAAACTTATAATAAAGTGATTTACAGTTAACTACGTTGGTCTAAGGATAAAGATTGAACATCTATTGAACTCAAACTATGTTGTATTTTGAAAATTTAAATATATTTCGAAAGTTTTAATTAATTATTTAGAAACATGTTCTCAAATCGAGAATGAATCAAAATATTATAATTTCCATAATTTCTTTTAAATGAATTCAATGCCATTAAAATAAAATGTGACCTTTATCTTTACTAGCCTGGAATTTCTTAAATATGGTAATGTATTAGTTTTAATAGCAATTGACTCCTCGGTTAATTTCCTTTTAAAATCAAAACCGATAATGTGATATGATTGTTTTATAATTTCGATATCTTTATATACTTTAACACATGACTGTTGATATTGTCTTGCCTTTCCAATCATTAATTACTAACATTGTAGAAACATGATTAATATATGGTTGTTGGGATCAAAATTTTCACATTGAAAAGAAAAAAAAATCCTGTTTTGACATATATATATATATATATATATATATATATATATATATAAACACCATTTTACGATAACAAGTGTGCAAGTCTTGGTTTCTAATTACATTATTGCACTATTATTCTTTTTTTGGGGCAATATATCAAAACGTATCTCTATTGTATTTCTTAAATTCCTGGATAATATAAAAAGAATATGTTGTATAATAGAGATTTTTACATTATGACGGAATAATCTTTAAAAACAATACACTACACATCTCAAACTTAATAAAACTCTTTTTCTATTTTCTTATTTTGCAGGATCGAAAATTAGTTTTCTAACAACCTACACTCACCAAGTTATAAGTTGAGAGATACAAGTTAAAAATAAAAGGTACACTAATTATTTCATTTTTTTTAAAAGTACACTAATCTTACAACGCAAGGAGACGGGCATATCATCACTTCATTCATTTGCAAAGTCATTATATAAAAGAGATAAATACCTCATCAATTTATAGATTATATTATTTTTATTATTACTTATTGCTGTAGCCAACCGATCTTGAAGTTCATCACATCAAAAAAATCAGTGAAAAAAAATGTGACAACAAAAAAGATATACAAAATTTCAACAAATCTTAATCAGAAATTGGTCCCAAAAAAATATAAGGAAAAAGTAAAGGAAAAGCAAAAGAAAAAAAATGTCTCTGCCGCTTTGAGAAATATATATTTTAAAAAAAGAAATAATGGACCAAAAAAACCTAATGAAATAATAAATGAACTATGCTTTCTATAAAAAAAAATTCAAAATCCATAACAACAAATAACTATTCAATCAAAATATCAAATAACAACAAATAACTATTGAAGGAACCCAATTATTACATGAATAGTTGTGTTCAGATATATTTATTTTTTTAGTGTACCATTTCGTCTAAAACGACACTATTTTGAAACGGGAGAGTAGCATTTTCGTGCATAATCAATCATCGTTCTTGATGTTTGAATTTAGCATCGTTCTTGAATGACAACAAAATTATTATGGCCTCAAAAATGCATGAGGGAAGAATCTAGGAAGAAGTGTAATTTTGGCTCTCACAATCAGGTAATATATGCCATAGCAGGGGATGTGAATTACCGCCAAGCAGAAATACCTGCCATCGTAGATGAAATGGTGAAGTCATTTCAATGTATGAAAAGGCAAGTCCAGCAATAAGACTAGACCAGGACAATTGTAGCAATAAGGAAAATATTTTTACAAAATATTTTTTAACACTTACAAGTGGGTGACTATTAAGACACATATTTTATCACCATTAAATATGATAATAATGTCACACTCATCCTTAATATATCTATCTCATTCAATGGTTATAAATTAGGCCCTTTAAACTCAACAATGTAAGGATGCATGGAAATTGACGTGTGTATCTAAGTTAAATGTCTCTACCTAAAATATTTTTAGGTATTCTAAGAATAAGATAAAATATGTTCCAATATTTATACACTCTCATTTATTGATTAACACATAAATCTTATAGGTCAATATTTTTCCTTTTCTTTTATATTTTTAATATAATAATCGATGCATCAACTAAAGAATATAATGGGGCAATTGTTTTACACACCTAAGAATTTCTCATTCAGTATATTTATATGAAAGTAATGTTATATTTGGTGTCATTTTGCTAATTTGCAAATGCTCTACTCGTATACTACCCAGTACTTACCAAAGGGGAGCCCATTTGGTATTTAGCTCGAGAAATGGATACGGCCACCTGTTACATATAAGGATGAAACATTACATTACAGCAGATAAAGAAGAAAGCTTTTGGTTTGTCATGCAGAAGAGAGGAAAACACAATTATAGTACATACATACCATGTAAAACCAAAAGCGTGGATGATCCATTGAAAAATCACATAACCGCAGGTCCAGAGCACAAAATATGAGATTCTAAACCAAGGAAAGGGCTGAAAAAAGTACATACGCAATACCGAAATCATTAAAGTTTGTTAGTCCCTGCCAATACTGATCCAAAATAAGAATTTTTTGGTGATAGGAATCCTCTTGTTTGACATTTAAGTAAATGTGGGTCACCCTTATCTTGTAATTTATCAACTTTCACTTATGTGTCAAAATCTGAATGAATTTGAGCAAAAGATAGGAGTATTTCTCTAGTTCTACTAACAACTAAGAATTTATCTAAAATCAGTGCTTGAATTTATTTCAGGGCTTTGATACTTACAAGATTATTAAGAGCTGTATCCAAAAGGAGGAAAACTACATTCAAAGAATGCATGCAACCCATCAACTGGCAAGCACAGACGAACAAAATTATCAAGGTTTTTGTTTGAGAGATATATAGAGAAGGAGAATGGAAGTAAAATAATATGCACCAAGACCAAGTCTCTGTTTAAATTAAAGAAGCGTTCGTCACACTCACCAGGTTTAGTCTAAAATGAGAAATTGATAAGAATGGGACTATAACACACCAAAATACAACATCTGTTAGCATGACAGCCCCTGCACATGTCTGTTAATAGTAGAATATCAGTTTCAAAACATAGAATCTGAAGCGTGTTTGACTTTGACCAACCTGATATGTAGTTTGCATGAGGTAACCCCAGAAAGCTGCTCTTTGTTGAAACTCCTCTTCAGCATACCGGCTTTGCAACTTGATGGAACCCTGGGTAGTTTGTTTCTCTTTATAGGTCATGGAGTTTATACACATCCTCTCTTCTTCTTCCCTTCTAGGAAACTCAGCTCTTCCCCTCGTGTCAACGGGAGGTTTGTTAACGAACTGCCAACATCCATATGCAGATACTATGGTCCCCAGCTACACATACATGTTCAAAGTTTGGAACAAGTGCTAAGTTAGAATATGCTAATTAGAAAACTCCTGTTTTTATATTGAGAATGTGATTTCCAAGTGATCAATTAACTTTGAACAGATGGGGTATTGTCATTCTTGTCATACCGCAAAATATATGATGACCAAACTGAAAGTCCACCTAAAAAATAAATGCAATAACATTAATTGGTCTCCATAGTATAAGAGTAATGTAAGAAATTACTATGATTGGCTTACCTACCACATTTTTTTCACTCAAGTGAACTGATTGAGACATTGAGTATTGTGGGCGAACAATAGAAAGAAACAGAGAACAGTAAAGGAAAAGAGAAATTCTCATTTTAATGGGCATGAAGAAAGAAAGACGGAGTAAAGAAAGTCTCATTTTAATTTTACCAATATTATACTAAATTCTTATACAATTAAAAAGATTTTTTGAGGTACTAACAATTTATTTGGTTTCAGAAAATAATTTTCATATCCTATTTTCAATTGTTTTGTATTTTTTCACTTCATTATTTCCTCCACAAAGTCAGAAAACTAACTGAAAACAAAAAAATAGAAAATGAAAGTAATTTTCTGAAATCAGACAGATCCTAACCAATCTGATATTTCAAGTTCTTTTATAAGATATTGGGGTGTGGTGTCAAAAGTTATTACATATTAGATTACATAAATTGGAAGGAAAGGAAATAGGAACATACTCTGTGTAGTAAATAAAGATGCTTGCATCATATTTGAGAACATCCCAGGCTAAGAAAAGTGCCATGATCACAAAGGAAAGGAAGCGTGTAGCCAAGAGCCACAAAGGGTGCACTCGTCCCCAACAGCTGGTCCATAACTGGGAGGTGCTTACATGGCCCTTGGGCAACACACCCACCACCACTTCATTGTCAGGTCTAGCCACCAGAAGGCTCTCATAAATGCTCTCAAATTCTCTTCTTGAGGCCCCTTCTTTCATCCACAGCACCCATAAGGCGCCTACAAAGGACACGCCAACAATGCCAAAGCACACTATGTCATACCATGCTACTTCTAGTGCCATCACTGCAATTGCCAATTAATTAATTAACCACAGAGAGCATGCACCTCTAATTGTTTATTGTTTTCTCGGTGGACTACTAGCTATGCAATGATGCAAGGCGGGGTTTGCAATGCTCTGGAACCTACTTTCTGTGAGCATACACTTAGGTGATGGGTTGTGAATTTTCATAGGGGACTGGTAGATTTATGTTTGACTATCAGGTTTGGACCTTTTCACTTTCTGGTCTAACTTTGGCAAAATTTTTATGCGGTATGTAAGAGGTGAAAAAGGAGTTCTTATGATTTATGATCCAAAATTGGATGTCATTCTTATACGTGGTGAAAATGTAGGATGAGTGGAACCACCGACATATTCACTGCTGACCTATTTGGTTTCAATTTTTGGTTTTTATTTTTAGGATTTTGTAGAAAAAATACTTAAAATTGGAAATGAAGATTGAAACTGAAATTTGTGATTTTCAAGATTTTCAATATTTCTTTATAAAATTTATAAAATTAAAAAACTAAAAACTCAAACCAAACATGCTTGTCCTATTTTTGGATGTTCGATTCAAATATCATTTCCCCTTTTCAATTGCAATAAAACCAGAACATGAAATTACGGAGATGTGCACCACTTAAACATACTACCTGGCTACATTTTTATTCCTCAAAAAAAAAAAAAAAATCTAGCTCCATAAAACTTATGTTTTGTTCCGTATTATTATCGAGAGCTAGTTACTTATTTAGGTCTATAAATAGGGAATTACTCTTATTGTGGTGTGATCCAAAATATTATTTGTATTTTGATATTTTTATTGTATTAATAAATTATAAAAAAGTTTATTATTATAGTTTTGTATTATAATTTATGAAGTGCAACATAAATGATGAATATTCAAGTATAGTACATATTTAATTTTAAATAAGATATTTATATGAAAACATTTTGCATAGAATTCATCATATATTAAAAAGAAAAATGATATGTACAACATCTTCCTATAAATATTACAACATAGAAAGAAAACAAATAAGATGGTGGCCCAGAAAAATTAAAAAAAAATTGAAATGAGCCAACTACCTTATTTATTTTCTTCTTATATTATAGAAAAATATTGTACACGCACCATTTATCTATAAAAAGTTGTTCATCAATATCTTCTATTTTCATCGCATAAAAAAAACCTTCTATTTTGACCAGGTATGATAAACATTCATATGGTCAAATACCGCTCTTTTTTCTCGCCGTGTATGTATGCAAAGTAACTCCATTGGCTTGGTTTTCCATTAGCTTGATAAACATTCAAATGTGACATTTTATTTTTTTGGGGTCATGTCAGGTGTGGCTCTTAACTTTAATTTGGGTCTTCAGTTGCTGGCAAATTGGGCTTACGACTTGTAGGGGGTGTATTTTGGGCTTTTCAGTTCGCATGCTTGTTATTATTCCGTTTGTTGTAATATTGACCAAAAATTAAATTACTGCATTTCTACTACTGTCACATTTATCAAATATTTGGACTGGCTGTCTTCTTGCTTCATTTTTTTGAAAATAAAAAAAATACACAAACTGGTAGCTCCATCCTGTAACTGGACTTTGTGCTCCTCGGAAGGAAGGAGACTGTGATTCCTGCCCAAAAAACAAAAAAAAGATATCGATTCTATGTAAAACAAAATGGCACCTACCATTGACTCCCAGAGTAATATGCAGTTTTGTAATATTCTGTCACAGTGTCTTCATATAAGACCTTTTTCTTTTCATAATTCGGCTGACTTGAATAATATTCCACAGCTGTGATATTCTCTTCATAGAAAAACAAATGTCGCATGGTCTCTTGCTAATTGCAATGCGAATGTTCATGAATCATGAATATATTCATGATTTCTCGTAAAAATCATCCCTGGTACAACAACATGCATTGCGGTCATGGTCCTTACTAATTATAGCATTTGTTAGTGTGATATTTTCATTTTTTTTTTCTAACAATGTATATGAATCGATGCAGCGCATTCTTATATCATATTGAGTAATGATATTTTAACACCTAAAAATTGGATGTCTATTCATACATCTATTTTATAATTATTGGATTATGGACGTTAAAAATAAGTAAGGACTATCATCACATCTAATAGTTATAAGTGGTGTTTAATAGTACATTCATTATTTTAAATGTTAAAGTATCATCACCCATATTATATTAGGATGAACTCGTTAGGGTCAACTCTGACTGGTGTGGTGGCAGAAAATGTGTAGCTGTGTAAAGGGGCCGCACAATCTCTTTTCCTCCTTCCCCTTCTGTTGTGTATATTTTTTATAAGACCCTTCCCCTAATTTTTTTTGTTGGTTAATTTTTATGATTTGCTCCAACGTTGGTAGTGTAGTCCTAACAATTTTTATTCATTTAAGTTCATGTGTTCAACCACCCTCCTGGCGTAGGCACCGCCGCCGCAAAGGTTAGGTAGCATTTCTCATTCCATATTAATAATCACTTTGGAAAAGGTGCAATTTTGGTATATTAAAAAGTGAACGTACCAAAATTATACAGTTTCCAAGAGTGATTATTAACATAGAATGGAAGGAGTATAATATAAAGTCTCTGCTGCACCTTCAATGGTGTAGTATAAAAAATTTCTCATCATTATGTGCTCGTTATGCAAGCATGAAGCCTTATTTTTCTTTCCAACCATCTAACCAATTTAACAAGGGTTTTGTCCATTTTATTTCTCTAAACTTTAGATCACGTGGCTTATATCCTAATTTTTTAAAGAGTATTTTTGTTCATTTTTTAATGGAAAAGGGTTTAAGGTTGAGAAAATTGATAAAAATAAAGAGTATTTTTGTCTATTTAATTATGCACGTGATATGCATATGATTAGTTAATAGTGGAAATAGATGTCAACCAAGGTTCTGAAAATTGTTCTAATATTAAACCCGTTAGGGCAAGGATTTAGAGGTTCAACCAAAATATAATCGGTATATAGTAAAATCTGTATTTATTTAAATATATAACAATACAAAAAAAATATGTCATAAAATAACTAAAAATTAAATTAGATATCAACAAAAACCCACAAAATATAACATAATTCATCCCTTAATCAAAATAAATATTATCTATATGGATCAAATCTCTTAAGTTACTATTTTTCATATCAGAAAAGGAAAAGAATTAGGAAAAATGAGATTTTCTTTTTTTTTTTTTTTTAAAAAACCCCAAAATGATGTCATTTTGCATCTTTTTTATAAAAAAAATTTGTCAAATTTGTTGGCCGGGCTGGGCTAGTTTGGCGTTCTCCTCGAGCCCCTTAGCCCTTTATGGAGGCGGTTTTCAGGCTTAACTCTAACCAAATAGCAGGTCGCTTCTGTTTGTTAGTACCTCTGCCAGTTGACCTTCAGGAAACCATGATGTCAACTTAACTGAATAGAGATGTTCTTGGACCGTTTCAAAAGTTTAGAGTATTGTAATACATGTTTTAAAAAGTTAAAGTATAAACTTCACATGACCTACAATTTAAGATATACAATGCATTTTACCCTTTAATTAATAAGTCAACAATTAAATGTGCATTGTTGTTTTAAAACATTAAAAGTGAGTGTCCTAATATATATTTATTTTATTATTATTAGATATTATATAGATAAGACTACTATTACATCGAAGATATTGTAGTAAATGTCTCCATAGACACTCTTTTTAAGTGTTAAGATAATATTTTTGTAATTAAATGGATACTCATCATCATGTCTTGTATTCTATTTTTAAAGCAGGGAAATGAAGAGGAAGACTGGTTTAGAACTTCAAAAGCCTATCAGGGTAAATTAGCAAGATAAGAATTAAGAGTGTATTTGGAAGGGTTTTTCTTTTTTTTTTTTTGGTCTCAAAATTATTTTTTATATTTGAATAATTTTAAAAAAATAATTAAAATCTAAAAAAATAATTTTCAGTTTTTGTAGAAAACAAAAATATTGATTTCTGAAAAAAATCAGTTTATAAATTTTATAATATTTTTTAAAAATCCAAAGCAAATCCACCCTCAGACAATAAGGGAAAATCTAGCCACACGTATATATATATATATATATATATATATATATATATATATATATATATATATATATATATATATATATATATATATATATATATATATATATATATATATATATGACTTTATTTTTGGGACAGTTTGTATTATGTAGGCTTTTTTTTTTTTTACAAAACAAAATAACGAATTTATTATTTACTATTTCTCTTTTAATTTTTTTGGATTAATTTCGTCAATGTTCTTATTTTTTAATATAAGAAAATCGGCTGAGCGTCAATCAATCTATACAACTTTCTTCTTTATTTTATTGGGAGGCAAAATTTGTACATACAACTTTTTTTTCTCTTTATTTATTTATTTATTTTTTTGGTGAACATACAACTATTTTCTTCAGATAACTCGACACCCACAAAAGGAAGGAAGGGAAGGAAAAAAAATTACAAAAAGGATAAAAAGTGTGATGAGATAGAAGACTAAAAAATAAAAAGGATGTTAAGTGTCTATCACATCTTTCTAGTTAAAAAATATTTTTATATTTCATTTATCATTCAAAAACTTAATTTTGTGAGTTACTGTCAGTCTCTGATGATTTTTTACTTTATGTTTGATCAGGGTAAGAATAGAAAAAAATTATTTTTATATATAATTTTATACTTAAAATTTATTTTTAAAATTTTTTCTCCAAATTCAACCTTAACATAAGGGACATTTACTTTGTAATTTTAGTTTCCAATTTTCAATTTTTCAATTTGTGAAAAATGAAAACTTAAGACAAACCAACGCACCCTAAGAATTTCTCTAGAAAGTTGTATATGAAAACATGAAGTCACCAGGAAAGGAAAGACAAAAATGCTTTTGAGTCACTAGCAGACAAAATTGATGAATTTATGATATGGAAAATACTCAATTATTCATTCCTTATTAATAATTATGCTAAGAAATCGTATTAATTTAGTATTATTAAAAAATTAATATATTTAATAATAATTTATAATTAAATATATTAACTTTTTAATGTAATTCACATAATTTTCCCACTAAATGGAGAGAGTATAATTGAAAAAAAATAAAATAAACTAAAAGAGAGTGAGAACCAGAGACTGCAGATTGTTAGGAGAGTGCAGATGAAAAGTTCCAATAGCAAGGCTCACATGGCATAAGTTCTCAACTCTAAGGAGAAGGGTAAAGAAATGTGAACCAGGCATAGATTTATGGGTACCTGCAATAATCTAATTATGTGAAATTTTTAAGTATCTGTCATTTCTGTGTGATTTATCAATTTTATTTTAATTTTGTCAAGCATTTTGCTTTCTAACACAATGAAAAGAGATTATAATTCAAACTAATAATTTTAAGTTAAGGGATAAAAAATAATAATATTTTTAAGTTAACAAAAAACTTATAATCATATTTTTTTAACTTGGAATTATAAGCCAAAACTATTTATTTTAAGGATTTAATTAAATATATCTAAAGTGTAAATTTTTTTTACATATTCATACATGATTAGCAAATATGGTTACTTTCAACCCACTATTTGTAAAGTCATATTAAAATAGAGATTTGATTAGATAATAGGATAAAACTCTTTTACACTATCTAGTGCATCAAAATTAATCTCTTATTGTAAAATTATGACATTTTTATCAAATTAACCTAACTATCAAATATTCTAATACAAACAAATTATTCTATAATCTTTAGTAATTTACCACATGAGACCAATTTATTTTCATGCAATTCAAATAAAATATATTATCTTAAAATCACTTTTAAATTAAAATATCCAACATAAATTGCTTCTTACATGATCAAATATATTAAAGCACGGTTATATAAATAAGATATTATTGAAATAAGTTTAATATTAAGGTATTTGCAAACCCATAAATACATACCACACCATTAATATCACATGAGATAGATTCATTCCCATGTATGTTACATAGGTGTTGCAGATTAAGTACGATTAACCACGGAGAAGCCACCATCAACTACCAAGTTGTGACCACTGATGTGAAGAGCCTCATCAGAAGCAAGATACATAGCGGCTTCTGCAATATGCCGAGCTTTCAAAACAATCTCCTTCAGATTAGCCTGTGCATGATTACTAGCTTCAACTTTATCAGGTTCAACGACAACAGTATTGAAAGCTTTACATGCAAGAGGTGTGGCAACTGCGAATGGGGACACACAATTAACTCTGATCCCATAAGCCCCAAGCTCACTACAAGCTGATTTCACAAGCCCCACAAGAGCATGCTTTGAAGTGGTGTAGCAATGAGGACCAGTTCCACCAATAGTAGCAGCGACACTTGTGGTGCATATGATGGATCCACGGGTGCTCTTAACAACCATGGCACGTGCAGCCACGAACATTTGGCCATGATGTTGTCAAATTCATTCAGATCAAGGTCACGGATCCCGGATTTAGAGCCCAGTATCCCAGCATTACTGAAAAGGATGTCAATGCGACCATGTTTTTCCAATGTGAAATTAATCGTTTCTTCAACTTGATTCTCAACTCTCACATCACAATGGTGGTAAGTGACTTTATCTTAGCCTATTGAAGCTGCAACTTGACGACCAAGATCATCTTGAATGTCAGCGGCAATAATATAGGCTCCATTTGCAGCAATAGTCTCACTGTCTCTTCACCAATCCCACCAGCTGCTCCGGTGATAAGAGCCACCTTACCCTCCAATCTGCAATACAACATAGTTTCATTGTTCAATAATAAAAACATAATAGAACACATAATTATTTAATTAACTAGACAATACCAAATCTGAGAGTATATTGAACATAATGTGCCTAGTAGTGTCAGAAATATGCACAAAAATTTTAGACCAAAATTTGGAGAGTATCAAATATTTTTTAGCAATTTATAGTATGAAAAATCAATAGTAAATATTTCTATTGTCTAGAAAAATAAATAAAATTAATAATAATTCTAAAATGTCAAAAAACCCAAAAATGAAAAAAAATTGGGCCTTGGATAGGCCTAGGCCCATGTGCCTAGGCCCGAGGGCGAACGAGTGTTATTATTCATCATTTCTCTCGCCCTGGCGGGTCGTTCACAGCCTAGCAGACCTGAAATAGGTCGAGAGTGATTGCTTTCTCATCTGGACACCATTTTACACGATTCTTGTTGCATTAGAACCACAATATTGGGAGCTACAAAACCCATGTGAAATTGTTTCTAACCATAGCCTATAACATCTGTAGATGCCTCAACGAAAAGGGTGGGGTGTTCTTATTTTCAGATTTCTATGTCAATACTTGTAAAAACTTATGATTTTGGTGTCAATAGGTTCAAAATTTCATATTCTATAAAAAAACCTAAGAAATTGAAACAATTTCTCACACCTATGAGTTCTAGGTCGTGATTTGAAATCGGGTTTTATATTAGGGTTCATGTTTTCAAACTTAAAATTCTCTCTGGACACTAATCCATTTCATATAATCTTTATGTCAATTTCCTTAGGACATCATCAGTAACAAAAGTCCTCAATCAATTTTGATTTTAATCGATAAAATTAAAAAAATCCCAAATTGGTATCTTAGGGCTCATCACATATACGAATTTTACATTATAAACACCGACTCTGGAATGCAATATCACAACCATACTAGCTAGAATTAGATTATGCTTTGATACCACTTGTAGAAATTTTAATTTATAAAAAGAATGTTCTAAAATTTCAACTGTTTATCATTTGTCTAATTCCTAATTAATATGACATGTGATAAACAATATTATAATTGAGATTAGGTGCTAGAATTACGTGGCACATTGGAGGTTGATGAATTCATGACTATTTATTTACTTTGACCTTGAGAGAAAACTAAGAAGAGAGGATATCCTCCTATTGCCACATCAGTTTCAATATGTGTTTTGTCTTAATGAGGCAACAACCACATTGATATGGTTAGGAACATTACCTCTTGGTCAGGAACAAAATGAGCAAACCTATCCATTATAGCTTAGCTCATTTACAACAACCAAAACTATATCCATTGCCTAAGATTAACATAATTAAGCCCAATAATAAAAAATTAATTACAAAATGGGGTAAATAATAAGTTCCAATATTTTGATATCCAATTAATCTGGAATCAAATTGAAACTATAACAAAATGAGATTTATACTCTATACACATAAAATGTCCAACAAAGAGAACAATATACGCGGACCAGTAGCCCCATTCTGTAATTGGACTTCGAGATTGTGATTCTATGTAAAACAAAATAACAGTTACCATTGACTTCCCAACAGGGTCTTCTGTCACTGTGTGTCTTCACATATAAGACCTTTTTTCTGTTCATAATTCGGTTGACTTCAATAATATTCCACAGCTGTGATATTCTCTTCATAGAAAAACATGTTACATGGTCTCTTGCTAATTGCAATGCGAATGTTCATGAATCATGAATATGGTTTCGCATAAAAATCATCCCTGGTACAACACCATGCATTGCAGTCATGGTCCTTACTAGTTATAGCATTTGTTAGTATGATATTTTCATGTTTTTTCTTCTAACAATGTATTTGGATCGATGCATTCGTATATTATATTAGGATGAACTCGTTAGGGTCAACTCTGGCCGGTGTGGTAGCAGAAAATGTGTAGTTGTGTTCCATTCATTTAAAGTTCACGTGTTTCCTCCTGAAGTTGTGGGGTTCACAAACGACAAATGATTAATAAGGTAATAATACACGATGTCTCTCACCGCAGCTTCAGTGATTTAGTAGTATGAAGAATTTCTCATCATGTGCCGATGACGCTGGCATGAAGTCCTGTTTTTCTTTCCACCCATCAGGCCAATTAACGAGGCCGTTGTCCCACTTATTTATCCATTCTTTTTAATATCATGTGATGAATGTCTATCACGCCTAATAATAATAATAAAGTTTGTTTTAATAGGACTTTTAAATTTCAATATATTAATTTATCTATTGATTTATTTTTGAGAACTATTTTTTATACTCAACCTAAAATATATTATCTTGTAACTACTTTTTAACTAAAATATCCAAACATAAATTGCTTTTCACTTGATCAAATATATTAAAATATGAATATATAAAGTAAGCAATTATTGAAATAAGCTTAATCTCACGACTTTCACAGACCACACTAGGCCCTTCATTTCACATGAGATAGATTCATTCCCATCAATTTACATAGGTTTTGAAGAAAAAGTGCGATTAACCACGGAGAAGCCACCATCAACCACCAAGTTGTGACCACTGATGTAAAGAGCTTCATCAGAAGCAAGGTACATAACAGCTTCTGCAATATGCCGAGCCTTCAGCACAACCCCCTTCAGATTAGCCTGTGCATAGCTATTAGCTTCAACTTCATCAGGTTCAAGATGGAAAGTTCTACATGCAAGAGGTGTGGCAACCCCAAAAGGGGACACACTGTTAACTCTGATCCCATGTGCCCCAAGCTCACTGCAAGCTGACTTCACAAGCCCCACAAGAGCATGCTTTGAAGTGGTGTAGCCATGAGGACCAGTTCCACCAACAGTAGCAGCAACACTAGTGGTGCATATGATGGATCCACGGGTGCTCTTAGCAACCATGGCACGTGCAGCGTGCTTGATTGTGGCAGCCACACCACGAACATTTGTGGCCATGATGTTGTCAAATTCATTCAGATCCAGGTCAAGGATCCCAGATAAAGAGTCTAGTATGCCAGCATTGCTGAAAAGGATGTCAATGCGACCATGTTTTTCCAATGTGAATTGAACTGTTTCTTCAACTTGAGTCTCATCTCTCACATCACAATGGTGGTAAGTGACTCTATCTGAGCCTATTGAAGCTTCAAGTTGGCGACCAAGATCGTCTTGAATGTCTGCAGCAACAATGAAGGCTCCATTTGCAGCAAATAGTCTCACTGTCTCTTCACCAATCCCACTAGCTGCCCCGGTGATAAGAGCCACCTTACCCTCCAACCTGAAAGGTCATCACCACATCATCATGTCAACAAAAACAAGTCACTTAATTGATCAACATCAATTGAGCAGAATATGCATAAATCAGAGTGAAGAAATTAACTATGTATATGATGCTGCAAATTAAAAAGGGAAATTAAGTTTAGATGTTGAGTCTGAGACATCAGATCTAATAACAAGGGGTGTTGTACCTTTGATTCGGCATTGGCAGTGAGTGGGTGAGTTCCTTGTTTGATGGATGAGTTCTTCCCAAACCTGGAAACAAAGCTCTTATAGGTAGGTTTGATCTTTATATTTCTTAGGTATGATTATCCCCTAACAATAGCCTATATTTATAATAAGGTTTGTAGAGTGCAAAGCTCCAGAAATGTGATGGCTAACTAACTCCTGCACGGCTGCACTGTTCATATATATGTAATCATCATTAAGCATTAACAATTTGTCATATTGATCCTGTGTTTGGAAAATATCCTTAATTAGATTTGACTTGTATCAACTGTTTAAAGTTTAAGCCAATTCTTAAATATATCTAAATTGTAGAAAACTACTTTATAAGGCTACAATTATCCTTAAGTTGTTGTACTCAGAACTAATTGAGACTAGCTACTTCTTTCATTGTATATTTCTTTGGTCGGCATAATGCATTTTTCCCCAGTATCCTTAATGAAATATGGAAAATTGATTCTGCATTCATTATTTATATGAATTCCACGTTTCCAACTAGCAGCAGGCCATATAAAATTCATTACACTCTGTTTCGAATCACATGGCATTCATTATTCTTTTAATGTACAATTGAAGCCTGAAGGGTCACGCATCCGAACTCCTACAAGCAACAGAAGATTATTTATTTTTATTTTTTTTCAATAGTCGGGAGCTCCTAGTTGAGCTTACGGAAAATGGGGAAAATAATGGGCAATATAGAGTTCGAACTCCTAACTAAAAACCAACAACTACTTCCTACTACAAAGACCAAGTATTGCCACTTAAGTTTATGTTCATTGGCACATTATTCGTTTCATTGAATGCAATGATGCAATTATATGATTTTTTTATTTTCCAGGTGTTTTGCACTTTACTCCTTCCATGCTGAAAATAAATAATTATGTTTCCAGTCTTCAAGTGAGCAAAGCGTATATTTATTATATACTGACGTTATACGCATGAAATATAAATCATATCATTAACTATTTATTTTACAAATTTATATATCAGTCAATTGTTGTCGATCAATATTTATTTATTATAAAGTATTTTTTAGTAGGAAAATCAAATAATTTTATTTAACTTATTTGTTTAAAAATCATTGTTTGATTTTGGTTAATGATCTCAATGATCCCTTTTTTTTTTTTGGTTTCAGAGATAAGTATGTATAAAATATTAAAATATGAACGCGTCAAGGGAGAGCAAAACGATTTAACGTGTAAATTTGTTTTGGTACAGATTTAATGTGTACAATTTAAGTTGCCATTCCCGGATACAATTTTTTTAAAAATGAATTCCATTTGAAAATATTTTCAAAGTTTGAACTAAGATACGCACACATGTAGTTGCCACTAATTGCGACATTAATTTTGTGTGAATAGCATTAATAATGTTAATGAAGGGAGGGACCTATAAAGAATGATTATTTAAATTAAAAAAGATTAACTATTCGAGTTTTATAAATTCAAAATTTACATAATAACAACAATAATAATTTCATTTACCAAACTATTAATTTATCCTAGATTAAAGTGCGCTAGTGAAAATGAGGTTGGTCTCGACTGAGTTATAATCATATGTCAATTGAATTCAATCATCACTATTCACCAATTAACGTGGAATAGCCGAAAGGTGTTTTCCTTTTGGCAATGTCTATATTTTATTTATGGGAATTAATTTCTCTCATACTCTATAAAATTTATGGGTATTAATACTTTTTAGATAATTTGTAATTAAAAATTTATCAATCTCATAACTAAATTTATTGATATTTTAAATATTCATGAGTAAATTATAACCCTTAAATTTAAAAGATCGGTATTCCTGATACCATAATAAAAACCTTTATTTATATAGACCATGATACGATGATATGAAGGTTGGGATTGAGAAAAGTAGATATGTCAAAATGGCTCAATCCAGGAGTTGGTCCCAAAACAGTTATTTTTAGTGGGCTAGCTAAACTTTTGAGCCCGTAAAAATTTTTAATCCATTGAACTTATCTCACTAAGTCCAGGTTTAGATGAATTGGGCGAACCTAACTTGGTTTATTTTTTTAAGAATAAAAAATTTACAATTTGTTAGTCTTTATTTTATAACAACTCCAGAAACCCATACCAACGATATATGAGATCAAGTCTAAACCAAATTTAATATGTTTTTGACAAAAAAAAAGGACGAAGCACATGCACTATATATAATAAATTGTAATTTATTATATAAATGATTAAATTTAATGAGTTAATGCATAGTTATTATGGACCTTGAAAATTTGGATATATATCAATTAATAAAAAAATTTAAAAGTTTTTTTTAAATAAAATCATCAAACTATTAAAAAAATCTTTTTTTACAATTTCTTTAGCAAGTTAACCTACAACTTGTCCTAAATAGATTGTATTAACTATTTTAGGTCATTTAATTTTGATAAATTGACTCATTCTATCTTATTTTTGATAAACTTTTGGGCTAAATAAAATGGGCAGATAATTCCATTTGGGGAAAAGATAATAATTGGTCTCCATTATTGGACCTTATTACCTGGCAGGACAAAAGCCTACATATGAGACGAGCGCCCATTAATTCAGTCCAATCTCCGGAAAATTCTCGCCGCTCTTTTTGAATTCGATGGCATTGGCCCCTACTTCACGGATAACTTGGAATCAACACCGGCTAAACTGCTCATTGATATATGCCATATACTTAGCGGATGTGTTTTGAGTCTTTTGACTGCTTTGCACGTTAATTTTGCATCATTTTTTAAGTAGCGGAATGAATAATAATTATATTTATTAATATATTATTACATATTTAAAAAATATATAAAATTACTTTTCATTATTAGTGCATACTAATTAAATTTTATATTTTAACAATTTATCTAATCAGTGTTTTTAAGGGAGCAAAAAAGAAAGTATTAGTATTGAGAAAATAAGTTTTGGTATTTTCAAAGGACAAATTCCATTACAAAATTTAAAATGTATCTTTTTTAGGTTTTTTAACTATTACTTTTAGGGTTTGTTTGATACACCTAAGATAAGAGTTATGATAAGATAAGAGAATAAGATCTAATAAATTTTTAATATTATCCAGTATTTGATGTAACCTGTTATTCAATTTATATTCAATAATATCATACTATTTATTTAGATAATTATAATATCTTAATTAAATATTAAATAAAATCAAACAATAATAGCATAGAAATTTTTATTATAATAATTTTCAAATATTATATTTATGTAAATATTTACTAATTGAAATTTAATTTATATTAAATATTATTATTTATTTCAATATTTTAGAAGTCTTTATTATTTCAATAATATATATAAATAAATAATATTATTTTATATGTTTTAATAATTTATATTTTTAATCATAATTATTAAAATTTCAGTTATTGATCCTTGCTTTATATATTACATATTATTTATTATTTATTTATTATTAAATAGTTATTATTTTATTTTATTTATTTTTTATCAATTATTTTTATTTTTATTTTTATTATATGTAACTAAACTGATATTATATATTATTTGTATTTATTTTATTATTATTTATTTAAGAATTATTTTATGTTAATAAAATATTTTTAAAAATCTTATACATTAGAAGCTAATCAAGTCTAATATCCTCATACTATATTGAGTTATACAGTATTTTGACATATAAAGTTATACAATACATTATGGCAATAAGAACATATCGTATAATATTAACTTATAGTATCATGACTAATATATTACCAAACAATGTCAAGTCCTTTGTCTATTTTGTTTTAATTATCTTTCTATATGAATTTTTTTTGTCCAAGTGTTAATAAGATTAATTTTTGTTCAATAATGAGAGTATAAGAATCATGTAGTCTCGAGGCACACAAGTTGCTTTATTAGTATTACTGAAAGTGCCGGTCAAGTCTTTTTTTTTTAATTTTAGAGATCAATTTTTAAATATTATTTATATAAAATTATATGGTATTATATTTAATCGAAATCAAAGTTTTTTCAAAGAGACTTGTTACGTGAAAAAAAGAAGAAGAAGAAGAAGTAGGGGTAGGGGTAGGGGTAAATAGAATAATGGGTAGTTAGACTATTTATTTATATATTTATTTATATGGACTTGAAAGAAATTTTCAATATAGAGAGAGGAGACACAAAAGAAGTGGTTACGTATCCCAATCCTATTTATTTAGTGTCTACATATATATATATATATATATATATATATATAGAAGTAGACTAATAGTCTAAAGTATAGCCAGAGATTTAGACTAGTGTTTTTATCTTAAGAGATGAAAGTTACATATCAGCTCTACTACGAGACCCAAAACAATTTAACACCAGCATAAACAAAACCTAAAAACACTATATTTATTAGGGATCCCAAACAAATTAGTCCAACTAATCTTCAATTTCCATTGATTCCCATGACCCACAATCACAGCTTCCAAACATTATAAGGCATAGGAAATTTATTCTTTAAACTATAGTTTCCATAACTGAATCGATAATCGATTAAGTCAGACATTGGATCATCCAATTTAATCGATGAGTTATCAATTGAACAAAATTTAATTAAATTCACTTATAAAATTACAATTTAGTGTGACTAAGTAAGTAATATATAAATAATGAAATTTAATATCACAAGCTTGAGGCCAGCCTAGTTGTAAAGTAAGCAATGTCTTACGCATATGCCTTGAGTCCAAACCCCAATAAAGAATTTTTGTGAGCAATTTCAAAAAAAAATCTTTGGCCTGGTTCACTCTTGGGTCAACGGCCAGTTCTCTACCTGGTTTGATGGAAATTAGCCGGTTCACTTTGGATGTTGATCAGTTTGGCCGGTTCAATTTTTTAACCTCGCTTTCTTGTCTAAATCGGTCGGTCCTTTGATTCTTAAAACTATGCTTTAAACTCTCACATGCCAACCTAGGCATTCTCCTAAAATATTATTTTTTAATTCATTAAAGTTGATATTAAATATTTATTTATTAAAAATTTATTGCTAATAAACATTCACTAACTTATATTAGATAGTCGTTACCTCACAGATGCCATACAACCTGGTCTCTTAATCTTAAAATCTGATTAACTTGTTAACTTTTTGTAACATTTTTTTATAACTATTTGAATACTTTAAACTCTAAAAGGAGAGGAACAGATCAAAGACATGGACACCACTAATTGTAAAACACACAACATAAAAGGATAAAATTATACCGACCTTCATGAGATTTGGTAAAATTCATTATGCTTTCTTTTTATTTGTCTAAGTAATACTAACCTTCCTTACATATATTATATTATTCATTATGGGACGGAGAGAAGGTCAAAATAATGATTTTACAAACTCAAGTATTTCCTCAACACATTTTATAAATAGAGGGGAGGTGGATTGAATTTTGCTAAACCTAATAGGATGTCATTGTAATTTGGCCAAACAAAAAATAACACCCTGAAATTATAACACAAAGAGAACACAACCTGAAGACCCCTTCTAAAACAATCCTGTCCAACATTAATAACAAAACAACCAAAAAACTCCAAACATTAGCACCAAAATCACACCACACAATATTTAAAAGAAAAAAAAAAAAGAAAACTATCTTTTTTCCTTGGCTTCCCTTTGCTTTCCCTCCACCCAGTTTGCCTTTCAAATATCTTCGATTCTTCCATAGCCCATATGATATCAACATCATTATAAGAGGAGAGAATCCTAACATCCATTTTTCCTAATTTCTATAATTGTTTTTTCTTCCTTAAAAACATCATCAAATTCAAAATCAAGGTCACCCCTCCGCTACTTGAATATCTAGTTCATCTTTCTCATGTTCATTTTGAATGCTTTTCATAATTAAATAAAAGTGAATCAATGAGCTCTAAAAATCATGCACATAGTCAGAATAATCTGAAATGTAACTGTTGCCTATGCCTAAAAGCAAAATACCACAACATATTGTTTGTTGTAGATAGGAGTAGTGTTTATATATATATATATATATAAAGAGTAGTGTTATTATTTGTTCTACACATTTTTTGAGCGTCACTTGAGGTATCAATTGAATTTTGACTGAAAAAAAAGGTTAGGACCCACTCTCTACAAATATTCTTTATACCATATAGAGGATAGAGGACAAGAGTAATTTTTGGCTCGGCTCAATAATTTCAAAAGTTATTATAAAAATAAACTGCAACCACTCAAATAGTTATTGAGACCGACAAGATTACAAGATAATTTGATCTCCTTTTACAATACAATATTATGTAACTTAATTTTGCTTTTTGGAAAACAAAAAATAATAATAATAATAATAATAATAATAACAATAACAATGAGAGAGCGGCAATGGTCTACAAGGAAATGCATATATGATCGATATAGAGACCATAGACGATACACATATCTAACGAGCAATTAATACATGTGAGAGCAAGACAAATTTATTTCACTTTTATTTTTCGAAACATATTTCTAGACCAGATGAGATCCTTTATTTATCGTCTGACGCAAAGAAGGCATCAAGAGAGTGATTGACGGCCATGAAACTGCCATCTACCACCAAGTTGTGTCCACTAATATAAGCCGATTCATTAGAAGTAAGAAACAAAGCCGCTTCTGTAATATGGGTTGCCTTCAATGTAATCCCCTTCAAATTGCCAGTAGCAACGCTAAGAGTTTCAACTTCACTTGCTTCCTTGTATAGATTTGTGTGTGTGTGGCGGGGGGGGGGGGGAATTCGGCCACATTTAGTAAGTGTAGTTAAACATAACTAAAATAAAAGCATGCACATCCACGTGTCTCAATCATTGTCTATCACCTCAACACTTTACTATTCCTTGTATAGAACACAAGGCACACTAGACCACACCAATTTAGAATATGTTAACTTCTTTGGTTAAAGTGATTAAACATGTCTTAAGTTTGAGGGGAAATGACGAAAACCCTTACTCCAATCTCCAGTTCCCTCCATTTCCTCTTATGCTTCGTGCTGAAGATGTTGTTCATGTTAGCCATGACAACATCACCTAAGAGAAGGGTGAATTGGATGATTTGAAAACTATTTTAAATTTAAGATATAATTCAATTTTATGCACTCAAATTATGCACACAACAAAATAATTGTAGAAAATATATAAATATTGTAAATTACTTAAATAGAACGTGTTTGATGAAGGAATTACAAGAATTACCATATTAATAAGAATGATAAATTAAATTTGTAATAAGGTAAAAGGTTAAAAGAAGAGATGCAAACTGATTTATCCTGGTTTTATTCACCTATTTTGGCTACATCCAGTTTAAAAGCCAATGCTTGAGAGTTTTCACTAAACTCCAAGTTTCAAGCCTTTACACCAAAGAGCACTCTCATACCTTTGGGATCCTTTACCCTATGTGTTTGAGAAAGAAAAAGATACCTCACTCTTGTTCTAATAAGGGATGCCACCCTTTACACAATCTTAATAAAGAATATAAGAATTCACTGACTAGAGATATTACAAATTGAAATATTAGAAGGTTTTTGAATAAGAGTTTTGACCATAAGTTTGATGAAAAGATTGATGATTGAAAACATTGTAATTGGTCTTTGTGATTTGTTTTACATGTCTTCAAATGTGTTAAATGATGAGTATTTTCAGATAAGAAAACATGTAGACCATTAGGGATTTATCCCAAAAGATGTGTCCCTTCAAAACACACCTCTTTGTACATTTTAGTTGATAATCAATTACATGAATATGTAATCAATATAGTTAAATTTTAAATTTTGGCAATGGTCAAGTTCTGATAAATAAACTGGTAATTAATTATAATAATTGATTAAATAATATGGTAATCAATTACAAGTATTCTAGAATTTGAAAAACTAAATATTAAACATAGTTTAAATCATTCTTTCACTTTAAAAACACTTTAAAACATCTTTCAAACATTTCCTTTCAAATCAAACTCATGTTTTCACAAATCAAATCAAATCATTACATAAAAAAACAATTAAAGCACTTTCAAAATAAAAAATTTCTTTTATAATCAAACCCATTACTATATTTCAAAGAAAAGCTTGATTAAAAAATATTTTGAAACTAAATTGAAACATCAATTAACGAAGTGACCAAAATAATCTTATCAAAAGAAAAACCTTTTAACAACATGATCTAACCATTAAGCTCTTGACTCATTTTTCTTTGACCCATTCTTGTTGAATTGGCTTCAATTGTTGTAATCTTTTTTGTTCAAAGGTCATTCTTGATACTTGGACTATTCTACACAAAATAATTCACTTCAAAATTATTGTTAGTCCAATAAAAAATAAATATTCTTGTGAACACCTAATTTTTGCCAAAAACCAAAAAAGAAAATGTTTTCAATCCATTTTGAAAAGTCCTTAACCCTTTATTGTTGTTGATTGTGTTAAGTCCATTTCATGTTTTAGTTTTTTTTTCTTCTAGATTAAGCTCATTTCATTTTAGAAAAAAAAAGAGAAACCCATTACATTTATTTTGTTGTTGTCATTGTTTGTTTCTTTTTGTATTGTTTCATCTTAAAAAAAAAATTAGCCCATTTCATTTTTATTTTAATTTATTTTATTTATTAAAAAAAACAACAAAAAAGAGGAAGTTGTAGCTTAACAGTTAGAAAAAAGAAAGGATAAACGGTGCCTAGCAAGACAATGAAGTTAGATGTTGAACATAAACCGAGAAAACAAAGGAGCCTGTCCCAGATGCACAAGTCTAAAGAAAAAGAAGAAAAAAGACAAATGAGAGCACATGCACCAATTGCTTGTCTCCTCCAAACCGAAAAAACAGCAGCAAATTAGGAGCAAAGGCCAAGCAAAATCCAGCAATCTTTAAGAAGAAATTTGAATCAAATGCTAGAATTCTTGACCAAATTTGAAAAATTAATCTGCAACAATTGTGCATAAAATGGGATTTAAATCAGGCAAGGAGGAGGGGGAATTTTTTCCAACATGAAAATTTTTCATCACCATTTTTTAAACACTTTTTGCATCAAACACAGTAGGAGAAAAAAATCAAAGAACCACTTAAATTATTGGTTGATTCATTTTCTTTTCCAAGTGTATACTTAACATGTTGAAACCAATCCCATCCATCACACAAGCACAATAGCCATAACCATGAAGCCACTCCCCACCTTCCATCATCATCAACCATTAAATCTTGCTCACCGTCACTCTTGCTCGCCGCCGCTCCCTAACACCACAAACCACCACTCACATGAGCCATTGAAGCTCCTCCTTTTCCGTCCAATATCCACCCGTCCATGGTCGAATCGCCTTCAAGGGCCCATCCATCATAACTCCCGGCTAGCATTCTTCCCATTCTTCAGGCACATCGTCGCGGGACGGCTTGCCACTATGTACTAAAAAACGGGAAGTTCCCCTTCGTTGATGTCGGATCACTTCCCCTTCTTTCTTTTCTTCTCGTGTCCTCTTCTCTTGCCCTCAAACTCCATTTTCTCTCTGAGGCGATACCTAGCCTCTTTGGAAGTCACGAGAATGTCATTTTGCTTTTGCTAGTTGCTTATTTTTTCTTTGTTCTTTTGTTTGCCATTTAGTTTTTATGTTAGTTAAAAAAAGAAAGAAAAGAAAACGAAGTAAGTCACGAGAATGTCTTGCCACTTGCTTTTTTATTAGTTCTTTTGTTTGACATTTAGTTTTATGTTAGTTTAAAAAAGAAAATCAAGTCCCTTTTGGAAGTCGCGAGAATGTCGTTGTATTCTTAGCGGTTATTTTTTATTTTTATTTTGTTTGCCATTTGGTTTTATGTTAGTTAAAGTTTGGGTTAATCTAATTAGTTTGTTTTAGTTGGTACATATTAGAAGTAAAGTAATTTTTAAAACTAAGAAAGATCTTTGTTTAAAAAGCCAATGTTGTAACGTTCTTTGTAGTTGTTCTTGTATATATATATTAAATGTTTTGGTTAAATAGTTGTATTTTAAAGATAAATAAATAAATAATTGAAACTCAATTTTTAGTTAATTTGGCGCGGCTATAATATTATGTTCTAGAATATTAGCCAGCTTGATATTCTAAAATTTCTTTTCAAAAATAAAATCAATCAACCCACAATTATTTCTAAAGAACTACGTGACTTTGAATTCCCTATTGCACCAGGATACGTCAAGGCGTTTGAAATCCCTTCAAGTCAAAATTAATTTTTGTCTTCATTGTAAATAATTTTCTAATGAATTTTTAATATGAAATATTTTATTTTATTTAATTTTCATTTCTTTGGGGGAATATGTTTTATTTTGAATAAATGAATCACAATGCTTACCCTTGTAATTCAATATTTTTGGCATTTGAGTTGAACTTAATGATCTTAAAATTCTCCTAAAATACATTTTGTTCTCTTTTGTATTTTCTTCCTTTATATAAAATCAAAATAATTTTATTATTTGTAAATATTTATTAATTCATAAGACATTTTATTTTCATGTATTCATTTTAATTTTGTTACTTATTTTTCAAATAAAGATGTTAATTTAGCTCGACGACTTGTTAAACTATATTTGGACATCTTGACGTTTGATATGCTCAGGAATTCCCTAAAAACAATAGTTTTTTTTATTTTCTTGTAAATAAAATAAATAAAATAAATATTTTGATTAAAGGTTATTAATAATTTGCACTTCAATAGGTACCATAAGGACTTTTGTTACTAGGAATTCATAGATTCAATCCTTACCCTTATACACCGAAACCTCCAATTTTAATCTCATTACAAATACCTTTTCTTTAAAAATAAATGGTTTTTCCATGTTTTCCATTTGAATAACTTGGTGGCGATTTTAATTGACTAACTTTTCCGTCTACTGGCAATTATTGTGACCAATAATTATGCTTGATTCATTGAGATATAATACAATTGAACCGATCATATATAATATATATCTTAATATGCATGGTTCCTAAGAGTAGAACACTAGAATGTGCTTCATGCATATATTTGTTCATATAATGATATCTTCACATATCATTGTTCACATAAGAACATATTCAAGATTAGACCATCAAAGCACTTATAAAAAGCTATTGTATATTTTTCATAAAGTATCCTCTCAAATAACATTGTATGGTTTGAGAGTTAGATATCACAATAACGAATATACAACCACACATGATCTAATATATTATATTGAATATCTTTAATGTGTTTGTCATCATAAAACATGTCACATAAAACCACTAGGGTAAACCTAGTTCTACAGTTCATTTATGCGAAGAAGCCAAAGCAGTGGTTCTACTTGGCGTACTCTAAATCGTGAGTTAACTCACTGAATGAAGTTTCCATGTGCAGGGCGGACGTAGGCATTGCTCTACTAGCATGGGAACCTTTGCTACCCATCTGGGCCGCTTGCCTATTGGTTGGAACTGCTTAGGAGAGCCATAAACTTCTAGATTAGACCATGGTGGCAAGGCTCGTTGCTTAGTTAGACTTGTCCCGAATCAAGGACTTGATCGAGATTGCCATTCGTCGGACCTACCACCACCTCGCTTTCCTCTCCCCTTCATTCTTTGCTTCTCGTCTTACCCTAACAATAATTCCTCCATGGCCTTTTTTAATCTTTGACTAGAATGCTTCCCTTTGCAAACCCAAAGAATCCCATTAATGGGTGTGAAAATCTAGGCCTACTGCTTAGCTCTATGGCAGTGGTTATGGCCTTTTGGAGCAACTTTTAATTTTGGTGTTATGGTGTGTTGATCAGTTGGACTTTGGAGGAAGAGGGAGGGGTTGGACATGCTGACCATGATGGACCTGGTGGTGTGGTGGTCATTTTTTTCTCCAGACTTTTTTTTTAAATAATAATACATTAGAATAAAAAATAATAGATATTTGAGAAGAATTTGTCACTAAAATCACCCAACTATGATAACAAATTAGGAGCACAAAAGACAAAAGCTTGCACTTATTAAGTTTTATTACCTCCAAATGCCATATTTTTATTTGGCTATCTAAATGAGGCGCCATTGATGGATGATAACATCACTTTGAGAACAATACATTGGATACATAGCAAGATGATTTTTGTAACGCTTAGAAGCAGGAAGTGATCGCGGTGCAAGAAGGCACGAACAATGAGCGGCTCCTAGCAAGACCTCTAAGCGAAGATACATGAATAAAATGATTACACATCCGAATGAGAAGAATCCTGAGATTGTGTGGGTATGAGACTATACAGTTAAGGAGGGCTCATATGAATTGATTCATAATACCTATGCCAACAAGATATATTTTCTTTTGCGCATCAGAAAGAACTCCATATAAGCGTACTTGACTTGGAGTAATTTTGGGATGGGTAACTCCTCAGGAAGTTTTCCCAGGAAGCGTGTAAGTGAGGACAAAGCAAGTTGAAAACATGTGTTGGTATGTGAACAGTTAACCAATCCATAAAATCAGGGGATGTTACAATTTTTTTTTCACTTCTTCACCCTTTGAAGCATATTTTTTAGATAAGATCATATTTTATTTACTTTTTTTGATAGACATCCAAATCGTGTTTGATGGCCATCAAACCTCCATCCACAACCAAGTTGTGTCCACTAATATAAATGGCTTCATCAAAAGCAAGAAACAAAGCTACTTCTACAATATGGGTAGCCTTCAATGTAATTCCCTTCAAATTGGCATAAGTAATGCCAGGAATTTCAACTTCACCTAGCTCCATATTCAGCGCTTTGCATGCAAGAGGTGTAGCTACAAGATAGGGTGAAATGGAATTCACTCTAATCCCATAAGCTCTAAGCTTACCACATGCTAAGCGCAAGGCCAACAAGGCCATGTTTGGATCTAGTATAACCATGACCTGTTCCACCAACCGAAGCAGGAACATTGGTTGTGCATATTATGAAGCCACATGTCTTTCTAGCCACCATGACACATGCAACATTCTTAATACATGTGGCACCGCGAAGATTCATGGCCATGGTGCTGTCAAAGTCATTGAGATCATAGTCAAGTATGTTAGATAACGAGCCTACAATTGCAGGCATTACTGAACACGATGTCTAGGCTTCCATATTTCTTCAAGGCAAAAGCAACCGTTTCCTCAACTTGTTTCTCATCTCTAACATTGAGTGGTGGTAACTCACCTTGTCTAAGCCAATGGAACTCAACCTTGTGACCCTTTCCATACTTAACATCGCTATAACTATGAATGCCCCATTTTTCATGAAAATCCTTGCCTCCGCTCCTATTCCACTTGCTTTCCCTCAAATTGCCACCTTACCCTCCAACCTAAAGCCATTCCAAGCAGGGCATTGATATTATATGGGAGAGACACTATAATATAAATAGGAAGTTAAGAAATATTGAATTAAACATTGTACCATACCTTGGCTTAGACATTGATAATATGGCTCATCCTTTCCTTGATGTGCTAACTTCGCATACAATTCAAAACTTTTGATCTTTGTCTTGTATTCAGTTTGTTATTTGTGGAGCCTCTAAAATTTATAAGGGCCATAAGGCAGCAACTAAGGTTAAGTCACCTTTGTTCTTTGTTCTTAATTAAGGGGATTCTTAGGTGCCAACTCCATAGGGAGGCACTAACTGCTAAGTGCCCTTTATCAAAAAAAAATAATAGTTAAGCTTATCATGTGTTTTGGTGCTTGCATTGCTTGGAAGAAAGGTAAACAATTGAATGCTCATGCTAATTTTTCTTTTGGTTAAACATTGTTGCAGGAATAAATTAATGATTTTTTTCTTTTCCCATAGCAATGGATGTTGCAACAACTCTTTAGATAGAGGCTTGATACACCACTCAATGCATCAAATTCACTACTAGAAAAAAGTGTGATACCAATGAAAATTACCAATGGGCACAAAACCGTCACAAATTACCAACAACATCTCGAACAAGTGCGCATTTTGGAAATAATTATGGTACACATCACACACCCATCGGTCACACCGAATAAATGCTGCGCGAACACGCGCCACTTTGCATGCATAGTGTTGGACGAGTGTACCAACAGTTATTTTTTATTTTTTTCAAATTTTTTTGGTTAAAATTAACTGACGGGTATTTAATAGTATGTTTTTATTATTTTTATTAAATATTACTGGTTTACAAACGGAATATGTAACATTATGATTTACTTTTATTTTTTATTAAAATCAACCAAGGGTATACCAATGGGTGTTTAATAATATTTTCTAAATTGGTTTTATTAAATATTACCGACGGGTTAATTATATTATTTTATATAAAACATTTTTATTTCATATTACCAAGGTTAACCACGAGTATTTATTTTTAAAATTGTTAATTATTATTTATTATTGACAAGTTTATCAATGGGTGTTTAAGATTTCACAAGTTACCGCGCAACTTTTAGTATTACACACTATCGTCGGTATACCGTCCCGGAACACGCGTACATCCCCGTTAGTCTTCTTCCTCCTCATTCTGAACTCTCTCCCTCTCTCTAAACCTTCACTGCCGCTTTTTGCTATCGTGCCATTCGAAGTTCGTTTGAGAAACAAAGGCCACCATTACGATCTAGGGCTTTGGTGAGCATTTTAATCGGTTTAGTGTTTTGATTTGGTTTACTTTTTCCATTCATTTATGGGTGCCCGTAGTGTTGTATTTTGTTGCATTAGGGAGTAATTATTGTTATTACTTTGTTAATGTAGGAGTTTTATTTAAGGTAAGCGATTATCAATTTTGGGATCGATTTATCATTCTTATTCTTTATGTTATTTTATGTTTTCTATGTATATAAGTGTGTTGATTTAAATTTATCATATTGGATTTTCATAATTAGATTTGGTTGGACGAGAGCTTTCCCACATTTTGTATTTTTGCTATAGAGGTTAGTAGCTAAATCCTTGTTATTTATATCGTTTAATGGTTTAATATATATGTAAGATATATAGAGACTTATGCTTTCTAAGATAAAGTTGTATAATTGCATGACTAGGGTAAGGGCGTAGAGGTCCTTCCGACTTGTTTGCATTATTTGCTATGGGTTTTTTGTGTTTACGGAGATTACAGGATGCATGTTGTGGAGTTATAAGGGGATGTGCAATAGAACAATTTTAAAGATTATGTGAATTGTATGTAATTATTAAAATGTAACTATTTTATTATATCTATTCTATTGTTGATCTTTATAATAATATCTATAATTGTTGAATTGACTTAAACATCTAAAGATAGAAGCTCCTACTTTAAGGGAATATGCGTCAAAATTTTGTTAAAATTTTTGTAGGAATAATAGATTAAATAAAAGTAACTATATTTAAAAAAACTTAAAAGCCAGTTGAATTTGTTTAAAAATAATAATTTAAATAAAACTTAAAGACTAATTGAATGTGTTTTAAAGACCAAGTAAAATAAATATCTGAAATGGAACGCTCATAATTTAAAGAGAGATGCTGCCAAATTTTGTTAACTTTTTTTTAGGAATAATAGATTAAATAAAAGTAACTATATTAAAAAAAGACTTGAAAGCTAATTGAATTTACTTCAAAATAATAATTTAAATAAAACTTAAAGACCAATTGATTGTGTTTTAAAGGTTAATAAAAGGAAATATCTAACGACGAAAACTCCTAATTTGAAGTGAGACACTGGCCATTTTTGCAAGAAAGAGAGAAAGAGTAAAGTGTGAGGTAAGTAGGGTTTTGTTTTATTTGTTAAATTTTGAAGTTAAAAAAAAAATCATAATGGGTTGGTTGCCCAGCCATGCCTTTGCCAAATTTCATTTTGGGCTTTGCATTGTATATTGTTTTGGGTTGGAAACCATTGTATTTTCTGTTCTCTTTTTTTTTTTTTTTCTTGATTTGTAAATACTAGTAATTTTATTTCATTTAAATTATTAGCCTTGAAAATATTAATAATCTCTCATATAATCTCTTGCCATAAATATTTATATAAGTATAAATTTTTAAAGTGGATTAAATTATTGATTATTTATATTATTTTATTATATTTATTTAAATTTTAATATATTTACATGTATTTATTTAATTATGTCCAGTTTAATTTATTCCAGTGACTTAAGGATAAAACAGTGACCCACTTCCGGTGCCTTGGAATCGATTCGGATCGAAGTTTTAAAACTATGCATGAGTGTTACACCCATGTGGGTGTTGAAATGTAATTACCCAAAATTATAAAACCTATCCCTATTCACCAAAGGCCTCAAATTAGAGATGATCCATGCTTAGTTTGATCGAGCGAGACATGCAAAGGAGGCGGTTCGAATAAAGCAAAAAATCAAGTTACAAAAAATATGGTGGTGTTATTTCAACACTCAAAAGGTGAGTGTCCATGGACATCCAATCAATTCAAAGGTGGAAATCAAAGTTTGTATTTTTTTACAGGGATACACAAAATTTAAAAATGATAGATTGGGTATTAGCACGATGTCCAAGGTGGGAGTGGTTGAAAAAACATTTCCCCAAAAAAAAGGCCACCTACAATGCCAAGAGTTATGTTATGATTGTCATTTAATTAAGAAAAAAATGTACACGTCATTTATGGGACATGAATGTTGTTTATACATGACACAAATTAAATACCCAAAGAGTGTGTTTGGGATAATTAAAAAAGAAAATTGTTTTATTTGTAAATCACATCTCTTTAAAACAAATAAAAAAATATTTGATTGGCTAATTTATGAGATTTATTTCCTTTGTTTTGAAATTCTATAAATTTTATGAAAATTGAATGGAATTTGATTTGATTTTTAAACTTAACAACAAATCAAATCAATTTAAATAATTTCAAATCAATCCAAATTATTTTATAAGTAAATCCTCAAATTGGTTTGAACAATATTATCAATAGATAAATTAGTCTCTGACAAAAATAAATTAGTTCTAAGGTTCCTGACAATTATAAAAATAGGATATTGTAGGTCCCTGATACACCTACAATTTAAAGAGTTAGATGTATAGGTTAATTACTAACATGGATAATCATTAATTGATCCATATGGCATTAATAAGTTTCCCAATACTAAAATATTTGCAATTTCATCCAAAATTACAAAATATTTGCATCACAACCTTGCCCTAAAAAAAAAAAGATTTTCCTCTTCTCCCTCATTTGCACACACCATTCCTCCCCATACCCTTCTTCTCCTTTCCTTCACTACCCTCCAAACAATCTCCCCACCACCGCCCTACAACCTCACCCTTTCCACAATCGAAGGGTATTGTGCGGCTAACAGAGGAGGACTTCAAGGCTCGTGGTGGCTAACACAATGGAGGATGTGCTAGGTGATGAGGCGGAAGATGTGATGTGAAGCATCGTTGATAATGGTCGTTGCTAGTTTACAGTGGTTTTGAGCACGCAACGAGCTAGCCATGGTTAAGGTTCTGGAATCTGGAATGGAGAAGGCAATGGTCGGTCTAGAGCACGGTGCTGGGTGACTTCCATAGTAGTGGTGTGCAATAATGGTTCACGATGGTAGTGGTTGATGGCAATGGAGAGCGGTGGTGGGGTTTGTGACAGTTTGTGGCCATGACAATAGAGTTTGTTTAGGTAGTTTTGTCTTGATTTTTTTTAAATTTTTTTATTGGATCTTAAATTTGTATGATGCATCTCTTGCTACTAGGTTGAATTTTTACTGAGTCTGTTTTGGTTTGTTATTGTGGACATTTAGGTTCCAATTTTAAATTGGAATATTGGGCAAATTTTGATTGTTTCCTTAGTTTAATGGCTTGTGTTTGAATTGATTTGTTTGAATATTGGCTACAGGGCTAGCTTTTTTTTATGGTATAGCAATTGCAAGAAGGAAGGGCAAAGAAAATAAAGGGAGGGATGGTGTATAAGAATGAAGGAGAAGAAGAATGTATTCTTTTTAGAAAATAAGATTAAGATTGTAAATGCTTTATATTTTTAGGTGGGATTGCAAATATTTGGTATTAGAAGACTTACTAATGTCACATAGATCAATTAATGACGGCTATGTCGACAATTAACCTACATATCAAACTCCTTATAGTTTGTAGGTGAATTAGAATCTATAGTGTCCTATTTTTATAATTGTCCTAACCTAACACTAATTTATTTTTGTCAGGAATTAATTTTTTCATTTATGATATTGTCTAGGACCAATTTGACGAGTGCTCTTATTTTCTAATTTTAATAATTCCACACATTTCTACAATAATCCCCACAAGAAAAATAATTAACTACCCACTGCCTCGCTCGACATGGCAGAACCAATCTTCAGGAAATTTCTGGCCATGGTTATACGATTCGATGAATGTTAAAAATAATGACGCAAGTACAATTCCTTTTACTTTAGATTTTGACAAATGTATATACATATTTTAAGTATTAATAGTAGTAACTCTGAACGTATGAAAATATCTAAATACGTTGCGGGAAGAAAAGCTGCATTCGGCGATTCACAAGTTTAAGACATCGCAACAGCCAGGCGCAGCAGATTAAGAGGCTTCCGGAATACCTGCCTATATATATATATATATATATATATATATATATATATATATATGCTGGTTGTGCATGGAAAAGGCTTTATCAAAAGTTTAAAACTGATGCAACAACAACTCTATCCAGAAGAAAAGATTTTTAAAGTGAAATTCGAATTTCGGTTTTTGAAAACACGTTGATTACGTCGCTGAAAATTTTAACTACTTTTGAAATCCAGCGCTTCGTTTGGAATACTAATTTCTAATTAATGCAAAAAAAAAAAAAAACACTGATAATAATATTTTGTTCGGTGAATAGTGCATCATGAAATGTAGCAATTACTAACATGCACAGCAGCGAAGAAATGTGCATTTGGCTGGGCAATCCGTAACGAAAACAAGAGTAGAAATTACAATGATGATATACCTCCCAATCTAAATCATCTAATTCAACAAGAAAACAGAAACAAACTGAATTCGGAGAAAGAAAAAGCTACGTACTATTATTTGCAATGATATCCATTGGTAAGACTAGTGTTACCTGTTCAGTAAACGCTATCAAAACCACTTAATTGGATCTCTCTCTCTTTTCATCATCCACTAATTATTCTTCATCTTCATCTTCATCTTCTTCTTGGACTTATTGCGAGAATCTTGAGTACCACCACCACCTTTTCCGTGAATCATCTCGTGCAACTCCGAGCCCACGAGGTAGCAGAGATAAGCATCAATGGTGGCAAACTGCACCTTCTCCAAGCACATCTCGCGATCCCACCAGTCGTAGTACATGCAGTCATCGTCCCAATACCACTCCACCTTCCCCTCCGGCCTCACGACGTCCACCTGCTTCCCAAGAACCGTCTTCGCCACCTTGTCCAGATCGTACCGCCACAGATCAAGCTTCTCCCCTTCCTCCTTCAGCCCGTCCACCGCCATCCCCAGATCCACCGCGTTCCTCACCTTGATCCCGTGGTGTTTCTCCAGCTTCTTCACCATGGTCTCCATCTCCATCCCCACAGCCGCAACCCTAGGGTTCTCCAAGAAGTCACGGAGCACCCTAGGGTTTTGCCTTGGGCCCCAGCGTGGCCAGCGAGTGGCGGGTTCGGGGATGGAGTAGATGAGGCAGTGGGATCCGACGCAGAGGGTGAGGAGTTCGTGGGGTGGTCCGCGGCGCCGCGTCTGGTGTACTCGGTGATAGAGTGCTCGGCGGTGAGGCCGACGATGACGGGGGATTGGTGGTCTTTGCCGGCGGACCTGAGGACGTCGTTGAACCACTTGGAGAGGGTTTGGTCGGAGGTGGTGTAGACGGTGAGGATGCGGTGGTGGTCGGCTCGGACGGTGTAGGCGTGGTAGCGGTACGTGTTGTCGAATCGCTCTTTTTTTATGGGTTTGATGCTGATCTCCATAACCATGGTTCTTGGTTGTGTTTGGCAGTGCAGCGCAGCGGAGTGAGAAGAGAATTAGAGAGAGAGAAGTAGAAGAAACTGAAACGGTTACAGTGAGATGGGGAAGGGGGATTGGGTGGTTACATAGGAAGAGGGAGAAGAAGGAGAGGGAAGATAACGTGAGCGGCACAACAATGATTGTTGGTTGTTACGCATCACGCTCACAGTCACACAGTCACACTTTTTCTCCTTGGTGAATTGGGAGTGATGGTACGTGTGACTGGAGCTACTAGCTAATACTGTGGTACACGTAGTAGTAAATCATTTCTTGATCCCTCTCCGCACACAGGCTTGTATGGCACGTTTTGCTACAATGAAATAAGATATGTGACTTGTTGAAGGGCGTACGTGCATCTTATGAAAGGCGAACACAATAAAGACAAATTTCTTAATCATTATTTCGCGTGATCTGCACCACATTATCAAAATTTCAAGCCAATGTCCGAAGTTAGTGTTTGAAATAATTAAAATTATGATATGATTTGATTTGTTAGTTATTTTTTATGTTTGGAATAATTAATAAGAAGTAGAATTGAATTGATTTAGTAATTAATTCTGATATCTAAAAATTGTGTCTTGAATGACTAAAAAAAATAAATTGATTTGATTTGTTTTTAAATTTTTAAAATTAATTTATTTTCATCCAAATCCTAAAATGTGAAAGGATTTCAAAATTAAAAAAAATGAAATTGCTTAGAATTACACTTCAATTCATTTCTATTTTTGTGCCATTGCAAAGACACTCTAATGGTTAGAAAAATCCTCATTTTAAATATTGAGGAAGCAAATTGACGTTGAAAATAAGAACAAATTGATGTCGTTTAACTGCGGCGTCCGCTGAATAATTTATGCAAAATTATACATTTCTTTCGAAAACAACTGAAATTACAGCCGACAACGCTTATCATTACAGTATGGCTTGGGGCTTGGAAACTTACGGCGATTTTTTTTTTTTCTGAAGGACTTGGGGTTGGGGGTCGGGAGTGGGGTGGACTGGTGGGGTGGCGGGCAGTCAACTACAAATTCTGTTGCGGTTGAAATGACATGACTTTCCTTTCTGCTCAAGCCCTCAGTCCAACAACAAAGACGAAGCCCAGTCCTCACGGTGAGGGCATCTCTTGCAGTTTCAGAGTGCGTGTGGATAGCACAATTATAGGCGAATGTAATTTTAGAATGATTTATAATTTTTTATGATAAAATATTTTGTTTGGATATTTATTTAAAAGAAATTACATAATTTAAGGATTTTAAAGAGGGATTTATTTTATCTACATAAAATAGAGGGTTTTAATTTTCATATATAGAAAGGAATTTTGGAAATCCTTATATATACAAGTATACGTTTTTCTTATTTTAGTAAATCTCACTTTTATTATATTCTATTATAATTTTTTTTATATTTATGAGATTTTGTTTAAAGTTATTTTTAATTTATTTTATTGCTTTTTAAATTTTGTAATATTCAATTTATATTACATGATGTTATATTTATGTATCATTCCATTTTATTTATACAACAATTAAATTTTATAATTCAAATTTAAAATAATTTGTGAATGAAATTTAAGATAATTTATGAAATATGAACTCATTATAATGGATTTAAGATCGTTGAATTTTGATTATTAATTAAAAAAAGCTTATTTTAAAAAAATTATGTTTTTCAAATAAAATATGTTAAAATTAAGGTAATGTAATTACCTCACTCAAACAAAGTATTTTACAAATAAAGGAAATGTAAATTATTTATCCAAATAAAAAATTTAAAAATTGAAGGGAATTTAATTGAAGTATTTTAATTTCTTAGAATTTTAAATTCCCTTATATTTGGAAGCACTCCATCTAAACGCAAACCAAGGGTTCGATATCTATTGAAATTAAGGGGTGTTTGATATGATGTATTAGACATGATAGTATAAGCTAATATTATACGTTATGTTCTTATTCGTTGTTTGGTGCAAAAAACACATTGAATAACATTATACGTCATAATCCTCTTATATGTCAAATGATGTATAACTCAATATAGTATGGGGATATCGTATTAGGCTTAATTAGCATTTAACGTATAAGATCATTTTTTAAATATTTGTTCAAATAAAATAATTCTTAAGTAAATAATAATAAAATAAATATAAATAAATAATAAATAATATGTAATATATAAAAGTAAGAATCAATAACTTTAAATTTAAATAAATATGATTAAAAAATAAAATATATAAAATAGTATTTTTTATTTATATATATTATTGAAATATTTACATAAATATAATATTTGAAAATTATTATAATAAAAATTCCTATTTGACTATTATTTAATTTTATTTAATATTTAATTAAGATATTAGAATTATTTGTAAATAAATAGTATGATATTATTGGATATAAAATCAAATATATTATGCAATGTTATGCACAAGCTATATAATATTAAATGTTTTAAGACCTTATGCTATCAGTTTTTATTAGTATAAGGTATATCCAACGGTAACTAAAGTAGATTATAGTTAGAGTCATGCCATCTCATTAGTGAATATTAACCTAATATTTAGAAGGTGTGAAAGTATTAATAAAAATATGAAGTATATTTTGTCTAATCTAAGTAAAAGAAAACAATCTTATATGGAACTTATGATGAGAATTATACTTACACTTATCAAATAATAATAATAATAGTGTAGTAACAACTTAATCAAAAAAATAAAAAATAGTAGTAACAACAAAAAAAAAATAGGCCAGCACAAAGCACCAACTGAGAATATTATATTATGGGTTAATAGCCCATAATACAAGGGTTATAGTTGCGGTATACAGAGAATAACTTGTTATTGACCCAACTCTTCAAAAGCTTGTTATTGACCATCTATGAAAATAGATCGATCAAACTACGTACACATGGACAAGCCCAACTTCAACCAAAAATAGAAGACAAGCCCAACTATCCGCACAAAAAAGGAGTTGGGTACATACGCATACATATGTGTTATTGAAACTTACTTTTAACAACTGATCGGACAAGCAAACAAAACAAAAAAGAAAAAACCTAGTCATCGGAGATCAAGGATAGATCAAAGTTATTACTTATCTCTAACTGATTAAGGATTAGATCAAACTGAGTAATTGACAAGGATGGGGCAGGGAATTGATTTGCCAGCTCTGCTCTTAGCTGTGCCTTGGGGAATTGATGATAAAGAAATAAATTCACATTTCAATTAATGTTCTGCCATTCTTATCCAACCTAATCGGTAATGGCAATTACTGATTAAACAATTTGCTTTGTCCCCTAAATAAGAGAAGGTATGGAGCATGGCATCTTCCTAACTGCAACCTTTGTTCAGCAACTACTATTGAAACAAATTATATACTACTCCTACATATACAAGCATAATGGCTGCGAAATGACTATAATATAACTTGACATTTATTGTGTCTATATTATGTTCATCTTGTCCAAAATAGCCAATTTGTTTTAAATGGAGTCAAGGAGTCACTCAGCGAATGAAGGACATAGAGAATCAGAGAGTAAAACAAAAAACCAAATAAACAATTAGCAACTTGGAGCCTTGAGCAATGATTAGCATTCAAACTTAAAAGCTTGAATCTGAAAAAAGGAAAAACAAATAGGGAAAGCTTGAATGTGAGGGGCAGCCCCAGGACAATCTGAGCTGTGCTAAAGCGCACCGGAAATCGGGATTAAGGAGCTGCAGTTGGGTCAGACAGCAGGAACTGTTGATTTAATTTCTTAAAAAGCGTAAATTTTAGATTATTATTACTCTTTTTTGGGTTACAAGATTATTATTACTTTAAATATTTTATATTAGTCTTTTTCTTTAAGAAATTATAAACTCGATTTATATAATATAATTTATTTTTCATAAATACCGAGTGATTTAAGATATAAAAACTTACTTTTAAAATCCGTTTGATTTATATTTTGGTATAATTACTTTTTCTGGAGCCAAAAACCAAAACATACAAGTCACTTTTCTCAAACCACTTTTTACCACCACAACAGTAAAAATGGTGGTAACCAAACATGCTGTAGGTGATTTACTTTAGATTTTAGTAGAAGAGAAATTCTTAGAATTACTTCTGAAATAAATAATATTGAAATAATTGGTCTATATAAATCAATTTTTTAATGATAAAAAAATTAATTTTACAATAATTGATTTATGTTTGTAAATAATGTTAAAAATATGGGTTGAAAAAATTAAGTTTAGAAGTGAACAAAAAAAATTAACATTTTTAGCTTTGCTTAAAATTGATTAAGGGCAAAGCATTCCACTTCTTTCCACACCCAAAAAAAAAGGGCAAACCAAACAATTGCTAAAAAGAAAAAAAGAAACCAAATAACCAAAACACTACTTTTGAAATCAATTTTGTAGAACTCAATTGGAAAATTGGTGCTAACCAAACAGGCACTAATGCGTTATAGGATAGGATGATGGAAGGTCACCTCACTTAAACGAAAGAATCTTTTGTTATTATATCAAGTAGGTAACAGTCTAATGCTCAAAATATTATTATGCATACAGATTTATATTATGCTCAAGAGTTATTGAGGAGCAATTATTCATTTTACGGTGAAAATATGCTATCCAAATGAGCGTAAACAAAATAATAATAATAATAATAATAATAATAAAAGTCTATGTTCACAAAAATAATAATTGTGTGTTACGCAGTGTGAACGCAGATACGCAGCAAACAAAAGGTGGAAAATATTGTGAGAAAAAGAAAAAGATAAGGGTGAGTGAACTGGGGGAGGAAAGTAAAGGAGGTAGCGAAGGGTTGAACGGTCAAAAAGAAAAGAGTAAAGGAGGGGGAGAGAGAGTGTGTGAAAGCAGGGGAAAGAAGGGACAGAGATGTTTGGGGCGCTTGCAAATGTGTTGAGTGTTGACTCACTGTCTCTCACCAAACAAAGACAACATATTACATTGTCAATTATTTTCCCATTTGTCCCTATCCCCTCTCTTCCTCTGCACAGCACAGCACAGCACAGCACAGCACTTCCTTTGTCTGTTTCCTTCTGAATCCGAGGCCAAGGGTTACCACTTCCCTCCCTTGCCACGCCCCCACCCCTAGATCCATCCTCCGCCGCACCCCTTCAGATCAGTGAGTTCTCTCTTCTCAATATTCTGGATCTCCTTTTTTTTTTATCTCTTTTTAATTATTAATTATTACGCTCTAATTTCTAATTTTTGTGGAAATTTCCGCCGTTTTGATTACACTGCTATTCTAGTCCTACTCTGGTACCAGCTGAGGTGTTACGTTAGGGTACTCAGAAATAGAATGCTGAAAATAAGAGTTTTTTGTTTTTCTTTTTTGGTCTATTTTTCATTTTTCTTTTTCCTCATACTAGGGTTTGGGTTGAGTTGCAGTCTTGCAGACATTTGATCCTTGGCCTTTCTTTCCATTTTTTTTCGCAGGTTCTAGGTCTCAATTTTTTTACCTTGATATTCATCTTTGACCCTCTGTGTGACCTGCTGTTTTGAGGTAGTTGAACCGGAAAATATAATTAAGAAGAAATAAAAAAGGGGAATCTTGATCTCCTTTTTCTGAGTCGATGGCATCAGCGGGTGTAGCACCTGCTTCTGGAGTAACAGATATGAATGCTAGTTCAGTTGCTGTTGAAAGGTTACCTGATGAGATGAATGACATGAAGATCAGAGATGACAAGGTGAAAAATAAAAAATAAGAAAAAAACTTTAAGCTTTACCTTTCTCTGTCTGCATTTTTGAAACAAGTATGTGGCTAAATATGCAGTCTACTTATGTCAAAAACTTGCAGGAAATGGAACCCGCCATGGTCGATGGGAATGGGCCTGAAACAGGACATATAATTGTGACTACCATTGGTGGTAAAAATGGCCAACCTAAGCAGGTCTTTGTCTGATTTCTCATATCTGATAACTTGTACAGCTATATTTTTGTTCTGTGGGCTAACATTTCATGGTTGCTTTCATCTTTGTAGACAATAAGCTATATGGCTGAGCGTGTTGTTGGACATGGGTCTTTTGGTGTAGTTTTCCAGGTTAGTCTTTGTAAATTTGTGTATGTATATGCCTCAGTTACCAGCTTTTAATAGTGGTAGTAGGTTTGAAGCTTTGCTGTGGAGGCTGATGTTTAGTTGTTCTGGTTTTTATTATGTAGGCAAAGTGCTTGGAGACGGGTGAAACCGTGGCTATAAAGAAGGTTCTTCAGGACAAGAGATACAAGAACAGGGAATTGCAAACCATGCGCCTTCTGGACCACCCTAATGTTGTGTCTTTGAAGCATTGTTTCTTCTCAACTACTGAAAAAGATGAGCTTTATCTTAACTTGGTACTTGAGTATGTTCCCGAGACTGTTAATCGGGTGATCAGACACTACAGTAAAGTGAGTCAAAGGATGCCATTAATATATGTGAAACTTTATGCTTATCAGGTATATTTCTATGTACTTTTTTAATTTACTTTCATTTCCTGTATGTAAGCTTTAACTTGAAATTATGTAGGTCACTGTATATATCACTTTGTTGGTTCACATAATCCTTTCTTTCTTGATTGTAGATATGCAGAGCACTTGCTTATCTTCACAACAGCATTGGAGTGTGCCACAGGGACATAAAGCCTCAAAATTTACTGGTAAATTCTCACGGAAACTTGTTTCTTTGATTTCTTTATACTATTCGAAGTGAATATATATAATCTTCATAATATTAATTCATTAAGCCTGTTCTTTGAAAATTCATGATATGGATTTTTTTTAAGCATTTAAAAATTGATCAATGCATCAGAAGAAATTTGTGAAGCAGTTCTTGTTTTGCTTCTGTGGTTTTTTTTTTTTGCCTTGTTTTGTTAGATCAACTTATATTCAGTATAGGATCGAGTAATTTATGCATGTCTCTTTTGGATGTAATCTCATAACAGGTCAATCCTCACACCCACCAGCTGAAGATATGTGATTTTGGAAGTGCTAAAGTCTTGGTTCGTTTATTCTTGACCTGGAAATCCTATTGTTTTTTTAAATTGACTATTTGATGTTTTATAATGACCAAATTATGCATATATTTGACAGGTAAAAGGAGAACCAAACATATCTTACATCTGTTCTAGGTACTATAGAGCTCCTGAGCTTATATTTGGGGCAACCGAATACACCACAGCCATTGACATCTGGTCAGCTGGTTGTGTACTTGGTGAACTATTGCTTGGCCAGGTAGATAGCTTCTTTAAGTATGTCTGATTGTGGTATGTTTCAAATTCAGATATGTATAGAAACTAAGAATGAATTCCTGTCCCTTTCAGCCTCTCTTTCCTGGTGAGAGTGGAGTAGACCAGCTTGTGGAAATTATCAAGGTGAAATATGTTCTAAAGAATAATAGTTTGAACTGTAAAATCCAAGCATTCTGATAAGTTCTGTTCTCTGTCTTTGTCTGCTTGATGGTCCTTAATTTGAACTATTATCCACTGAATGCACAGTGATTATGCTCAATTTGTAACTAGCTTGGATATATTAGAAATAAAGTGACATTTTTCATTCCTTGTTCTGTATGGTGCCCTTTTTTTTTAATTAGTTCTGAACATCCATGAGATTCATTTGCAGGTTTTAGGTACACCAACAAGGGAAGAAATCAAGTGTATGAATCCTAATTACACAGAGTTTAAATTTCCTCAAATTAAAGCTCATCCATGGCACAAGGTATTTTAATGTCATTTGTACGCCTGCATACACGGAATTTTGTATAGTAATATTTATCTATATATGATCCTTGATTGTCAGATCTTTCACAAGCGAATGCCACCTGAAGCTGTGGATCTTGTCGCAAGACTACTGCAATACTCTCCAAATCTTCGAAGCACAGCTGTGAGTATATAGTTTTATCAAGCTGTATGGAACAGAGTTTTACATTAAAATGGTAGACTGCCTTGTTATGTGTGTGATCATTCTATGGCGGCATTTATATTAGAGGATGCATGTGTTAATGCACTTAATTTTGAAAATTTTGTTGGTACATTTTTAACACGCCATGCACATGTAAGCAATGCGATGTCGTTGGCCAAATCGCTCTCTCTCATGACTGAACTTATCAGTAATATTTCTTTTTTTTTTTTTTTTTGGGTATGCAAGAGGGCTGTAGCCCTATCAGTAATATTTCTATTATTTTCAATTGAACGTTATCTTAAATTATTGTGTGTGCTGTGCAATGTAGTTGGAGGCTCTTGTTCATCCATTCTTTGATGAACTGCGTGATCCAAATACCCGCCTGCCTAATGGGCGCTTCCTTCCTCCACTATTTAACTTCAAAGCCACTGGTAAAGAATCAGTTTCCAGATAAATATTGTGCTATAACATCTCTGTATTAAAGTTCTTGGATAATATTAACATGATGACGTTGCTGGTGATGTGATGCAGAACTCAAGGGAGTGCCTGGGGAGATGCTGGTGAAGCTGATTCCACCTCATGCAAGAAAGCAGTGTGGCTTATTTGGATCATCTTAATGCATCCTTATGTAATTAATTAATGCTATCTACCCCCCTGCCTGAAGTGTATCTAGTCTGTTTCAGGTGGTGGTTAATAGGTTGTTTTCGTTCTCTTAATTTTTAGCTCACCCAACCGGAAAAACCGTCCAACTTCCAATTTATTATTTTTGTCCTTGCCTGTAGAAAGCTGTTGGAGAGGAAGCTTCAGTTTGATTCCTTTCTTTCTAGTAGGATTTAATGGTTTCGCCTACCTAATAGTTTAACAGGTTGTATTAACTAATACTACTTAATTATTTATTGAAGTGATATACTTGATCACTACCAAACTCACACAGCAGGGGATGCTTCCAAGCCTGATGGTAATTTAAATTTCCCCATTATTATGATAAATATTAGCGGTGTGTAGGATTCCCTTCCTTTCAAAGAACCGTTATTGTCATATTCCCTTCCAATGCTGTTAACATACCTTGCATGCCCAATATTATTGGTTGGTGGAAGGGAAGGAGTGGAGCAGGGCTAGACTGGCTAGTACCTAATAAAGACCGAATAGTGTCCATTGAAAAAGAATTTTGTTTTTAATTCCTGATACTGGTCTTTAAGGCTTTGATACTATTGTTCACCGTTGGGTGAGATGCGCAAAATTCAATGGTCAATACGATCTAATTAAAGGGCTGAAAGATTGAACAAGTTATGGCGCTTGGATCCCTCCCTTTCCCTTTTCTCTTGTAGTTGGAAGTTCCATGGTCTATACCGTGGGGACTGGGCAGTGTTTCTTTGGCGATGATAAATGTGTGTATGTATATCTATATATATATATTAAGAAGAAAACGGAAAGGTTATTTAAAAGGGTGAAGAAATTAGCGGTGTCAAGACCTTTCCACCAAGGAGAAAGAACGTTAGTTGAAACTTTTTAGTAGGATTGAGTTATTAAAATGATGAGATTACACTAATGACCCTTGAAATATGTTCTATCACTTAGTTTGATCGAATTACACCAATAATTTAGGTGGATTTCGGCTGAGTAGAAAGGAGGAAGGATATGAAGAAAGAGAAAATAGTTAAATATATGGTTAGCTGAGTAACTTGAGCAAAATGTGAAAATTTGGTGCCCCTAATGTTGCTGTATTCGCCACGTATTGAGTCCATTATCACGCCATAATTAGGCTTTAAAGTCAAATTTCAGCTTTAAAAAGATGGCATCCACTAAAAATATGTCCATAAAAGATTTAGCAGCAGCATGCACTTTTTTATATATACACATAAATATGCCTCCGACAAGATTTAACACCAACGAGATCAATCATGTAGTATCTAAGGTCGTTATATTCGGCTTAAGAACTTTAAATATGGATAGCGCAGCTTAGGACAAGATAGTCACTCGACCTGATCCCCTTTTCTTTACTTAGCTTGTGGGCTTCTAATGCACTCTATTTCATAGATTATAGTTAAGTGTTTTGGATTTTTGATACAGTGAATGTGGTACCTCAGGACAACGGAAAATTAGCCATTCCCTAGCGGAAATTTGGGGAATAATTGCTATTACAGCATGTTTCCTACGTAGTAATTGAATTCAGAAAGCAAAGTCAAAAAGGTTTATAATGCTAGAAACCATTACAGACAGAGATACTAAATTGTCATCATTGGCCATCAGTAGCATAAAGAATTGATATGACAAGAAATAGTGGCATCAATTTGGGCGGCGAAAGAAAGCTATAGCAATATACTTTTTGTTTGTTTGGTCTGACTATAGCAATATACTGAAGAGCTCTGAATGAGAGTGAAAGCAAAGAGTGGATGGACGGTCACAGATACAAGACATTTTATATTGGCAACGCCGAATCAATATTTTAATTACTTTGCAGACAAAGCCTAACTATCTACTTTCATGACTGCATTCATGTACATTTTGCGCCCTTGAGGCAAAATTGAGCTAGCCCCATCCTTCTCGCTATTGTTTATACTACTATAACACTGATAATATAATTGGCTAGTCATTCGCTTCCTATGAATGTAGCACCTTGTAAGAGCTGAGGTATCCATATTCATTTGGCAGCATTCCTTTTTAAGGTTGAGACAAGGTGGAATTTTGTCGTTCACCAATATTAATATTTCTTGAACGGATAACAATACGAACATTTTAGGACTAAATCATTAGATATATATACACCACCCAACACAGCTCAAACAAGTGAACCTATTATATGGTTTTTGACCTTATCATCATTGGATACTAGGTACAAACGATTTGCACAATATATCCACATCGACATATAGCTCTCTTGAACCTGGAATTCTCGAGAAAATCTCACTCTGCACGGGTTATGTTGCTCTTGTGGATCAATTTCGTATATCTACGTAGGGAATTTAATATTTGTGTGTGCATTCTTTAAAAATTAGCAGGGTCTTAATAATAAGTGTGTGAGACTTATCAGATAGTAGCTATTATTGTTCTAGTTTATGTCTTAGTCATATCTAGTCTTGACATAGCTTTATGATAAGTGTGTGTGAAGCTTGTAAATAACTCATTATACGTAACTTCTATATTTTATTACAAGATGCCAAGACTAATATGACTAAAACATATAAACTAGGATAATAATAGCTACTATTTGACAAACATTCACACATTTATTATAAATATATATATATATATATATATATATGTAGAGAGAGAGAGAGAGTAAGAAAATATTGGGCCAAAAAGAAGATGGCAGTTATGGGAAGAACATGGGAGGCATATCGATTGCCCACTGATGTGATTTCTCGTTATTCCGTTTTGCTCTTTTCAGAACAGTCATATTATGCAGATTCCGCATTCTCTTAAAGAAGGCCAATGCTTATGAGGTATTTGTCCTTTCCCACTCTCAAAGCCATTAAAATAATTGATACTGGTGAAGATGAAACTTTAGCAGACCTTCCACTATGACTTGTTAACATATATAGTAACTCAGTCTTTCTGAATCTGCATGCACTCCAAGGGCCAAATTCAGTTAAACTTAGTTCAACTTGTTGCAACTTGTGTTCTAGTGCTCATAGTGGTCAGTCAACCGTGTTAAGAAGCTAGAGACACTGGTTTCTTTCCACTTCCCAAAACTCAGGGTGCCTAATTAGTCATGATCAGAGAGTCTTTATAGTCATTCATCTTATTTCAAGTTTTTTTTTTCATTTTTTTCCCCTTTTTTCTTCAACCTGTTTATTATTTTTGAATTGCTGTTTGACAATGTTCAGAATGAAGCATTATCATATTTTACCATTAGCATTCTGTGTATTTTTGCTCACATTATTTTTTTCCATCCAAGCTAGCCATCATCATTCCCATACAAAACACAAGCACTCACATTCTCAGCACTCACATCATAAATCATCTAAAACTGCTGCACAGCCTGCACGTCCTAGTCCTCCTGGTGATGCTCCTTGCCCCCCTCATAGCAGCACTTTTGATGTAAGAAAATTTGGGGCCATAGGAGGTGGAATAGCAGATGATACAGAGTCATTCAAGATGGCATGGGACACTGCCTGCCAAAGTGAATCAGCAGTTAATGTTATGCTTGTTCCCCAAGGCTTCTCCTTCATCATTCAGTCTACTATTTTCACTGGTCCTTGTCAAGGTGGCATAGTATTGAAGGTAATGTATGCATATTTATTCTGCAGTCTGCACATTATAATGCTTTAAGGATAAAGCTGACTAATGGACTTTGCTGTTGCACTTATATGGAAAAGGTGGATGGCACTCTCATGCCACCAGATGGACCTGAGTCTTGGCCAAAGAACAACAGCAGGCACCAATGGCTGGTCTTCTATAGAATCAATGGAATGTCACTGGAAGGAAGAGGTGTAATAGATGGGAGAGGAGAAAATGGTGGGACCTTCCCTGTAAGCCTCACAAGGTAAGGATGATTTAAAATTAAGAGAAAAAAATATATATATATCAACAATTTTGATGCTCCAAAGAGGCTCTGACCCCAACAATGAATGTCATAGGGACCAAATGGGACAACATTGCCAGGACCTTGTGACAGCCCAATTGTAAGTTCTCTATGCCTTTCTTCTGTGAACATTTTGGATTTGGGTAACTGCATTATGAATTAGCATAATTCTTCATATACAATTTCTACATGATTGATACAGGCCGTAAGGTTTTTCATGAGTTCCAACTTGATTGTGCAAGGACTTAGGATCAAGAACAGCCCACAGTTCCATTTCAGATTCGATGGCTGTAGAAACGTCCATATAGAATCTGTCTACATTACAGCTCCAAAACTAAGCCCCAATACTGATGGAATTCACATTGAAAATACCAATGACGTGAAAATATATAATTCTGTGATTTCTTGTGGTTAGTAACGAGAAATTTCTCTTATTCTCCTCGTTTGTTGCATCAAAAGGCATAAAAAAAATATGTTTGCTGAATTTGTCTCTTCGCAGGTGATGACTGTGTGTCCATTGGATCCGGTTGCTATGATGTCGATATAAAGAACATTACATGTGGCCCTGGTCACGGAATCAGGTAACATATTTATTTGCTTTCAAGATAAACTTTAATCCCAATATATTTAGGGTGTAAAAAGCAACTTTACACCCATAGAATTTCAGCATAACGACAAATAATGGTGGGTGGTTATGATAGTGAGTAGTTAACTAGTTACTTTGTATAATTTGTCACTTCGGTAAAATTTTATTGATTGATAGTGTAAAATAATTTACATTCTGTAATATTGGTTTCTTTAACTTTTGGTAACAAGCCTAAGTATGTTTTCTAACTGATATGATTATCTTTCTAACTTATTCAGCATTGGTAGTCTGGGAAATCACAACTCTCGGGCCTGTGTTTCAAACATTACGGTGAGAGACTCAGTAATAAAGGTGACAGATAATGGAGTTAGGATCAAGACATGGCAAGGTGGATCAGGATTTGTATCTGGAGTCACATTCAGTAATATTCACATGGATAGTGTAAGAAACCCGATCATAATTGACCAGTTCTACTGCCTCTATATGAACTGCACCAACAAGACTTCTGCAGTGTTTGTATCAGATATTGTTTACACAAACATCAGGGGCACGTATGATACAAGGAGCCCTCCTCTGCGTTTTGCTTGCAGTGACACTGTCCCATGCACCAACTTAACCCTCTCAGATATTGAGCTTCTTCCCTCTCAAGGATATATAGTGCATGATCCTTTCTGTTGGAATGCTTATGGAGATTTGCAAACACTAACCATTCCACCAGTGTCTTGCTTGCTGGAGGGCACTCCTCAGTCCATGTTAGACATTGACATGATTCATTGCTGACTTACTGTATTCTGCAAAGAAAAAATGTGTGCTTGTATATAATTACTAGGCAAGTTATTAATTTAGGAATATAGGATGATGGTGAACCGTATGTTGTGATTGTGGAGGAGTTGTGTTTTTTATGCTCCTTCCCAACTGTAAGCTATGTCTCGTGATTATTAAGACTCGAAATGAACGTTTGGTCTGGGGGAATGCTGCTTGAGATTTCGAAAGATAGATCCTTATCTGTTTTCCATTTAGCTTCCAAGATAATGCAGCAGAACAATGCATCCTCATAGTCATAGTTCATCACTAATTTCTTATAGTCAGACCAGTGAATAAGGTGTATCATAGTCAATTAGCCACAAATAATTTCATACTTATTTCTCCCTCATGATTCACTAGTTTATGTCAGTATGAAAAGTTTGTGGTTAGATAAGAAAGCATCTGATTTGGTTACATTTAAAACTGAATTTAAATACCGGCGAAGGATATCACCCCCCCCCCTCATGCATCACTTAGCATAAAATGCTTAAAGGACCAACTCTCTTGAAAAACTAAACAATAGGTCGAGGCCTGAGGGTCATGGAGAGTTTATAACTTCGTATACCTGGCAGGTCTCCATACGACCCATATCCCAATTTTGCATTTCTCTTTAGGATCTCCCTTAATTTTCCATTTTATAAAGAAAAAAGGAGAATGAAATAAAAAACTTAAGTATAAATAATTGTTTATGAATCATACCACACCCGCTATTTTAGCAAACCAAGTTAGATAGTTGATGAATCTGTTGCTTCTTTATATAGAACTTAATGCTTTAACAGAAGCACAGAACTTTTGTCTCCCACGGATAACATATTAATAATTTGGTTCCGGATGAATCAGTTCTTTATAAATCTGAAACAAGAATATTCCAATGCTTCCTTCCCTTGGCATTTGTGTCTTCATGTTGTTGACTGATAAGAGTATAAACAACAAAACAAACAAAAACAAATTAAATTACAGGCTGAGTCCGGAAATCAAAGCAAAAGGAGAATGGTGATAATAATAATAATAACATTTTAGTTAGTGAGGGTCAGTGATTTCAAGAGGATTTGTATTGTACCCCAATGACCCTCACTTGTCAAAGTTGGGTGCGGAAGTGGAGGGACAAGTTGCCCTTTTCAGTCATGCACGCGCAGTGGCCACCCTAGTCATGGGTCAGAATGTTGGTATATCAACAAGGAAGGTGCACTTATGTTCACCAAGAAAAAAGTCACTGCTAAATCCAATTGCCACCCACCGAACACACCATTTTGTTTCCAACCTTGCTGAAAGCCTGTTAGTTATTATTGTTATGAGCACGGAATGCAAGAGATGAAATATATATATATATAGTACTTTAAAAAATAGCATTCTACATCAATCCTAGTGTATCTGATGCCCTTTCTCAAAAATGCTTGGTTAAACAAACGTTTCAGCTTTTAGGTCCATTTTGCCTTCTTTTTCTGAACCACTTTCTTCTTCTTGCTAGTCCTGTAATTATTTTTTGCAGCACAATAGCGGACCATTGTTGCAAATTCAGATAATTCTGCACCCCTTTATACTCCAAGTGTTGCAGAATACATATATTCAGATTTCCTTTCAATTTTTCTGTCCTTGATTAGGACCAAGCATCCTCACAAGTCACTAACATCAGTTACATGCAATGCATCTAGCTTAACACCATGTTACCATGAAGGCCCTGTAGGTATGTATGAGTATAACGCTTTCTTTTATGCTTTGTTATTTGCAGCTTGAGGGAAAAAAAAATGAGGGCCTAGCTAGTAGCTCCTAGATTATTATTTATTAAAGGAATAATGTGGGTATGGAAAAATGTCCAAAGTTAACGAAAAAGAGAGAAATTAAAAAGGATCTAGTTATCTAGGCCACTCTAAGGGCGTCTCATTTGCACACAGCACATTTATCTGTATGGTATGCTAATACTTTATTGCTTATTTTCTTATAAAGATAGCAAACAAATGCCACTTTCTTAATCCATTATGATGCTCGGGGGGACTGTTTGGAGAAGTAGAAAAGAGCAAACATAAGAAGAGAGACCAAAAAACCCATCTGTTTGGCTCTTTTATATGTTGGAAAGAACTATCATTCTGTTCTGTCTAATTAATTTCATTCTCTCAAGATATGAACATAAATTAGATCGTGGATGGCCTTCTATGCACGGTAGTTCTAGGGGCAATAGGTGAAATGTGCTGAATAGCAGTAAAAACGAAAAGATGAAAGATTACGGAACAGTTAGAAAACCATGTTATGTGCTTAAAAACAATCATATTCAAACAGATTTTGTGTACTTTGAATTTCAATTACTTAATTTTATCTACAGGCAACGAAATCACATTAAATAAAATCAGATTGCTTTTTTTTTTTCCGTTTAGTATCAATTTGGACATAAAGCATGGACATTTGTCCATTTATATATCTTTTTGCAATAGAAACAGATTTAGCTCGTTATAGCTGTTAAGAGGATTCAGCTGGTATGGCTCACTGCAGGGCTAAGTCTAGAAGAATTGCTGTGCAAAATCGTTAAATTACATAAAGAAATTTGTTAAAATAAAAACAATATTAACGTTACTACACATAAACTCAAAGATAAATTTTTGGATGCCCCACAATTCACTATTGTGATGGTGCAAGAGCTAAGGTTAACACTCGAAGCCACAATAGATTCTCCATTTCTCCCTCATGGTTTTGGATTAAACCAGCGCAAGAGGCTGCTTCTGACTCTTTCAAGAAGGATTTTAATAGTATAGGAATTTTTCTTTCTTTCTGCTGCTGTCATTAGACTGAGATGTTGCTGATATTCCCCTGCTAGTTTTATGACCCAGCAATCAAGAAAAGAATATGGGCGTTAGTAGAAGAGTCAATCACATTTACTCTCATGCATCATTCATCGCAAGCCCCACAAAATTTTAAATCCTTTGAGATGCCTTGAGTTTCCAAATATTTTTATTCAACCTATTTCTAGGCAATCACAATCAAACCACTAATTATTATATGAAGACTTCAATGTAAAATTGCCATCAGTAGTAGGCAGCCATGCAATGAAATATGCTCCAGCACTCAATGAAGAGCTTTAATTAGCATCAGAAGTTCCAAACAGTTATGAGGAAGCATTCCTTCTGGTTTGTTCCAAACCCAATTCACATTATTGGAGACATTAGTCTTGTGATCTAATTATTCACTCTTTAATTCTGTGTTGCTGGTGCTCCAAAATCTCCTAATCTATGGATACCATGTAGTAAATGATCAATCCAAAATTTAACTGTTTGACCATCCCCACCCTCTAGGTCAGACTATTTCTAAAATGGTGTCTGATTTGTGTAAGAAGAATTTTATTTGTACGTTGTTGAGATTTAATCGAAAGTCCTACATCGAGTAAAATTAAAAGTCTTATAAGTGGTTTGACTTAATTATAAATAGGGCTTTTGGTTGTTTGGGTTAGATATTCTCCAAGAGTAGGGGTAATCCATTGTGTAGATAGTTTTTAGAAACTGTCCATGTAATAAAATATTTATAAAGATGGATTGTAACTTTAACAGTTAAAAGTTACATATGGTTAAAGACCACGTCAAATTTTGTGCAATTTGTTTTTTTGGCTTCCACTTCCCAACATACATAACATTTATATGATACCATGCTTACTCAAACCTCATCTTGTAGTTATTCATGTCACATTATTCTAACAATTTAGTTTAGGTAAAAGTTTAGCCTCTCTTTCAAGTTTCAATACTAATTATGCAAATTTTGTTAATAATTGGTTAGTTCAAATAATTTTGCACCTGTTCACCTTAAGTGAGGAGAGGTTGTATGTTCAAGTTTTGTTAATAGAAAAAATATAACATTGAGAGGTCTTTATTCTTATAATTGCAATCCAACCACGAGATTTAATATAGTTGATAGTTAATTGGACTCTTAAACATTTAATCAATGGTTCAATTCCTAGTAGTGTATAGAGAGTGTCTTATAGCCAAAGGCAATACCTACATCTATGAGCTTTACGTTTTGGGAAGATTAGTCATTACTTTCAATAGCAAATACTAATTGGTTCATCCAAAAGATTAATTGCAGTCCAATAAGTATCAAACATATATATATATCATTTTTCTTATGGAAGCTACTTATCTCTGCTTATGGTCAAAATTTTTTGAAAAAAATCTATTTTTTGTTTATGAGTAGAAACTGTTATGAGTAATCATTACCCAAAAAAAACTATTATTAGTAATTGTTTGTAGAAAACATATTTTTAACTTAAAACATAAGTTTTTCGTTAAAAAAAAATTGAAGCAGATGCACCTGTAGTATTGGAAATCGCTTTTTCTGGTGGGTGATGAAATAGCGTATACAATAAGAGAGAAGTATAAACACTATCTTTGATCTCAAATTGTACACTTTTTAAATTTGTTTTTTCAGAAATATATTTTAGGAAATTTAAACAACGTCAATTTTTTCCGCTTATAGTTTTATGAAATAAATGAAGAAAAATGAGTAATGGAAGGGAAAGAGAAAATTGTAACATCCTTAAATAATAATAATAATAATAATAATAATAATAATAATAATAATAATAATAATAATAATAATAATAATTTGTAGAAACAGTTTTAAGTCATGTATTAGATATAAATATTTTATTTGTCTTACTTAATAATTTTGCATCAATACCTATTTTAAATGTTAGACCAAAATTTTAAAATAAGATATTAACTCTTTAAAGTAAGACCATAAATTGATAACAATAAATTCAGAATATATTGTACTAAGTTAAGAATAAAATTTATTAAGAATAATAAATAATAATATATTAGTTGTTAATAATTAGGTGTATAATTTTTACATAAAAAAAGAGGCGGTGCATTTAAACACGATAACTTATCCACAAAAACGCATCCATAATAATAAATTTTCTATTGTCTATGCGTGTGTGTATATATATATACATATATATATATATATATATATATATATATAGGGTGAATGTGTGTGTGTAAGAAAAAGAATGAAAAATGAAGTGAAGTGAGTGACAGTGAAAGGGTGACATGAGTAAGGAAAGAAAGAGAAGAAAAAAGAGAGAGAGAGAAGGAAAAAAAAAGAGAGATAGTAGGGTTAGTTTATTAAAAAACTCAACTAGTATATATTTCTATTTATTGATGTAATTTAAAGTAAGAAATGAATTTATTTTATGCAAAATAAAACTATGACTACAGTTATTATTATTACTACTCATTTTATATACATTTTTATCATAGATGCTCATAGTTATTTATCATTGTCATTTTTCTTGTCATTCTTTTATATTTATTGATGATTATGGACTTGAATATTAATTAAAATAATATTAACTACTTAATTAAAATGATCCTTCTGTCTTTACCAAGTAATCGGTTTATCACGCTCCAATTTCTTCTTTTTATTTTATTAGTTAATTATAAAGATTCTCTTCTATCTCCAATACAATGCGACTATCGTTTCGGTTCTTCCTTTTATTTTATCATTTAATTATAAAAATTCTCTTCTCTCCCATCGATTCAGTGTGGATTACCGCCGCTCTAGTTTCTTCTTTTATTTTGATTTTCTTTATATTTACATGGTTTATTATTTAATTCAAGTTAGTAAAATGTTCATTTTATCTATGTTATTATCTGTTGTACATTAATTTATCATTATTCCATTTTATAATTTATTATATTATTTATATAATATTATATTAATTTGAGCTATCAATATTTATAGCAATTTCTAGAAGGAACCTAAATTAGATGTAAAATATAATTAAAATCTAATCTATCTATATATTTATGTAAAAGAGAGGTAATAACATGCACCATTAATTGCCACTTGGCAATTTAGCTTTCCTGCCCAAAATATTTCGCCAAGTGTTTACTCATCATTGTTTCAGTTTGTCTTTCTAGCTTCTATCAAATTGTGTTATGGCTTTAATTGTGCATATATAATATAAATATAAAGAAGAAGCTGTTGTAAATGGTTAGTCTCGAGTTATGTTATGCTAATTCATTTAAATTTTGCATGTTTTCCATAATGATATTATGCACCTTTTCAGCTCTTAATGGTTTATGATTGTGCATTTTACTTCAGTCAATGCAATGCAATTTTCCAAGACTTCATACCTTTTATTATGCTTTGAATCTATTCATTTACTAGGAAAGTGTACGGAAACACAAGGATTCAGCATGTTCCATAATATGTGTCATTGCTACAATGAAATGCCTTTCTGTATTCATTTTTTAATGCAAATCCATAATTTCATTTTAAATATTGCATTGGTTGATGAATAAATTCTCCTACTAAATGCCAGGCTCAACTAATTGTGCAGATAAAATGGTTCAAGGCTGATAAATGATTCAATTTTACTTTACTGATTCCCCATATCTCGAGAAACCACAAAGGATGCACCTACTCAGGTATCAATTTCCAATAAAAATAACCCATGTAGTAATTGTTACTTTTGATGAATCTTTTTTTTTTCCAATAAATTTTTTTTTCTCCGAGCCATTCATAGTTACATTGCATCCCATTTATGAATATGAAAAGTCTTCCAATATGTCATCATTGCATTTTCGATATACATTTAATGCAAATAATTTTTTTATAATAAAAAAATCCAAATGATATTTTCTTATTGAAAAATATTCATGCTCGAAACATCACATTACCTCATTTCTTCGTTCTCATCTTTGCTTCCAGACTCTTCCCTCCTCTCTGATTTCTTCTCCTTTCATTTTTCTTTTTTGTTTTTTTATTGTTTTTCTCACATGCTTTTTCTATTATTTTTACCTTCTTCCATTCGCTTGCCATTTTATATTCTACTCCTTCTGAAAATTCAATCTTTGATGATGCTATTTTCTCATGCTCATCACCAAATCTTATTTTCCTTTGGCTTTGTTTTTTCATCTAACCCCCTTAATATATATTTCTTTGTTATTGAATTGCTTTCTTTATGCAGTAGTAAGTGTGGTAGAGTATCATGTATAAGTGTTTATTTTTAATGCCTCTATGTGTGTCTCATATCCTCATTTTTTTGTTCCAACAGGCTTACATCATCGTTTAGAATAGAGAGAAGTTCATGGATTAGTGTTCACCTCACCTGCACATGATTGACAGGTTGAATCTTCTTATTTTTTTATCTTTTGAAAATGAAATTTATATATGTGGATTTTAGACTTTAACTTATACATGTGGTATTATCTGAAATTGACTTATGAAGGTTGCTATCAACTTATAAGAATGTTGGTCTCATTGGTTTAGACTACATTTTAAGTAATCCGAATGGTTATAGGTATATTTTTTTTTTCGTTTCCTTCTATGTTTTTCCATTCATCATTTTCATATTGTTAAGTACTTTTGCTTAGTTTTTGTATATATTTTTGTATGAGTTTTTGATTCATTGTTTGCTATATGTTATATATCCTTTGTTTTTATTTTGGTTTCATGTTTGTATATTTTGTTGGGTTATAGAGTGTCAAATTGAGGCTTGTATATGTGATAAATATTTTTTTGTTTGCAACCTATTGTTTCTCTCTACCTATGGACTAAAGAGATTGTTTATTAGTTCTATTAAAGACAAGAAGATCGGTGAGGCGGTGACTTGGTGCGCGATTGATGGTGAGTGCGGTTGTTTGGTGGAGGGACGCTGTGTGGTCCTCGTGGTGGAATGTGGCAATTTGATGGTGCTGAGGCGCGGTGGTGTGTGGTGGTGCGATTGTTGTGTTAGGCTCAGGGACTAATTCAGTGTAATTAAATAATGTCAATGTGTGGCAATAAGGACCAAAATAAATTCGATAGAATTAAATCTACCAATCACATAGCAGCGAAAATAAATATAAGGATGAATAATATTTTATGGTGGGACCCGTTGTCACTATTCATGGTGGGGCCACTTGTCACTATTCATGTGAACGTCTAACAATCGAACCACGTTCCTAATCTCATGAATAGTATGATCCATGTCACTATTCACGCCACCAAAATAGATCAAGAAATTGAACACCAAATTTTTAACGTGGAAACCCCAAATATGGAGGAAAAACCGGACAAACTCCAAAAATATTCCACTATATTCAAGACAATTACAAAATATCCTTTCCGCACTTTGCACCCAAGAGGTAAATATAGTGTTTCTCGATCAAAACCCTCCTATTTAAATACTATACTTTCCAGGACCAAAGAGTAATAAAGATGATATCTAAAAATATTTCCTATATTTACCTACACCCTACACTCTCTTGGATTTGCTCACATTCTCTATTTTTCCTCTCACTCTTAGAAAAATAACACTCTCTGTGTATTTTTCTCCTTACTCTGCAACTCTTCTCCTCTACTTCTCTTCCTCTTCAGCTTCATCTTCGCTCTATTTACAGAGGACGTTTCATGCGTGCACAGGAATGATTTGCATGCGTAAAAAATTCCTCATGGGCACTAAACTCTTCACGCTTGAAGTGATTCCTGTCAAGCGTTGAAAATATGTCTCTGCACCAAATTTTCTTCTGACGGAATTTACTATTCATGCGTGAACCTTTTCTCCTTCTTTTCCTCTTGGCTGGACCCACATGTTGAGCATTGGGTTCGATGGGTGGTGGCGCTTGCAGCATGCTTCGTCTTGTGATCTGCAATGAGGAAAAACACGACGGTGGTGAGAGTACAATGGTTGCTGGGACGGAGGGGGCGTTCACGCAGTTGACCACAAATTTGATGTGGTTCAAGTACGGGGAGGCGGTTTGTGATCGAGAAGTGACATGACGCTGACGGTGGTGGAGGATGGGTCATTGTAGGTTCTTTAATTTTGTCGTATTTTTTCTTGACAATTCATGGATATTTTTTAATTGTATTTTATTTCTTTTTTCTAATTCAGGATTACTCTATTTTTTTTTTCAGGTCTTCAACAGGGTATGCAAATCCGTTCTAGACGATGACATTGAAAGTTTCATCAATATATAGTACAAATCACACTTCTTTCCTTTCAATGATGTCTCTTCCTATTAGTCATGCTATTGGCATATTGTTATTTGATCTATTTTCATATTGACATTTGGTTGATCTGTTGATTATTATGTCCTTTTTTGGGCTTTGTATTGTTCATTAGAGATGGAACATATAAGATTAAAACCATTTTTATAACTTATTGATCAAATATCCAGTTATTGCTAATATGTTTTACCTATCAAAATCGATCTTATGATGCTATAGACAACATATGAATTCAGTCATAGAATAAAAATGATCAATGGTTGTGTTGTACACATGAATTCATGTATCTTTGTTCATAATAGACCATAAATTAAGCTAATCTCTTAGTTTTTGCTACAGATATGATGTTTGGTTCTACAAAAATAACTTAATACTATATATCGGCCTATTAGTTCTCCAAGGTTATATTACAAGTAGAATCATCTTATTGGTACCCATCAAGTGTTGTTAGACTTAGATATATTTATTACACAAATACTTTTTACAACGGGAATGTAGCCCATACTAGGTTAACATTATTTTTATATGACAAGAAATTAGTCATAGAACAATTTTTTTTATTAATATTGATATTTAATAAGTGGTATTAAACATTTACATTATGTAATTTTTTTTAACAATGGGGCTCTAGCCCCAAAATATATTAACAAGTATGCCATTATACAAGTAATAATTTACATATTATATGATTATTATCAATTCATATCATTTTTATCATTTTATTCAATATGAATTTTCAGTTTTTTGTTTCTTATTCTACCAAAAAAAGGGAGGGGATAATTGTTTTTTTACCATTATTTGTTACTTATAAAGTTTGTTTTGACATTATATTTTATTCATTTCGTAATAATATATTTTAGTAATATTATTTACTTTATTAACTCTTATTCATAATTTATTTCATATATCTAATCTATAATCTATCTATCTATAATACTAATATTCCAGACTCATATAAAGAAAAGTTTTCAGGTGTCATTCCTATGATAATTTAGGGCCCACAATTTTCATAACTAAAATCTATAATCATTTTTTAAAAAAATCACAATCATAATTATTACATATCATTAAGGTATCATTGAAGATTATCAACATTTAATGAAATATCTCTTTTATCATTTAAATAACAAATATTATGACCTATCTATTTTGAAGGTCACTAAATGCTTCCTTTTTATTATTTTTTATAATCCTTTTTTTATTATTAAAGATAGATATTTAAACAAATATTATCATATTTTGTTTGCATATTCTTAAACTGTATTTTATCAACATAACGTACTATATCTTGAATTGATTTATTATGCATATAAGATTATTAAAAAATAAATAAAAAAAATGAGATAATAGCACGCAAGCATGAAGATCCCAAAACAAATAAAATATCAAGATACAAATATAGAAGAGAGAAAAACTAAGAGCTGAAAAATAATCTTAATTATTAATTACCTTTAAAAAATCACCTTTATATCTCTCTATCATCAATACAACCTAAATACCCTATATGAAATATTATGGCATTTATTATAAATGACAATTGAAATAAGGCTAAATAAAATATTATAATTAAAAAAATTGAACTTAAAAATGATAAGAAAAGAAGATAAAGGAAATGGCAGTCAAATATATTATTATGGTATTAAAAATACTATAATTATAATATTAATAATTAATAATAACAAATAATTAGATAAATGAAACAACTATTATAAAAAATTATTATAATAGATTTTTTGAAGTTATTTCACCGTGTGTCATTTTCTCATAATTTATATTGTTTACAAAATTATTTTTACTTCTTAAATAAAGGGTACTCTTTTATGCAAAATAAAAGGTATATTTAACATTTTATATAATATGGATACAGTTAATTACAAAAATTTGAATTTCGAATTAAAAATCATATTCAATTAATACATATATTTTCACATGTACAATAAATATCAATTACAAAATTTAAAATCATATTTAAATAAGGAAATATTTCTAAAACTTCTAAAAAAATTAAATCTAAAATAAATACCAAACCTATTGAATATGAGAGAACTATTATGCTGTGATTTAGCTGTATTTTTACATTTTTATTGAATTTTTGAAAAATTCAAATATATATTCTATAAAATTTTTTCTTCCACATTTACATACGATGTGTTATTTTTTCATAATTTTTTAAACTTTATTTACTTCAAAAATAGAAAGCAAATTTCAAAATTCATATAATTAATCAATTAAAAATATAAAATATAAATTTCAAATTCAATATCAACTTTAAATCAATGTATAGTATTTTCATATGTACAATAATAAATACTAAGTTCCAAATTTTCCAATATAAGTTTTTATCAAGGTCATTTTTCGTTGTAACAAGTACCTCTTAATATTATTTTAATTTGTTAGATTATTCTATTTTTTGTCTTGATACAACAATTTTTAAAATTTTCTATGTGAGCGACTCTATGATTACTTGCTTTTCATCACCCTCAATTGTTTTAATTTGTTTTTATCTTATTTTACTGTTAATGAGTAGTATTGTTAATTTCATTTTGTGATTTACTTATCATTACAACTCTTACATTCCTTCTTATAAGATCTCTTTCATTCTCTCTTTCTCACTTCTCTTTTCTCACTCTAGTCATTGTGGAACTTTTGCAGTTGTCGATGCCAGCGTCAATGCCATCAAACATTATCCTGTTCATAGATGAGTTTATTCATTTCTTATGTTTTTCAGGTTAGATGTGTTTCCTTCCTTTCTTCAAATTTGCTTTTCTTTCCCACTTTTTCACTATTCTAATCTATTCATTCTCCCATAATTTTCATTGTAAAATTTTATTCTTTTATTTTATTATATATTGTTATATCAATTGCGACAAACAAATAGTATTGTTTGAATTTTTAAGATTGATATATTTTTTAAATATTTTGTATTTTTCAGCCTCTTCTATACATAGGAGAACTGTTATATTCTTTTTTTTTCTTCACTCTTCTATTTTTCATTTTTAATTGATTTGTTCTTCTATAATTTATAAGGTTTTGTCCATTCAATATATTTCCTATTATATATATTTTCAAACAACTCCATCAATATTTGAGTTTTGACATATGTGTCTTATGATATATAATATAGCAAAATATTATTTTTCTATCACCTTTTTTTCCATATATTATATAGATTTTTATCAATTTTCATTGGATTGGATATGAATGTATTTTGATTATTTTGTTTTGATTTGTTATTATAATGTTCTTTAGGGCGTGTTATTGAAATTGAATTTTAAAATATGCCACTAATTCAAAATTTTAATTGATTATAATTAAAATTTAAATATTTGTCCAAATGATGCATCGCACAATTTTATAAGCAAATCATCACCTAAAATATTTTTTTTAAAAAATGTTAAACCTAACTATGTATATATAATATTTAGGAATATTAAACAATAATTGTAATGTCAGGTATTATTTTTTGGTAATTTTAAATTTTTTACATAAAAATTTCTGCCAAAAGTGAAATACATTTAACGACACATTTTGATATAAAATTTAAATCTTCTTTAAATTAATGCATATTATTTTATAATCTATCTATACTGTAATATAATATTAATTAATCTATCAATATGGTTTCCCATATCAGTTTTAACAATGAGTCATACTAATTTCATGTTAGAATTCTTCACTTATGGAACATCCTAGGTTATGAAAATTGAAAGTTCTATTTCTATTGAGAGAAATGGGAAAAAGACAATTTTCAATATAATTGAAATTGATATGGATGAGTAGTACACCTTATTTTAATTTACATCAATTTTTACTACCATAAGTTCTACATATTTTCTCCTAATTATTATGTTTATATTTATCATTTTTTGTTATATATTTGCTACTTTTCTTTATTTTAGGTGTTTACTTTTTTACAGTTCATTTTCACATTTGAATTGTCTTCACCTATTGTTCCAAAGGCTTTGAAAATAGTTCAAGATTAGATGAACAAGCTATGTGATCAAGAAATATACGTCAATAAACATATTAAATTGTACAAGTTGTTCTAAGAAGAATATTGTAGTTAAGAAGGATATCAATTTGGCTATAAATAATATGACTAATTCCATATGGTAATGAAGTTTACAAGCATAAGACTATAATCTTTTTTGATTCATGCTAAAACAATATGAATGACATAGCTACTAGATATGTTGATAGTTAGTATAATTAGTTTTAATGGTATAGATTTCTAAAATATTAGAGATTATATATGTATATATATTGGTTATCAATACTAATGATTTTTAATGGAATGCAATGGTCTTGGTGTGAACTTATTGATATATTTCCATAAAAAATCCAATTTACAAAATATTTATGATTATGTTTTTTACTATGGGTTGATAATTCAAAATTTGAGTCAAGGTTGTAAAGCTTAATTCTATTTTTTGCCTTTATATACTACTATTGTATTAAAATTTTTTAATCTTGGATTTAATTAATTTGAATTTAGTTACATAATTTTATTGTCTCAATTTTGAATAGGATTTTATAGATGAATTTTGTGCTCTAATTGAATACAATTGTGATATGAGTGTTCCAATTGAATATTAATAAAGACTAAATAAGATATTTTTATCATTCATATCCTGAATTTCTTTTAAAAATAAAATATCACGTAATTTAACAAATCTCATCAAATTTAATTTTTAGTTTTAAGGTCATATTAAATTTGATTGATGATCATGTAAAGAAAATTTTGATTGATGGGGTTTAATTTTATTTCAAATTTAAACTCAAATTAAATTGATGTATATTTGTATTCATTTTAAACACCACTTAACAACGTTATGAAAGAAAAAAAAACTACTTTATAAATTTTAAATATATGAGTGATTTGTAAATTAAATCAAATTTTATTTTATTCGATTAATATGAATATTATATTCAATTTGTAAAAATATTAATTTGAAGTAAATTAATTGAAATTAAATTAATTATCAATTTTAATTAATTAGTTGATGATATATACAACACAATGATTAAAATAATTATGCTAAATAAATAAAATCAAATTGAGGTAATTGGATAAATTAACTTTATGTTTTATACTCATTTAAATTTACTTTTGTTTTATATTTTGTTTAAATTTTTTTCCAACTTTTTACAATATAACTTTACTAATTCAAACATCATGTTATTTAAATTTTTAAGTTTTTTTTTGAACGTATAATTTAATATTTGATTTCTCTATATTTAATATTGACAATAAATTAAAGTTAGTGAAATTGATAAATATTAATTTTTTTTATTTATGAGGTTAGTTTGATTCTATCTAAAAGACCATGTAATAAATATATGATTCTATTTAAAAGAGATAGTGAAGTAAAATATAATTAAATAGGAGAAGATTCATTTAATTTAGAATGAACGTTATCTACTTAAAGTGAAAATCATTTTAATTTAAAGATTTTGATATTATTACTCATTATTATAGTTTTTTTGCAATGTCAAGGTTCTTATTTTTCTAAATGAACTTAATAATGTTTAAAATTTGTTAAACTACAACAATGATTATAACTAAAAAGTTTATAATTATTGTTATTATGATATGTTATTGATACTTCTATTTTTATTTTTATAATTAGTATTAATAAATTAATAATGAATAAGTATCAATTTATTTATAGGGTGAAAAGCCTTCAATTTTTTAACATTAAAAACTTTTTGAAAAATGACTTCAATTCCAGAATTTACCCTTCTTTGAAATGATACTAATTATTTATTAAATTTTATGATACTCTTTTATATTTTATTTATTATTTAATTATTTAGCTATTAACTTATTTTTAAAATTAATTTATATATTCAATTTATGATAAGGTATATATATTTAATTAAATTATTATTTTTTTTAGTAATAGCCAACAAATTAGTTTTTAATATTATGCATGGGTCAAATGACTAATATTAAATATTCAATTGTATGAATTCTATTTTCGAATAAAAGAACACCTCATAGTACCTGCATTGTTTGCAACTGAAGTCAATATTCTTAAGTACTAGCCTTGGATTATAAATTTCAACTGGATTATAGTATTTTTATTTTATCTAATAATATTTATCATTTATTTTCATTGTAATTTGGTAATATCATTTTCTTTATTAATATTTTATTTAATATATGACTTTATATATTAATATATGATTACATCATTTTGTATGAAAATAAATTTATTTTATACTTTTAAATTTTACACATAATAAAAATAACGTGTACACGTTGAGATTATTCCTCTTCACACTAATCCCACCTTTTTTTTTTTTGTTATTGTTCTTTTACGTTCCTCTCTCTCTGCTCTTTTTTTATTTCTCTCCCACTGTCTTTTCACTTATTCTTTGTGGACACACACTCAACTTTATCCATCTCTCTCTTTCTTCTCACGGTGACTGGGGTGGAACAGAAGGTTAGGTCATGCTCTAAACGGCCAGGCCTATAACAAGAGCACTAGGCCTGAACCTGTCTGTTCCTGGTCGTTGGCGTGCAAGCTTGGTCCAGTCAGGTTGGGGGTGGCGGTGGGCGGTGGGGCTGAGTGATGAGTATAAAGTGAGAGTGAGCGTAATGAGAAGTGAGAATGAGAGTGAGACCTGAGACTAAAGAAGGTGAAGAGAGTTTTAGGTTTTTAATTCTAAATGTGTGTTGTTGGTGAATGGTATTGAATCAGTTCCTAAATATTTTTTATTTCTAATTTTAAAATTATTTAATTAGTTTAGTTTTGAAAAGTAATATAAATATATTACCTAGGACATATACTACCAAACAATTAAGTTGGTGTAGTGGTTTGTACTCTTTCTAAAGTGTAGAGGACCTGGGTTCAACTCTCTACACACTATATAATTTTACATATAATATATATAAGGCAGCGCCAGGCCTAATAGTTCCAAGGTTAGGCTGGCCTCTTTAACTAACAACAGACTTTTGGAAGGCCTAAACCTGGCTTAAATAATAAACAAACAGGCCAGGCCAGGCCATACGGAGGGCCGCACCTTTCCATCCTAAGTGACCCACACACAAACACACTATGTATTTACTTTGCACATTCTTAGCAAATTAATATTTATAGGCAGAAATTTTTCTACCCAAATTAATGACCAAGGGATGAAATAGCAGCACATAAATACACCGTTCAACAACCCCCATTTATCATTTTTTTTGCTTCATTTTTGTCACTCTTTTTATCTTTTAGTGTACCAAATTGTTAACATAATATTTTTTATTTTTCTAATAAATAATATTCATAACTTGTATAACATTTTGAGTTTATTCTTATTAATTTATATTCTTAATTTAAACTGTTAGCACATGTGTTTTAACTTTTTGATTTATTCTTCAAAATAGATATTGATATAAAATTATTAAATAAGACAAATAAAATAATTAAATTTGGTACATGAATTAAAACAATTATTACACAAATGATTTTACCAAAAAGAGGATGTTACACTATAATCGAAAAATATGTTGGCACTAAAAAAGATGTTTTCTCTAACCTGAAATTAGGAATTGAATTACTTTGATTTAACATGATTTGATTTATAAATTAAATTTTATATTTAAAGTGATTATATAAAATGGGATTTGATGAATTGATTTATAAATCAATTGTTATGTTTAGAATACATTATATTAGATAGTGTTTTTGGAATGATTAAAAAGTAAGGTAATTTGATTTTATCTATATATAAATTTTAAAATCAAATGAATTCTCATAAAATTTGATAGAATTTTCAAATTAAAGCAATCAAATCTCATGAGATTATTTGACAAAAAAAATTATTTTTATTTTTAAAAATTCAAATAGAAAATTTGATTTACAAAGCAAATCAATTCCTACTTTTTTTATTACAAACACTTCATTTATTTTATTTTTCTTTATTAATTCAAAGAGTTTTTATATTATTATCGAATAATATACATGTGTGTGTGTATATATATATATATTGTCATTTTGGGAAGTATAGTTAATTCGCTATTTTTTTAATGTGGAATAAAAAATATTCAAGGATGAACAACCTAACGGCACTTACTAATCAAAATAGATATTTAAAATCTAAATTGAATAAATAAGAAATCATTTCAAGTTCTGGATTAACCAACAATATGTGGCTTTATTTCTTGTTTAAAGATTATCAATGTCAAAATATCTTTCATAATAAAATAAAACATAAAAAGCATTGTAGCTTGAAAAATGTGATTTGAAGATATAAATATCTCAATATGTAAGACGATAAAAATAACTAAAAAAATCAAATTTTTCATAAATAAGAAAAAAATCCATAAATATAACAAAGAAACCATCTACTATTTAAATTGTTCATGCATATAAAATTAAAGATTAAAATAGCATTTACCGGTAAAAAGCTGGTTTTTTCAAGACTAGTGGACGAGTAATTGCACACACGGTTATTCTCTTCCATAATTATTGTATTTGTACATGTGTCCTAACTCCAGACTCCTTATGGCCATATCCCATACAACTAAGCTAACACGCAGAAAGTATCTCCTTTATTCCATGCATTAATTGACAGGTAAATTCGTTTTTAGTATAATAACTTATACTTGAATTAATAAATCAAACATAACACCTAATAATTTCTCATACAGCACATAGTGATCCTAATCCAAAAGCAATCTAGAAAGCTCTATCTTCAATGATCCTAATCCCCTATTGTTCCCTTTCGTGTGTGTGATCGTGTAGCTCTACTCCATCAATTCCTAATTAACAGTCACTTTTGGAAAGCGGTGCTATTTTAATGCATCAATTTTTTAATATATCAATATGACACAGTTTCCTAGAACAACCATTAATAAGAAATTGAAAGAGTACTTCTTAGCACTAAAGCATCACACTCACAATATCACATGGTGGAGTTTCTGAGATATCTCATCTGTTGGTAGTCATGTTAAGGATTCAATAAAGTACTACGTTTGTCCAGGTTCAAAAATATTATTCAAATACCTAAAAAGTTAGTATTTATTCAGATTTTTATTTTAAAATTATTAGATGTAATGTGTGATAGATGGGGGTGTGAAATTTACCATCATATCCAATAGTTCTAAAATAAATGTTCTAATAGATACCAATTTTTTAGGTGTTTAGATAACATTACTATTATAAGTGTATTTTGAAGATAGTTTTTTGGCCTAATATTATCTGCTACTAGAAAATTTTAAGAAAGTAATAATGTTTTCCATCATTGCCCTTACGTAATTTTCTCACATTTCACATACTAATCAAGATTTAATGCGAAAGTGTAAGACTTTTTTACATTGTTATTTAATCAGATTCTCTCATACATGACTAGATCAATTATGTTTAGCTGATATGATAAAATTTGATTGAATAAATGTGTAAACAGAATTTATGTTATCAATGTATCAAAATTAAATTCTAATAATATTTACACAAATAAAACAAAAGGACAAGTTTTTCAACATAGGCTATTCTTTTTTTAATAATTGTGCCTTTTAAATAATTTCATAATCTATGTGGCTAAATTTTAAAAGTTACTTATACACGGATGGAGGGAGTTAGAAGCAAAAGGAGAAAGAACAGCTGGGAATTCGTATGAATATTATATATATATATATATATAAAGAAATTTGGATGAAGATGATGATGAAGAGGCAAAGATAGAAAAGTTCTTCCCCGCCTTCGGGAAGCTCGGGTACGACTCACAAGGCGTGGCTGGATCATAATAATCACGTTAAGTACAAAGTGAAGTGCATCTGATCTGAACAAAACAGATAAAAAGAAAAAGAAAAAGTGAAAAAGGTGCGGAGTGGGGAGCCCATTCCAACTCGAAGATTTTGCTCTAGAGCCAAGGGATCTTGCATTTTAGGCGTGGACTTCAACTACACAGGGCTTAGACGACTTGAGGTTTTCCTTTTACGTATGTTGGTGAGTTTATATTTTGGCATAAAAGAAAAGAGAATAACAGGTTATAGTGTGATCTTTTAGAGTTTTATATTATGAATATTTTCTTCTTTCTAAAATTTAACTCACAAACATATATTTGGTGTCTGTATATGTTTAAGATCATGAACTATGTACACCATATATGTGGATGTGGTATGGATCACATGCATAAGAATTATGTTATTTGTATGTTATATGTGTGGATATCAGATCAAATCATACAACATTAGTCACTAGATAAGGCATGGAGGCCATTGAATGTGGGGTCTCATTTATATTATACGCAAATCACATTTTTCCACAATAACTCCAAATATTAATTGGAAAATATTAGACATATATATTTAGAATTGTTTTTTAGAACAAGTGTTAGAATGACATGACATAAGTAATAGTAATCTTTGAATGAATAGGTGGGTTATATATCATTATATTAATTTAACTACCACCATGTATTATAGACAAAAGTCTTATTATTTTATTATGATTGTATAACATTACTCGTATTAATTTACATAGTAATAATTAATTAGTTACATTGTTGTTAGAGGCTATTGGCGGATTGAAGGCATGCAAGGGATATTTTCAATCTCCAAAATTTTCAGCTTCCAAACTTTTTTTTTTTTTCTGTATCGCAAATCCCATTAGAAGATAATGTGTTTATGGTTGATAATTACATCATTATATTTTTAGTTTATATTTCTCAATTGGCAAAGTATTATTAAACAGTTCAAACTTTGGGAATAAAGGACTTTCATCCTGAAAAATTCCCTGGTCATTAATTTGGGTTAATATTGTTAAGTTACTTGTATTACTCGATCGCTTGTCAGCCTATGAATTCTCAAAATGGACGTCAAAACTGCCTATGCATATATCTTATGGAATTGAACTTGCTTTCTTGTTCTTGTATTTCAAATTTTCATTTTGTGTACAAGCTACTACTTTTATTGGTAGGATTAATTTATGATGAGTACGAACCTGGTCCTAATCTCTGACCATTAGTTGAGGTTTGCATTGTAGAGTTTCTTGTATTACGTATTGCTCGTCACCATGAAGAATTATCAAAACAATTTATATGCATCTTATGGAATTGAACTTACTTTAATTTTTTGTTCTTGAATATTTCAGATTCCCATTATGTTTACTATTTCTTTTTTGGGTACGATTAGAATTTATGATGAGCTAGCACCCGTCCCTATTGCAGAAGTTTGCAAAACAGTGATTTTTATTAGCTTTCTATTTACCTACCAAACAATGTAGACAGACAGCTTTTATCATTTTTCTATGGTATCACCCTTGCAAAATAATACACTTCAGGGGTGGGGCAGCGAGGAGAATGATTTCTAGCACTGACCTCTGCTGTGGGTGCCAAATTTCTCACAATTCATTATCGTTTCTATTGGCGTTTAGTTATAAATTACGAAAATGCTCTAGCTATTCAGTGATAGATTTCAACTTTCAGGTAGACTGATATGGGGAGCACAAGCTTTCCCTGTGAATCGAAAAGGAACAAAAATAATAAATATAAATATAAATATAAATAAATTTTAAAACCTCTAGTTAGTAGTTATTGTTTTCTTTATATACGTCTTAAATGATGGTTTAGATTATATGTACCATTAATTTGTGCAATGTGCATAGTCGATCTTTAAAAAAAGAAGAAGAGCTATAATTATATTTTAAGATAAATGATGGAGCAACAGTTCATAATGTTAATTGTAACCTTTTAATATGTAATATATTGATATGAATATTTTTTTTTTTTAAATTCTCAAATTCCCACTCAATTAAAGAAGCAAATAATTAAGCTACAGTCAATGGAAAGTTTTTGAAAATATTAATTTATGTATTAGTTTTAAAATTTTATCATCCAATGATAGATTTATTAATGTATGAAAAAATGCAAAGGACTTTATCAATCCAAAGCTATAATTTTTCAAGAATTAATTGTTATTTAATTTATATATGTGTGTTAATCAATTGTCATAATATTTTTATTATACATTATATAGGGACATCATACTTTTTTCCTTAAATTATTATCACCTTTTTTAAACTGTGTTGAGATGAACTTAAGAAAAGATGACTTTTGTAATTATTTTTCATTTACTTTGAAAAATTTAAAATGTTATAACTAACATAAACAAATCAATTAACGTATTAAAAGCTAGTAAAAGATTAATTTTAATATATTATTTGTGTAAAAATGAAAAATAATACTATCATCCAATCATATTGTATTATATATGAGACTTTTTATCCAGTAAGTATAAAAATAATTTTTTTTATATAACAACATATAATTAAATACCTATAAAAAATATTGCTTATATTGACAATGCATCAACGTAAACTTATCTTGAGTTTGATGTAATTTGTAATAAAATTTTATCTTTCAAAAAACAAATAATTTTTCTAAAAATAATAATACCATAGGAAAGCGGTCCTAAATAACTAATACCAACAATAATTCACTTAATTTAGGATTGGAATAGTTATCAATATTTTTCCCAAAATAATATATTTTTTAAAATTCAACGTCAAATGCGTATAAATATTGACATGGTCCCAATCAATTAATGACGAATCACAAGGCGGAGATTACGAATGCATTGGAATCACAAATTAGTGACGCCAAGAGTGTTACGTCATCAAACTACCCCGATTAAAATGCATGGTGTAATTTTCAAAATTCGGGTCCAGCAACGCGTGTCGTGATTATCGTGATGCCAAGTCTCCAACGACTCTAATACTCCGCTACTTTCCAAATACAATTATACCCCTTTTTTTTTTTGGCAGACATGCGGAGAAGAAAGGTAATATGTATTAGAGGAGTGATAAACAACTATCATCACACTTATACCATATATTTACATCAAGTTAAAAATTATAAATTAATATGTAAAAAGTTATAAATCAAAATATAAAAAATTATAAATTAGTATACAAAAATTTTATAAGCCACAAATACTCTTGAATTTTAAAAATATATCAAAGAGACCCTCATTACGAAAAGATAGTATTTTATTTGTGATGAATTTAATTATTTACATCAATAAAATTATGTATAATTTTAATTCACTGATAATATAAAAGTGTCTTATATAGTTATTCAATTAAAATATTTTATTGTGGTTTAGCTATATAGCTTGTTGTCTCTTATACCTTTGAGTTGTAGTATTTGATTTCATCTATCTGTTTTTCCTATCCCTCTAGAATAGATTCCCAACTTTAATGTCTTTGTTAAAAAAAATTAAAATATTTTATTTATATGACTTTACAAGTCATGAATAGAAAAAATTAACTATCATAACTAATATATCAAAATATGAATAAATTACTATATAAATCCTAAAAATATTTTACCTAACTGCCAATTATTTAGAAGTCTTATAAATAAAACTATATTTAATTAAATGGTAGTATATATTTGTTCATATTGACCAGTACATTAAAATAATCTATATTGAAGACATACGGCGGAGTGCCCAATCATGTGCTCCCATAGTTGAATAAAAAATGTCAAGCAGTCTAAATAGTCAAACCTGGAAATATAATTCGTAATTTTTTTATTAAATATATGAATTTAATTTTAACATGTTAAAAGTATAAAAGTATTGTCATTTAATTATATTTCATCATTTTCAATATGATTAATTTTCATATTTATTACTTAAAAAAATCACTTGAATACTAATATTAATTAGTACGTGGGCGTTAAGCCCCGTAGTATATATTAAAAAATAAAAAACAATATTAGTACTTCAAAATTCAACACAAAGTATATATTTCGTATTTTTTCAAAAATGCAATAATTATTTATGCATTATTGCTTGACACTTTTCTCATTTATTTAATCATATATAGACATATTTGTCTTAGTTTCTATACACCGACACTTTAGTTTTATTATATACCATTGATTCATAATACGAGAGCCACTTACTAAAATATATATAAAAAATGTATATAATCACATACATTGTGATCAACTACGCAAGAGATGTAGAGCGGGTGAATCACCCCTTCTACTCATATATTATTATAACTTCGAATTTAAATTTAAGATTTTTAATATTAGTAGGTGATACATAAATACTTTTATAAATATTCAATAAATCTAAAAGTATATCTTAAACTGATGTGAGTTTTTCTTTCAATCTAAATTTTTATTAAAAAAAAAATAATAACTAAGCACAACATTCTAATTTTCTTCTCATTCATAATCTAATAATAAATGATAGTGTATTAATATAATATTTTATGTATTATCGGTACACATAACACTGCTATCTACCATATGTGATAAAGTAACAGGTAAAGAGCACTATCATACATCTATAAATAGACAAAGAGTAGACATTAAGACACGGCGACGGCATATGAAATATGACCACTCGCCACCTTCGCAGTTGCCCACGTTGATCCCACTTCTTAAGCAAAGACGTAGACTCTCTCTCTCTCCTCTCTGACTCTGTCTCATATATTATTTCGTCCGGTACGCTTTTGTCGTGTCCTATGCTTAGCCCTTAATTTAGTTAATTTCTTTTGGCTAATTTTTGGAATTGGGTGTGCCATACAGAGATTCAGTTCATCCCTAATCAACTAAACCTCTTCGTCTCCATGGAGAACAAGAAGAGAAAGGAGAAAGAAGACGAGAGTGATGAAGAGTTAGATGAAGAGAAGAAGATGGACAAGTTTTACTCTCTGTTGCGGAGCTTTCGAGAAGCCCGCGATCGACGGCGAAGGGAGCTTGAGGAGCTGGATCGGAAGAAGAAGAAGAAGGGCAAGACGGAGACTACTTCATCACCACCGTCCATTTGGGTGCCATCCTTTGAATCGGGTGATTTTACAACTGAGGTTGAGTTCAGAAGGCCACCATTGATTTTTCCATCTCCTTATAATCCATCATCAACATCAACTTCTGCGACTACCTCTCCAAGTAATCCATGTGACGTCAAGCACAAGGGTAACAACAAGCTGCAGGATCAACACCAAGACGATGTTCTCGGCCTCAACCTTAACCTCGCTCTCTAGCTAGATAACTTGCCTTTTCGTTTTTATTCTTTTTTTTTTGTTTGTCATCTACTCTCTATCTATCATCGTTTTATATATATACTGCAATATTACGGTAAAGTATTGTTGGATCAACCCTTTATAATTATGCTAGAAGCTATAATTGATAGAACACATGTTTAACTCGAAGGGAAACCAAAAAATGGGATCGCATTATTTAGCATAAAAGGACTGACTCTAGCTACGATCAACCAGGATGTTAAGTTGTGAGCTTATTGGGGGAGAGTTTTGGCTACTCAAACGGGAAACTTGATCTTGACCATTGTTAACATGCTTGTTTAGATTCTCATGCAGGACTTGTTGGAACTATTTCTCATACTTGATTATAACTCTAAACTCCTTTAATTAACAAGCAAGCGAGACTGACTACTTTGATACAAGGGTAATGTTTTTCCACCCTTTAAAAAATAAGTGTCCAAAATAAGTTACTATTTTATAATTATTAAATATGATTAATATTAAGAAAGAATAGGTATCACTATCATATAAGTGATGTCTTATTAGGTATTTATTTTTTATATATTAAAATAATTTTTTTTTCAATGTTGCTTTTGACGAGATGGTTCCTAGCATTTAAATAGATACTCAAAGTTTCATTTCCATCTTTATCAAAAGAAAACAAGTTTCATCTCCCTCCGCCACTTTATTTGTCTTCTTCTGAGATATTTGTGACTTTCACCTCACTTTAAATGTGAAATTTGTGAAACAAGTAACCCCTTTTTTCTTTTGGGTAGTGAAACAAGTAATCCTTTTTCCTTAACTCTTCTTTCCTCTGAAAAAAAAAACACTACATTAGCATGTTACAACTACATGTTAATTAAGAATTAGGCTCCCTCTACAATTTTTTTTTTGTTGGTTTTTAATCCCTTGTTTTTCTAATATTATATTCTGGTCGTGTCGTTAATTAATTTTGTATTGTTAAGTGAACACACACACACACACACACACATATATATATATATATATATATATATATATATATTGATTAGGATTAAAGGAACATTTTAAATATATTTATAAAGATAAAAAATAAAATTTTTAATATTTCTAAGGATTAAATGTATATTCTAAACTATTTTTAGAGACCTAAATATAGAATACAAGGATAAAAAAACATAACATTAAAACAAAAAAGGACCAAAAGTTAAAAAAAAGAGGGACTAAAATCAAAATGACTTATATTCACAATAACAAAAAATTTAACAGGATGACAAAATACATGATGTACCTTACCTAAGAAGTAACACGACATCATCCAAAACAATATTTATTTTGACAAGAATCACAGTTGAAATATAAAGTTCCAAACATATATTACATTAATCCAAACTTACTTTTAACTAAAATCAAATTTATAGAATCAAATTCTTCTAAAATCAAGCCTATAAACTTTAATTTAAACGCATATTTTAATTAGAGAGGCTTAATTTTAGTTGTATATCATTCCAAATAAGGATTTAATCTTAATGTACTGTATATATAACCTTTTTATATAGTCATTAAATTATGTATTGCTATATTATCAATAAATATTTAATTTTTATATTAATTATTTAAAAAATAAATTTAAATTAATTTTAATTTATATACACTGACGATGTAAATTAAAACATATTATTTACACTATTAACCAATCAAATCTATATATTTGCATGACTTTTCAAATAATTGAGTGAAATTTGATTATATTTACTTGATTGGATATGGTTGTGTTGAACTTTTTTTCATTGTTAGTGGATCGATATTAAATCCAAATTATACTATAATAAAGGTTTAAATATATTTTTGTTCCCTAAAAAATCAACAAGTTTTGATTTTGGTCGTTGAAAAAAATTTTGTTTGTAGTTTGGGTCCAAATATTTCTAAAATTATTGGGTTTTAGCCCCTAAAATTAGTTTGTTTCTATTAAATATTGAGTTGAATAACAAAAAATTATATTATCAACTCTTGTATGATAGCCACTAATCAGATGTAGCATATAATACTCATATGTATGTGTCAAAATCCTATTATAGAATGAGTTATTAGGTTCTGTAAGATGTATTAATAAATTGAGTTCAACACAGAGTAACTCTATTATATAATCATGATGTGACACATATGACTACATGCTAACACCATATAGGATTGGATAATGTGACTTTTTGCCCAAGTCAATATTTAACAAAGACAGAGTAATTTCAAGAATTAAAACCAAATAATTTTGAGAATGTTTAGGCTAAAACTAAACAAAAAAAATTTTAAGGATCAAAATCAAACTCAATTTTCAGAGAGCAAAAGATATTTAACCCAATAATAAAACATAACAGATTTAAAGCATATTTATAGTGACAATATTTCATATAAATTATTCTTTACAAATAAAACATTTGTCGATATATCATGATCATTACATGCCATGAATTAGTCGATGATGTGCATGCAACACCGTACCCGTGGCCTGTGGCTGTGGGGAGATTGAATCGATTATTCATTATATTATTGTGTAGCAACGCGTAAGACGAAGCAGAAAAGTATCTGGGACGCGGGCCATAGAGCTTGGTTAACCACCAACACCAAAAGTCAGCATGCCTTTTGTCCGCCAAGTGTTTATTAGTTACTTATTTGTAAACTTAACTCTAGATAATTTTAAATTTTTTAAATGTATTGAAAATTATATTTAAAGTGATTAAATTTTAAAAAATAATTTTATTTAACACTATTATTTTATGAATGATGATGTTAGCAAATGCTAAAATAGCATTAATTCAACATAAAAGTAAAAAAGAAAATAAGTAACGAAACTATTAATTTTATAACAAAATATCAATTAAATAGTGAAATGCAAAATAAAACGTAATAGGATAAAATCAAGAATACGCTTTAACTTTCAACTCCCATATATCCATGATCCAACCATGCTCAAATTTTGCAGTCAATACCTTAATTACTCCTCAGCCTAACCATTTCCATTCACTCTATCAAACAAAAGTACATATACAATGGTAGGAAGACAGTGCCTATTGTCACTCCTAAATATTTATTATCATTCTCACTTTCATTAATTTTTAATTAGTTTATCTAGAATATCCTTATGTATATATTTCCCCAAATCACCATCAATAAAGACTTAAGCCTTAGAATTATATCTACCAATCCAAAAATAAAATTAGAAACTCATTACATCACCAAATAAAATTTTTCGTAAAATATTTTGAAATTAGTTAACTACGTAAATATATCATATGAACGCCCAGATATTTATAGCTACTTTGATACTATATCTACTTCAATAGAAAAAAAAAAGCACATCTTTTGTAACATCTTTGATATGAAATTTTCGTACCTTTTATTATTTCTCAAATCAAAATAACAGTTTAATATACATTTGTGTTATCAATTTTTTTATGAGCACATTTTTATTATCAATTATAATTTTATTTAAATGTATTATGATTAATTTAATCAATAATTATTTCAAAATTTGAAAAAAATTAATGTTAATTTCACAACATTTATTAACTAAATTAATACGTAAATAAATAATTATATTTATTTTTAATCTCTTTAAGTTGTTTATTTTTAAACTTTTTGATACAATAATTATTTAGATCTAGATAATTATATTAAATAGATTAATTTTTAGTACTTTCTAAATTCAATAGCAAAATAATTTCAGAGAATATCCATTTTGTTACTAGTAAATATTAAAGACTTTATATAATTTAATTATTTTTTATGGAATCAATAACAATAATAAATTAAGATAAAATCATGATTAATAATGGACGATTGATATTAAGTTCCAAAGAAAACTATAGTTTTGATTAAAATATAAGAATAAGGGTATTATAGACAAACTAACTAAAAATTAGTAAAAGAGGAAGCGCCAATAGACATTTGGGGCTAGGAAGCAAATATCAAATGCAAATATATTGCCTTTTAAAAAATTTATGAGATTAAAATTACTTTAATAATTAGTTATAAGTTTTTAATGATTGATTATATAAAAATTAATTTATATTTAAATATATTAGCTTTGAAAATTATGTTTAATTTTTTTTTTTGGTCGAGACCATATATATATTTCTATCAAAGATAAATCATGTTTGAGTCCGATGGGACCACTAAGACAATAATCTTTTCCTCCCAAGTTTTAACATAGCTAAATACCTAGGGTTCGAATATGAGAACTTTAGTTAAGTTAAAACAACCTCCGTCTAATCTATGTGTTTATTGCTATTTATATTATAATTTAAAATAATTTTATAATATTTTTTGCTTATAATTTAAAAAAAAATGAAAAATTGCATATAATTATCGGTTGTTATTCAACTTAAAATTATATTTTTGTCTATTATTTATTTACCTTTTCTTATCTAAACACAACAAGCTAAGTTATTTCAAACGCAAATTTTTTTTTGGTGCTCATCAAAAACAACTTAGTCTTAAAAAACCAATTATAATCCTTTTATCCCAAACGCACACCTTAGTTAGCACACTACTAGGAATTTGACTTTTACTAACATTTTTACAAATATTGTATTTACTCTACGTCACTACAAAATTTTAGCAACATTTTTTTATTTTTTACTAACATTTTAAAAGTGTTACAATAGATGCATTTTGTAACATTTTTCAAATGTTACAAAAACACATATATCATAACACTTTTAAAATGTTACTAATTTCCTATTTTGCAACATTTTAAAAATGTTACAATACATGCATTTTGTAACATTTTTCAAATGTTGCAAGAACACATATATCACAACATTTTTAAAATGTTACTAATATCCTATTTTGCAACATTAAAAAATGTTACCTCTTACTCTCTTTTTATAACATTTTAAAAATATTACCAAATTAAATGTTAAGATATTAGCATTTTAAGTGCAAGTAAGTCTAAAATGTGACATGAAAACAATGAAAGTTTATGAATCTTTTCCAAATTGAAAGGAACACAATAAGCAATTAACTAGTCAATCATTAACAAAGCTTCACAGGATATTATTTATCAAAAAAGTGAAAACAGATACCAGTTTTAGCTCACAATGTGCTAATAAGGAGGGTTTATTGCATGCTTGCTTGTTACTGCATCTTATGTGTATCACTTAAACCAAACATATTATAGTCCTCTCATCAGTTATAACTAGTAGAGTTCAAACACTAAATCCTAGTTGAAACTAGTAATAAACAAACTCCAAATCCTGGAGCAATTGTCAGAACAAATAACGGGCTTGAACTCTTCAGATGAGGTAGAACAAATCCTGGCAGAAGTTGAGAATGGAAAAATCTAGTCTCTCCTTATGTGCTTAAATAAGAAGATACTTCTTATTTTTTCCATTGCTTATCTTTTTCCTGTAACAGCCAATGAATCAGAGATAACTCGGCTAAATTTTCCATTAGACTTAATTTTAACTAGATTACTGAAATAAAATCAAAATCAAAATCAATGTGAATTCTCCATTTTGCACCAAGGCCATATTTGCATTAAAACTGAACCTAAAACAGGATAAGTCCTAAGTACTCAACTTACGTGTATGCACTAATTTAAAGTTTCAAGCAATTATAATATTAATTAATAATTAGTATAATCTACAGGGCAAAACTCCAACAACCAGATTAATAAAACAGATTAAAATCCACCCCCTACCATGTTTCAAACTTTTAATGCACTATGGTTTATTCATCTCTGATTTTATTCATGCTGACATAGTTGACGCTGAGTTTAGTATTAGTAACACAACTGCAGTATGTGTATTGATTAAAACACAATGCAAAGATGCTAAGGGAAAAAAAAATACCTCCTTCTTCTCTGACTTTTACAATATTCAGGCTTAGTTGATCTTCATCATCAGAGGTTGATTCCCTTCTCTCCTTCATGGCCTCCATTGAAGACTCCAAAATAGTCTTGTCAAGCTAGCCAAAGATTTCAGCAACTCACTACTTTGTTGAACAAAGTCAAAATCTAAAATAAAAGTTAATTAAGGGCTAATGGGGGCTGGACATAGAATTTGACTTCCTTGAGCAGCATTATGAAATGCAAAATCAAGAAAGAGTTTTAACCCATCCAAGTACCCACTAGAAGACCGTGGTTCAAGCATCCAACTTTTATCCATGACTATTTAGTAGGAAAATCGATATCTAACATAAAGATAAAGAAAAAGGAAATAAAGTGTGTATATTTCGCTGGTTTTTTTTTCAAAAAACAAGAGAAGATCATCAGCAAGCTCTTTAGCAAACAGAGCATAATATGAATTGTCTAATGCTTATCACTAGGAAATTTGACTAGTCACGTGAGCATATCATCACAGACCCTTAAGCTGAAGCATAAGTCCAGGAGAAGTGTTCCTCTCAAGGTCAACGTCACTATGACAAGCTTCACAATAAAATATTCATATGGACATTTCATCACATGCCAAACAATCTTTAAAATGAGTGAGACATTTCATCAAACACATTGCACGCTCAAATAATCCAAATTGCATTTGCACTCAAAAAGAGCTAATGTAGACTATGTTTCTTCCAAATATCACATTTGCGACCAAGATCTAAGGAATCTAAGGAAGAAAGAGAGAAGAATGCACACCTGAATGAGAGAAATGAAGCTAGAATGCTTTAATTTTGAGCAAATGAAAGTGCATGGGCGTCCACTGAGACTATCAATGCTTCTAAATACAAGATCACACGCCAATTGTTTACCGTCTTGAGTTAGGATTCAAATCAGAGTTAGATTTTTACAAATCAAACCTGATGGAGGAAGAGCTTGAAGCAATGGCACCGATTCACAAAACTCTACCAGAACTTGGAACGAGAGAGATGGAAGAGAGATCAAGTAACACTTTTATAAAATTGTTGTTTTTTTTTTTGGTCAGGTTGGGGGCGGGACTTGGAGTCTCTGACTTTATGGATAAACTCGCGATCCTCCACTGTCCAGGTGCATTCCCTAAGAGGGGTGCGTGAACCCCGCTGGCCTCCAACTCATAAAATTGTTGTTTAAAATATCATTTAGTAACACCTTAAAAGCGTTACCGATAAAATGTTAGCAAAGGCCCAATGTTTAGTGGTGGCATAATTGGTGAGTCTTTGCCCATGCGAATTGGGCTTATATTGTCTCAAGCCAAAAATCGGCACAAGATATTTGTGGATAGTTTAATGAACACTCCAGACCCAAAACAAAAGAGTTTATGAACAATTGTTCTCCTGCTTGTGCAGGAATCATATAAAACCATTTAGGCGAAGGATTTCAGCTTTTCGTGTTAATTTGGGCTAGTGCTCTACTACAATGGGTGAACTATATGAGGCGCTTAGGTAACACAACTTCTGAATTAAGTGTATATCAAGAAATAACAATTCCACGGGAACAACACGCAACAATAATCCAATGATAAAATGCGGTTAAATTAATATTTTGGTCCCTATAGGTTTACTTGATTTTAAATTTGGTCCCCACCTTAAAATATTTTAAATCAATCCATGCCGCTGATATCTATTATAATAGGAAAATGCTATGGAGCTCTAACGACTGATGTGTGATATAAGGTGTAATGTATATTCATTCTTTCCGATTCTTAACTTTTAATTTATTTGCTCACTTTAAAATTAAATTTTTGCCCCATGCTCAGACCCATTCCTCTACCAATGGGGATTTCAATCACCACACTCATGGCAGCGGCTACCATCTTCACCTAGAGATAGAAAAGGGATTTCTGCACTCCCAACCCAAGCCCTTTCCACCACGGTTGTCTTCTTTCTCCAACATTGTGGTGCTCTCCAAATGGGTCTTCCTTGTTCTTCCCTACATTGCAAAATCCTCTAGTGAGAGAAATGAGAAGGGTTTTTGTGTGTCCGGTCATATTCTTATTAGATTTGTTTCTTGGTTACACATCTTCCATGGCTCCGCCTTGTTCGTCCAAAGGATGAAGGAAGAAATAAAGTAAATAAAAAATAAAGTGAGAGATTAATTGAGATTTCAACACTCTTGTTATTTGATCTTGCAGTACTTGTATAGATAAAATGATGCAGAACTCTGGCGATGATGCTGCCGTTGCTTATGCTTATGTAGTGGTGGTGTTGCGTTTTTTTTTATACAATTCTTATGCGCCATTTGTATATAAGGTTAGAATGGGAGGCATTGCTTTCAAATTTTTTTTTGGGTGTTTTGTCATTGAATAAAAGAACTACAATTTAATATGCATCACCCCTGAAGAGTCGCCCAAGAGAAGCAAAAAGATCCAAGACAGAGGAGACGCCAAGCTTTCAATCAATTTAAGTTTATATATTATTAATTAATAATATAATAATTTTAAATTAAAAGTGACGCGGCATATCTACATAGTGCCAGCAATGTCGGTCAAGTTAAAATTGGGCTTTGGGCTCGGGCTATGGAGCAATACTCATTATAATATCGTTAGTTGATTGAATGATGGAAAGTGCTTGTCGCCTCGACAGTACACCTGAAACTCAAATCCCGACTTAGGTGGCATTCGCTGTATGGTTTAGGTTTTCATATAGCCTTTCTCTCTCCCACAATTTTTACCTTTTGTGTATTGCCATGTGTATCGGGTTGTTGGACTTTGGTTATTAAGTCGGGCTTTGTAGCACTCTTTAAATGACGTGTATCGAGTTTCAAAATTTTGGGTATTGTAGGGCTTGTTTGGCAAAGGTTTTTAAAAACTATTCTTGGTTTTTAAAATAAAAAACATGAAAATACTTGTTTGGTGAGATGTTTTATTCATGTTAGTTTTTAAAATTGAAAATAGATGTATGTTTTAAAATCAAGAATAATAAAACACTTTGAAGGTGTTTTTTGAGTTTGAGTTTTAAAAAACAAGCAAAAATGCGGTGGTATATTTGTAAACACCATGACTTATTGTTCTTCTCCAGCGTTTAATTCTTGTTGTTGGAGGTTTCAAGTTATTTTTGTTGCATGTCATCCTTTTCATGTGGCCATCCAATAGAGAACACACCACACAACCCATTCGCGAGCTCACCACACCACACAACCAGACCTTAGCTCCTGCCATTCCTCGACGAGCCTCCCCATTTCACCGAGAGCTCCTGCCTGACCAGTCCAACATTCACAGGTGGACGCGAGCTGTTCCATTGTGACTGCTTCCAAGACCGAGACCCAACGCAGCCAGCACGCGAGCTTCCGCAGTCCGCCTCCACACGCAAGCTGCTCCGTTAGATCCAAGACCCCGTGGCGGCGATTTGCTTCGCCATCCTCCCGAGTTCGCCTCCTCACCTATGCCGGTGACTGCTCAGCCGAGACCGAGACCTATCTCTGGCAGTGCTCCGCCACTAAGTGACAATGAGTCCTTCCTCTCCCTCTTCTCTTTCGTTGCTGCATGTTGATCTCTCTTGTTGCCGAGTGTTGATCATTCTTTTAAGTTAATTGGTGGAAATGGAAATGGGTTCAATTGGAATTGGTGGATGGAAGTGTTGAGTTTATGTGTTAATTGGTTCATTTAGCACTATCATGGAAGTGGAGTTTATGGATTCATTTAGCACTATCATGGAAATGGAAATGTGTTAATTAGTGGATGTTCTGTTGAGTTTATAACTGGTTAGTATTGAGTTATTCTGGAAATGGGTTCATTGTCATTCTTCATTGATGTCTTCCCTAACTGTGTGGGTCTTCATGTGGATTTTTAGTTATTGTTTGATGCTCCTCGTTTTGTTTGTGGGGTTTATTTGCGTCTCATTGGTAATTTTTTTATGAAATTATTTTGTTTGAGTCAGTTTGTTTATGGATTTATTTCGTTTAGTAACTATTTCTCTAATCATTGGTGTCATACGTGGAAACATAAATGATAAATCGATGTCATCTCTTCCATATTTTTTGTGCTCTTCAAAGTATTACTTTAAGCATTGTAAATGGAATACTTCCAAGTTTTTCCAGCATTGTAAATGGAATAAAAATACATTAAGTTTAAAAAGTCAACGGAGCTTTGCTTTTTATATATGTCAAATATCAAAAGTTACCATTCTTGATGTGTTTCATGCTAAATTTAAGCGTATAACTTATGAATCTGAATTCCTTGGCTTTTCATGTTACTATTTTGGTCTTCAATTGGAATATACTGGTCTTCATTTTATACATCCCTTTTTGCTTATTTGTGATCACCATTGTAGATGGAAAATGAGAAAAAAAGTCTTCACTTTGGCCCTCGTCATTTGTCAAAATCTTTGTAGACATTATGGTTGGTGAGGTTAATAAGGGAAGTATAAGGAATAATGTGTTTTCACTTAAGGTGTGGCAAACCATGTTGCATTCTCTTAATCAAAGAACTGGGCGTGAATATGACACGAAACAAATTAAGCAGAAATTTAATAGGTTGAGGTAACAACATGGAATATTTTCTCAGTTGCTGCAACAAACTGGATTTGGATGGGATGCTGAAATTAATATTGTCATTGCTATAGAAGAAGTTTGGTCAACCTACATTCAAGTATACAATAGATAGAAGTTAGCATTTTTTTTATATTTATAAATTTTTAGATTTAGCATACATAATTTTTTAATTTCCTTATAGACATATCCCGATGTTGCACCATTTAAGAAGAAATGTTTGGATGATTACAAATTGTTGGGAGTGATTTTTAATAAAAGTAGTGCAATAGGAGTGCTTCATCATTCATCTACTCAAGATCCACCCAACAAGGATGATGAAATTGAGCTTGACAATAAATTTTTGCATGACAGGGTTCATGTAAATCTAGATGATGATGAGGAGGAAGATGATAACCTAGAAATAGAGAGAGTTACCTGGAGTGGTAAAAGAACAATTAAAGTTCATAACCGCAAGTCAAAGAGAGAGAGTAAGAGCATCCAAGTAGAAGATGCACTTCAAACATTCATTGAGTCATCTAAGTTGAAAGCAAAAGCTATTGTTGATCTGTCTAAGAAGAAAGCTAATGCTTCAATGGCTAGAGTTGAGAGGTATAGGGCAAAGAGTGTAGAAGCCACTAGTTCTATAGTTGCATCAGTTGAGTATATTATGGCTAGATGTGTGACAGAGCTTGAAAAGATGGATGATGTCTCAGATGACTTCTAGATGAAGGCGTGAAAAAATTCAAAGATGCTGACTATAGGGAAGCATTTTTAAATATGACCGGCATAGGAGAAAAGCATGGTTGGATAGACTTGAGTGACTACTTTTATGTATAAATATTTGTGTTGATGATACTTATTATGTATGTGTTTTCTAAATTTATGTGGTTTTTGTTTTGACATATATATTTTGTTGTTTAGAACAATATGTAATGGTTAATATTAGTACTTATTGAAATGCATGTTATCTTTAATGTTAGGTTCAATTGTGATGGAAATAGATAATCATCCTTTAGGCAGTGAAAGTATCTAGCAGATACTTTTGAAAGATCTTCATCATCATCTGACTCTAGCGATGATGAATCTGAATTTGCTGAATTATTATTGCTAAATTTAATTATTGATTATGAGTACCAATTTTATAATAAAATTCCTGTTAGAATATCGGCACTAAGTGGTTAAGAATTTGTTAGTGAGCTTTTGAAGAAATTTGGAACAATTTGCTATGAGTTATTGCATATGGAAAAAGCATATTTTGTTGCTTTGTGTGAAGAATTGAGAAGCAAAATTATTTAGAAGACTCAAAATGTGTGTTTTTAGAAGAACAAGTAGCAATGTTTTTTGTCATTATAGGATATAATGTACATCATAGAGTAGTAGCCGATCGATTTCAACATTCTACCCAAACAATTCTCATCATTTTAAGAATGTTTTGAGAGTCATTTGTCGCTTAGGTAAAAAAATCATAAAGCAAAAGTTCACAGAATTGCCTGAGCATATAAAAAATAATCCAAAATATTACCTATGGTTCAAGATTAGTCTTTATTCTTTCGTCACATACAATGACTGGTGCTATTTTCTTTTGTCAAATTAAGATATTATGATAAATTTATATGTTTATATCATATGTTTGTATTAGAATTGTATTGGCGTGATTGATGGAATACACATAAGTGCACGGGTTCCAGCCAATAAGCAAACATCATGTAGAAGTAGAAAGGTAGCCATTACACAAAATGTTATGTGTATATGTGACTTTAATATGCTATTCACATATGTATACTCTAGTTGGAAAGGTAGTGCTCATGATTCAAAAGTTTTTCTGGATGCACTTACTAATCAAAATGTAAATTTTCCTTGGCCCTCCGAAGGTGATATATTTTTATTTGATACCATAATTTTCATTATGTGTTAAATTGCTCTGTATTAATTATTATCTAATGATTTTGTTAGTATTCGTGTTAATACTCATTCATTACTTTAGGTTCATATTATCTTGTGAATTCTGGGTATCCGTGTACTGGAGGCTTTCTCCCACTCTAGAGGTGAAAGATATCATGCATAAGAGTTTCATGGACGAGGTCGACAAGCTAGAACGGCTAAGGAGTTATTTAATTTTAGACACTTTTTTTTAAGAATAACAATTGAGAGATGTTTTGGAGTCTTGAAAGCAAGATTTTCCATTTTGAGGCAAATGCTACCATATAAGCCTTCTAAGCAACGCCTTATTATCATAGCATATTGTGTAATTCATAAGTATATGCGTAAGTGGGGAATGCGGGAGATGTTTTGGAATAAAAGAGAAGGATATGTTGTTAAAGTTATGAATAATAATATAAATTTAGATGTGAATTTCAATGGACAACACAATAAGATTTACTGATGAAGCTGGGAAATGACAAGACATCGTTACCAAATTGCAAACTGGATATTGCTACAAGAAAATCATGCATAGCATATAAATTAATTCATAAATGTAAATTGACATCAAATTGTATGAAAACTACTTTTAGAATAGGAAGTTGTATTAAGACTTTATTTATTAAGTATGTATGAAAATATTATCTATAAAATATAGTAGTTAAAATTTATTACTTGTAGTAATATAATTTGCTAAACAATCCGTTTCGTAATAAATAAATACAGCACAGTTTGCAATTTATGTTTGTGGTCTTAGGCCTCTGGCCATATTGGCACTCCAAATCAGCAGTGTTTGACGGTCATTGACGGTGTTATAATAGACATTCACGACAAGGACTGATTTAAAAATGTTTCAAAGTGTGAGGACTGATTTGAAAAGAAAGAAAAAACTATGGGGATCAAATTAAAAATTAAGTGAAACTATAAATACTAAAATATTAATTTAACCTAATTGAAAAAACCGATAGCTACAATTGCTCCCGGGCAATGAACTCTAATCTCCAATCACTGCTCCATTTTTGTAAGGTCACACTCACACCTGAGGACAAAGAGGTATGGATTAGGATTTTATGACGTGAACAGAGGTCGCAGAAGGTCCAAACTGCCAAGAGAGAATCAGAGAGGAGTAGAGAATTTTGTTTTTGTCATGTCTAGGGTCATACTAGGCAGCCCCCTTCCTTGCGTTAATGTATTTTTTTTTCTGTTATTTGATACCATTGGCCCATTGTGTTTTTGGGCTTTGAAGAATATTGAGTTTTTTGGCCCCATTAACTCGTTACAGGTTATTGGAGATGGACTATGTCTGTGTTCATGATGCTATAGTAAAGGGAGCTTCGACCAAAATAGCAAAGGGAATGATGCTGCTATTTCAAAGAGCTTAGCCGGGTTTACAGTGAAGCTAGTGTTATTGTATTGATAGTGCACCGACATATGGTCATAAATACATTCTTGTATGGATACTATTGCGACAAGTCAAATTTAGACACTCACGATGAACTTGATTATGGGTCCATTATCTTTATTGTGAAAAATGTAACTTATTAGACCCATGTGTGTACAAATATTTTCCCACAATCTTTTCTGTGAGCCTGGACTGGCAATAATGCTCAGTGAGTAGGCAAAAGATTATCTTGATCCCAGTTTCTTTGTGAAAAAAAAAGACATCAACAAATGGGAACGCCCAGATATCGGTCACTCACCAACAATTCGTGCTTATGCCGCATTCGGTATACCGCAGACTAAGAAAAGGAAAGAAAAATGTTCCCCAATACTTTCTCCATATCCGCATATTTTCGGAATAAAGCTAAAGTATTGGGCCAATGACTTGCTTTTTAGATATTCTCACATCATTCTTGTTACACTACTTTTATATATTTTAGATAATCAAATAAGAAAACCATTGTTATAATATATTTTTGTTATCAAATAAGTATTAATAATATTTACTAAAAAATAAGTATTAATAGAAACAGATGTAAGAAATGAGGTGGAAAATCATTTTCCTTCCTTACATCTACAATCTATATGATATTTGTATAAAAATAAGCTATTTGTGTACGGTGTTGGTGGTGAGGTAGGAGTTAAACAAACCGTTTCCCATTTAAATTTAACAAAAATTTCATTCATTTTTTTTTCTTTTAAAACTTCAAAGGCATATAGTGTATGTTTCGTAATATTTATTTTTTAAAATAAGTATTATTTTAAATTATCTCAAAAAAGCACTCCCGATTATAAACTGTATTAAGCTCAAAATAAGCATACCCGAGCACAACGATAGACATAGTTCCACTCATTTCCATAAAAATTCTAAAGATTGAAATAGGTGTAGATGGCTAGTTGCACATGATAATAGCATGTGGAAGAGACAAAACTTTAGTATTGGTGATTAGAAACTTGATAAAGGATGACACAAGGAATCTAGCTAGCTTACTACATTTTCTTTCCACTACACCCAGGAGTATTCGTACTTTCGAATTCAGACTATCAGTCTGTCCAAAATTGGGAACTACCTTGCATATCAGTAGGTCAACATTCACAATGCTGGTGGGATCCTGTCGGGACACTTTAATTTGATTGTAGAAATTCTTTTGGAGTAGAGAACTTTCTTACTCTCTATGATTTAACGTGTGTAAAAGTATATATCATTTTAAGAATGCGTTTGGATTAGCTTTGAAAAAAATACTTTTTTATTTAATTTTTTACTAGAGTGTTTTTAAGAAAAAGTTATTTTGTGTTAGAATAGATAATTTGATAAATGTTTTTAATTATTAAAAATACTTATAAATATGTTTGAATAAACAAAAATAAAAGTACTTTTTTTTAACCAAATTACATAAAAGGACAAGAATAAAAATCTATCGATAGTAAAAATACTAATTATGTATTTTGTGTGGTAACTGATCCTTTATACTACCAAGACATACTTTTTCTTTGGCTTCCCAAAACTCTTGAGGTGCATCTATGGTTTTCTTAACTGAATTCCATCCTAAACCAATTTGATTTTCAACGAGCTTTGTCCACAGGGTAAAATATCTCTTTAGAAAATCTCACATATTTTTCAATTGTTTTTGGTCATAGTTTTTTTTTTTATTAAACTTGATAAAAATATTCTCCCAACCTTCTTTGGTGAAATGAGCATGAGGTCTATTTGAACATGAATTACATGAAGTACACACGATTCAAACAATTTGAATTAGAAAAAATAAAAACTAATTTTTGTTTTCTCAATGTTATCAATAATCAATCAAGTAAAAAATAAAATAAAAATGAGTGTACCTTAAAAAAAATGAAGCTCGAAATAGATTTGGAGTTTACACTTATGAGAGATATGTGAGTATGTGACTATGACGAGACGAGAGGTGTGTGTGACTGCGAGGAGTGAGAAGAAAGAAGTTTTTTTAAGGGTTTAGCAAGGAAGAAAGTTATAATTATAAATAATAGTGAGGAATAGTTTTGAAGGTTAATTTTATTAACAAACCACTTCTACTCCTACTTTTTAGAAGCTAGCTATCATGCACTAGCTTAAAAAAAAAAAAGTAGTTTTACCATTCTTTTGATTTAATTGTTTTTTTAAAAAATCAATTCAAACACCCTAAAAAATGAGTTTTTTACCTATATAAAATAAAGAAAATGATATATTATATATATATCCCTTAAAAAGTATTACATATATATCCTTTTTTGAATTATATACAAATTGGTTTAACGATTTTCATTTTGTCACCAATAGTTTGGAACAATATTATATGGTGCGTCAAACATGTAGAATGAGTCAAAATCGGTTTAACCGATTTGTACTTCTTGACGTGTCTAACGTGGTCCTAAAATCGGTTTAAACCATTACTATAGTGCTAACGTGCCCAAAATAAATTTAAACCTATTACTGGAGGTTAGACATGCTTCAGCCAAAATCAGTTGAACTGATTAAAATCGGTTTAAGCCGATTTTTGAATGGGTGCAGTGTATTAATCTTAAAAAAAACATGGATGCAACGTGCATGCCCAGTAGTCACCAAATGGCCCATTCCTTTAGACTCCAGGATTCCACAAAACTTTCTAGTATTCGACCAAAACACGAGAAAACTTTCCAGCAATAGCACCACCAAACAAATCCAAGACCACTCGCTCGTAGTCACAGAAAACTTCCGAAAAGAAAGGGAATGATATTTAATTTCAAATAAAACTTCCTGAGAAGAGCAATGTTGGAGAAAAATCAGTCCCTGTATTTGACTTTTATAATTCTCCAAGCTGGAAAACAATTCAATCTTTGGAGATTTTGAAGCCTGGAATTGAGTGAAACAATGACTATTGAGTATCGAGTCCCTATTGACTGAATGTAGCTATGCCCATATGGTTTGACCAATTAGGCTGCAAACTTTCATCTTGATACTGTATAGTTAAATTATATGCACAAGAACCTGTCTTGAATATTCGAATCGACATTACTCCTCCTGGAATTTCAATGCAACAAACTTAATTAACATCAAGGACCCCATCAAATTCTCACATCATTTTCTTGGTTCCACTGTTTTCATTTCTGTCTTATAAAAAATAATTTTCTATTAACAGAAGCCAGAGTGCACGTTGCATCCACGGATTCCACGTAGCATACACTGCACCCGATCCAAAATTCGGTTTGAACCGATTGTGCTTCCTGACCTACCATGGCCCTAAAATCGGTTTAAAATTACTGTACATTAGCATGTCAGAAATCGATTTTTGACTCATTCTACATCTTGAGTTACAGGTTCTTTGAATTGTTGATGACAAACGAAATTGATTTAAACTGATTTGTATATAATTCAAAAAAGGACATTTATATAATTCTTTTTAAACCGGTATATATATAATATATCATTTTCTTTATTTTATATAGGTAAAAAACTCCTAAAAAATACATAGAAGTACTTTTTTAAAAAAAAAAGTGCTTTATTTTATAAAAAAGTCAAATACGAACAAACACTAATATAATTATAGACCAGCAATTTCATCCTTCAAAGCTACATGTAATGTTAATTAGTTTTGAAATCTTTTTTATATTGATTCAGTAATTGAAGAATACACATGAACATCAATTTAGTCTCTAAAAAAATTTATAATGTCAGTTTAGTCCACAGTTAAAAAGATATATGTAACATCACTTTTATGACATCTATGATCTATCTGATCCTTTTTTTCTATAAATTCATAAACTTATTCATGTCATATATATCATTAAAAAATCAATGTGATATCACATGTATTTTGCATGGATTAGGACTAAACTCATGCCATGTGTTTTTTTTATTTGTTTTTACTGAATGTCATGCGAATTTTTTAAAGATTAAATTAATATAAATTGTTTTAAAAGAATTAAATTGATATCTCATGTATCTTTATGACCAAGTAGCTAGTTTATTCTTAATTATATTTTAAATACTAGTAAAAAAGTTTGTTGCTCCTTGATCACTTAAACATCTCTCTCCTTTCATTGATTCCAAAATCACATAGCTCAAAAATAATATATGCATGATAGTGTTCGTTGACTCCATAAATAGGAAGAATCTTTTGTGATCTATTATTTGTTTTATTATCACTATGATTCTTTCACAGCTTTAATCGTTATTGTGTGCAAATCTCTTTATGTTCATGACTTCCTTGTTTCCACAGATAACTAAGGAGCAAGTATCAAGTATCAAGTATCAACTTTCAATCCGTCAGAAATCATCGACAGTGTCTACTCTATTATTAATATCAGAATTCAGAACCCTTTCTCCATAACTTCAACTTTGCTTTACGCTACAAGAGTACTAGTGTCAATGGTTAGATATACGTAACAAGTTGAAGATGCAATTGCTGAGTGATGGATGCGAGCCTTGTGTGGCCATGAATATTTGACAAGGACACTTTCAAATGATTGTTGAAAAACCTCACCCCAAAACCGCTTGTAGTGGTGCATGGTCAACTTATGTGTCATTTCATGAATAATGGTCCAACTCTTCATCCAATTTTTCGATGATGTAATTGAACTTCTTTTGTCTTTTTAACCTGATGCTAGAAGCTACTATTTTGGAGCTTTTTGGCTGATTTGTACTCAAAAGACAGAGATCTTGGAATCATCTGACGGAGATGTAGGCTAGCTTTATAAACATTATGAAATGAATGAACCCCACTATTATGGAACAGTAAAATACCATACAACATTACCACCACTTCCTGCAATTGAGAATGTGGGAGCCACCTCTTACTTTTTCATTTGGATGTGCGGTGGGAAAGAATTTCTAGTCAACTTAGCTTCTATGCTTTTTTTCTCCCTCTTGGGAAAAGCCTCTTTTTCAATTAATTTTAGCAGCCAAGTGCGGTCTTGTTTTCATGTTTTAATGATGGCCATTTTGACCACTAAATAAGGGCATGAATCCTCACGACACTATCAGCAAAAAGGTTGCACAAAAAGTTCATCCACACGCGCACATACGGTTCACAAACACAAGTGAAATGATTTCATTGATTGGCATTACACACTATATATACTGCTTTAGTATCAAGGCTTAGAGGCAATATGATTTCATTAGAATAATGTTGAACACGTGTTTGGATGTTATCGCAGTTTCACGGAAGAAAATGACCTGCACAAGTAATATATTGAGAACTGTACACAAAAATTTACATTATCATATTATTCCTTAGGGACTGCTACCTCTCAACTACTGATACAATTGTTGATACCGATCGATCGATCATTAGATGCTTTTATGATTTTGATGAGTTATATATACCGTGCTTACTGCTAAGAGATCGACGAGTGTGAACCATTGTTTTATAAAGTGTTGGCATTCTGATGATATGGACCTGTTATTAGAGGATGGCACATAGTAATGGACTTCAATGCAGCGGCATTTGTGATCTTAGGAAAATGCCTTATAAATTAACCCTTTTTTTTTCAGTTAAGCCTTATAAATTCTTGTCGTTATTTAGATTGATCCAATTGCGAGATTTCATTTCCTACATTTCAAACGCATGTTATTTCTCCAACATATATAAACGAATCTGAAGTGCTATGTATTTCAAGCTAATACGAGACTCAAACTAGTCAGAATTGATTGAAATGTGATGATGATATACATATATGCACAAATAGAATAACACTCATTAATACAATTGACATAAGAAAGCGCCACACTCTGGTTACATATCTCTCGTATAAGATAAGGAAAGGAATTTACAAGTTACAACCAAGCCAAGCAAAATTAAAGAACAGACTAAAATGAAAGTGAAGCAATAAATGAGCATCCTAAATCCTTCTAAGGGATATGATCACTGCAATCTCTTAGTTTGATTATTATTTGTTGTCCTGCTGTTTTGAATCCGAGTTAAGAGGACTCTTTCCAAGGTTTGATAGTCTAACTTCTCTGGCCTTTGGACTGTGAGGACCTCTTGCACCAGACCGAGGACTTTGCTCAGTTGTGAGCTCACCCATGCGAGAATTGAATGAGAGTCTTGGGCTCTGATGGCTTTTAGGGTCATGTCCTGGTGTTGGAGTTGAGCTTGTGATCTTTGGGCTGTTAGTGTGCCTAAACTCACCACGGCTTCTAGTGAAAACTTCATCTAGGATCTCACCTTCACCCACATGAGAAGCACCAGCTCCAAACTCTGTTTGCTGTAAGGACATAATTATAACAAATTTAGTATGAAATTTAAGTGTAACCACAAAATTATAACAACGATTCAAGAGTGGATCTATCAACATAAAATTAAGTAAAGCCAATTGGAGAAAGTAATATTATTTGTACATCAAAAGTGGACACCATGAAGAAAGAAAGACACAAATCATTTGGTGATCGATGGTAGATGGGGCTGAAACCTTATGTGTACAAATAACATTATACTGTGTTGGATAAGAAATCTTACTGTTGCAAGGTTGAATGGTAAAGCAGTCTGCTCTTCATATGCTGCTGCGTCCAAGTCTTGAAGGTGTGCCCCTTTGAAAAATCTGGGGAGGAAGTACTGTCTTAACGGAACTAAGAGCATGATCATCAAAGGAAACATGACCCCGGCAATAGGAACCCAAGTTAGCCCAAAGCATACGAGAAGATAAAGGGTTTGGAAAATGGTGAATGTTGCTATTGTCTTGAAGGGTACTGTTTCCACAAAAGTAGCATGGTAATCCTCAAGCACCCTGCAAGAAGATGAAATTTGTTAGGCATGAATTATACAATCAGATCATGGATAGAAGAAGAAATAGGATGTTTATGTACTTGTATCTTCTGCTTGGTGCAGTGAAGAGTAATAGGATCCTTTCCCAGAACTGGTTTCCGGGCAAACTTTCAATGGCCATGAAGGCAAAGTAGCCCCAAAGGACTGAGGTTGGAATCTTCTTGAGGAAAGGCATGGCTGCAACGCATCCTCCCACCATTGCTGATTGAAGCAAGTTACTGAGACGTTGTTCCTTTACTTCAACAGGCAACAGGTCGTCTATTTCTTTCTCAACATCAAATACAGTTTCATCCACTGGGGCATCCATGTTTCCCATACTGGTAGCTGCTTGAATGGTTGATTCTTTCAATTCTTTTAGGCCTTGTGCCTAATCATAACATTTAACATAATAGCAATAAGTCATATATTTATGATACAGATATTATTAAGGTTCATCAGGTCAAAATTATAGAAAATTTAGCCGACTTACTCGAGCAGAAGGGTCCTGGTAAATAAGAGGTGTCTGCATTTGATGATAGGCTTCTTGCATATTGCCATACAACTGTCCTAAACTAGCATTCTTTCCAATACTTTTTCGTGCAGTTGCCACTAGTCTGTTACGGAGTAACTGCACAAGAATTTGTCATGTTTAATGGGGCTTCATATTACTAACTATTTGAAATTAATTAGGGGGAAATAATGATAAAAAAAGGTAGTGTCATTTCCCCTTCTTACACCTTTAATTAACTTGATTTACCTGATGTTTAAGAGTTGCCAGACTCTTTGTGTGCATTGGTGACTGCGGTAAGACTCCATTCGAAGGAGGTATTCCAACAAGGCCACACATTAAGGTCTTCCATCCAAAAAGATGAAATTTACCATTTGGAAAAAGAATTTAAGTACCATTTCAATGGTAAAATAAATATAAAGCTAGCTAGGAAGGGGCATGAAGATAGAACTTGCATACCAAAAACCCCAAAAGGAGCAAGTCGTAATGGTAAGAAGATGGTTTCCTCAAATTGAACTCTTTCTGCTGGGCAAGCTGGGATGCCACACTGTGGTCAAAGTAATAAAGCACTGCAATCATGGTTGCTGGGATAAAGGCTCCAATGATGTACACAACAGGAACATGAACCATATCCTGTCAAAACAAATCAGGACAACAAATATTTTTTAAAGCCACCTTGTTAGTATAAAGCATAGACAACTATGGAACTTGAAAATTCACATGCCTTAATAACAGTCCAATTCTCATATGCACCCGGTGACCATGGATTTGGGCTGAAGAGGCGCCTTGGGATACCGTGTGGAACACTTCCAGAGGGTATGTAGGACACACCAGTCCAAACTAGGACCATAAGGGGCACACCATAGTCTGCTATTAAGCTGCGAAGCCAACCTGTGATGATATTCAAATTATTTTTCATTGGACACCAGATGATTAATGAGGAAGGGATTAAAGTTTCCCTTGTATTGGAAAAGGGCACCTCTATGTTCTAATATTGATCCAAAGACTTACCACTACCGTAGCGCCACGACCTGGCCTTTCTGCTTCTTAATGCAGTGAGGAGAAGGCCAAAGGAAAGGACCATAGCAAACATCCCGTTTGCAAACCTCCATGAAGGTACAAACTCAATTGATTTTGGATTTTCTCGCTTTGGTCTGCGAAACTCATCCACGAGTCCCTGAACATTGATGACACTAGGATGTTAAAGAAACTTGGCCAAACTGCACAGTCCAGGTACTAATACTATTATAAGAGAAGTGTTATTTCAACACCTAAAGTGAGTGTCTCTTGAGACACTTTTTACCCTTGAATGTGATGGGTTAATGAGAAGAAGTGGGGACCAGGGTGATAAAATGGATGTTTCAAGGATCACTACTTTTTAGGTGTTGAAATAATATTTTTGTTATAATGTCAACACGAAAAATTAATACAACATCGCAAATTGAATGGAAACAGTGAATGACCAAGGTTAACTTTGATATGATAACTGTTCTTACTCTGATAGCTTGCTGCATGAAGAGCATTGCAATAAGCATGCCAAACAATTCTCCTGCAATTCGTGTAAACCTGTTGATTATGGAGCAAGCCCCTAGGATGGCAAATAAGAATAGCAACAGTGCAGTCCAGACACACACCCTACAAAATCATAGTTACATAAACAGGACTATGTTAATCTACATCATGGTCTATGGTACTAGAACAATATTTTACCACAGTCTCCATATGAAAAAGAAAAGATAAAGAAGAAGAGAGAAAAACTTAATCACCATCCAGTCCATGCCAGAAACAAATCCCGACCCAACGCTGGTCTCTCTTTGGCAAAATTGAACATGAATGTGTACATGATCACGGTAGGCTCTGCCACACCTAAAATCAGTAATGGTTGACCACCAATTATTGAGTGTATAATGCCACATATCGAAGTGGAAGCCAAGGTTTGAACAGCTGTTAGAACACCATCTGCAAACAACAGGTACGCTTTATCAGGCTTTGATACTAATAATGCTACCCTATTTTCCAGTGTCATTAACTCTACTTTTCGTTTTGGCAATCAAGGTATATGCCAAGAGAAAAAGGGTTACAATTGAAAATATAAAGAAGAATCTATTTTAGTTGGAATATTCAGTACCTGTGTCTCGTTCTAATTGTTCACCAAATGAAATGACAGGAATTGCTGAAGCGAAAAATATGTATGTGGTGGGGGCCCAAATCCTGCAAAGTGAAGCAAAAATTTGTGAGTATTATATGTCAACTACCACACTATATAGTTGAGGCCTAGAAACATTATAATCTTTCAATACATAGACCACTAATAGCTAAAAGATTTGAGCACATATACCTCAATCCTGCTTTGATTCCACCCGTCCAATCTTGCTTGTAGCACTTTAACCTCCCTCTGAGATCATTCTTGATACCTTCAAGAGGTACAAATGTTTCTTCCATTGCTGTTTTTTTTTTCTTCCTTTTTTTCCCACCAAAAAAGGTTCAAGGGAATCAAATCACTATCAGACTTACCAGCCTTTATACACCTTCCCGAGGTTCCTGCAGAAAGTTACCTGGATGCCATTGGGACTAATACAATACAAATAATCACAATAAACCAAGTATAGTTTTACATGACTCTCTTGTTTTCTATTTGCTACTTAGATTAGATCTCTCAACAAGACTCAACCACAAGGAGTATATAGAAAAGTGTGCTGATAAATTAAACAAGAAGGGAACACAAAGGGTGCAGGCTGGCTTCAAGACACATATGGGAGAGTGTGTGAGATTCAATGCTGTAAATAAGCCAAGAAGCCAGCTGTACTAAAAAGAAGGATTTGTGAACCCCGGGAATAGATGCTCTTATCGGACAGCACCACCAAAAGAAAACTTGGATCCTTCTCCAATGCTTCCTCACAACAATGTGCGGGCGCATTCAGTATTTATAAGCTTTAAAAAAAAGGTAAGCCAAGCAAGCAACAAATAAAATAAAGAGAGGTCGATTTGGTGTGGGAACTATATCATGTAATGCAAGGGCGGAGCCTGCTCAAGTTCATGAGGGCAATGGCTACTCGCCTAAAATTTCTATTTTATTTATAAATCGATAAATTTTTTCAATTTGGTCCCCTCTAAATAATTTTTTTTAGATGATTCTTATTAAATTTTTGTTTAATTAGATGTTGAAATATTATAATAGATAGTATTTCATATGTATATATATACATGTGTGTATTTTTTTTTAGTGTTGATTGTTATTTCTTTTACAGATTATGATTTTTATTTAAATTTTTAAATAGGAATAAAAATTGTAAGATATATATTGTTTTATATAAAATTAACAGTTAAGTATTGGTCCCTCCTTAAAATACGGGCTAGCTCCGCCCCTGATGTAATGCCAATGCAAGTCACTGCCTGTAAAATGTAAATACAGACACATCAGTCCAATCTTTCCAGCTTCATCATCAGTAGCACTTCCATTCTTTTCTGCCAAAAAAGTCAACATCACCAATAACCTGGACCCGCTACTGCATAATGTGGGGTCCTTCAATCCTTCAATATATACAATGCTGAATTTAAAAGAAGAAATAAAATGGGGGTCTCTTGAGAAAGTTACTTGAGCCATGTCGTCCTTATGAATACAAGACAATGTTTAATATGTTGTGGTAAAATGAGTAGTCAACAACAGCTTATTGCTTTTAAATACGTATGTATAACTTTCATTCAACTTGTAAAGTAGTAAAACATTTGAAAGCTATATGTGTGTATATGCTATATACTGTGAATATATGGGAAAATCTCCCTGAATTCCACCTTAAGTAAATAGCAACCCATTTAGTTGACCATCTTATTTATTCTAATTTTTGATCCACTAAATTGGAAGTTGGATCCAGTTGGCTGAGTGAGTACATGACTACTCGCTTCTTGCTGAAGTAGCAACCTGGCATCATTGTTAAAGATTGAGATATATATAAAATTAATATTACACCTTTTAAAAAATGAGTTTAATTTTTATGTGTTAATAGGGTAAATTGAATAGCTAGTCAATAGAATTTTAATAAAATGATAAATCATGGGTGGTTGGGATAGTTGATAATTATTTTCTATGATTTGTCATTTATTTTAGTGAAATTCTATTGGTTATTAGTATAAAATTTTTTTAAATTGTTAATTAGTGCGCTCAAAAAAATTTTAAAAAATTATTTATCAAAATGTTAAAATACAAATGAATTTATACTTGTATTATTTTGGGTAACAAAATTAAAACTTAATATATAAATAGTGATTGAAGCTAAAGCCCATGTGCTATTTGAACATTTACAACCCATGTATATAAAGATTTTTCCCAGGGTGTTAGCCTTATTCCCAGGCGAAGTAAACTGTATAATGCATCTTAATTTAATACGTTGTCTCATTTAGAGGCCCTAGTGGTGGGTGTTCCTTTCATAATTGGTTACGTTAAAGAAAAATATTTAACATCAATTGGTTTTGGTCATATGATGAAATCATTGACTTCAATTATACATCTTGCTGATTAAGAAAAATAATGGAAACAAAAATTGAAAAGGGACAAAAATAAAGGTCATTTCCATTGCATGCATTTACAAAATATTAAAAAACAAGTCAACGGGTTGTTAGTAGGTGGAAAGTATATCGAGTATGGATATTAATGTATAAATAGTAAATTAAAATTGAGATATGTATTTATATATAGATCAAATTACACTGATGTAAATTTAAATAATTCATACATCACTAACTGTATTTTATTATACACATAAAAATTAACTTAATGTATATCTTGTAGTAAAAAAAATTAATACATATATTTAAAATGTATAAAAATAAGAGTTCTTTGTTTTTGTTATTACTTCCTTTAAATTTTGACACAAATAATCTAGCATATTATTATGATTTAACAGTTACATAAAAAAATTATATGATTTAAAAATGTTATTGTGTAATATAAGTGTAATTAAGTCTATACTATTAGTGTAATTTGACCATATATATAAAAACAGTAGTTAATTATTTCTGTTTATATATTTGAACATGAAAAAATAATTGCAGTGCATGCTTCGATGTTCGAGCAAAATTATAGTGACACAACTACGTCGATGATCATATAAAATTCTTTAGTTTATTTATTATATATGTAGGATAATATTTATCGAACGGTACATGCAAACACATGCATAATTTTTCAGAATGTCGCATCGATCATGCTGTGTTAAGGTATGGACCAGTGGCTGCTTTTTATGAATAATATAGTAGCACTATACTAGGTTATGAAGAGCCTCATGCACAAGCATGAGCGATTAACCCGCTGATTATATTCTCCGTAACCAACTATAGTTCTAAAGAGAGATTCGTTGAGTAAATTAATAATTTGCAACTTGCCAATATAAAATCATGTTAGTTTATGTTTTTGCTCCCTAAATCTGTCAAGCTTGGTGACTTTTTATGCAAATGGCGGTGCGATTTGGGGATAATTACACTTTCGGTATTCGATGCCGACAATGATGTTCTGCTGCCCAACCTTCATTCTCTGCAAAATGCTCTTCTATCTATCAGAAGAACTGAAAAATAAAAGGGGAAAAAAAAGTAATCGCTCAGCACCAGTAACATTTCAATTTTCCAGAAATTGTTATCTCGCGTTTCACTTAAATAATTTTCAGCTATTATCAATTAAATACAATGAGTAATAACTAATAAACTTTTCTTGCTTTCTTAAGTTTTTTTTTGTCAAACTTACTTCTTATTTCCATTTCTTAATGTATTCAGAATTTTTGCTAGAAAATAAATACCAGAATAATATTCTATAAATAATAACCTTTAGATAAATAAGTAGGTTCTATAAATGGTAACCTTTAGATAAATAAATGGGTCTTTTGATTATATTATTCTAATTATATAGCATTATTTTTATTTCTAGGAAATACATCTGCCTTGTGACAACGTCTAATCCCAAATAACTAATCAACATTTTAATTATTCTATTTAAACATTTTTTGATGTTAACTGTTACTCTTAATTAGTCACTGTTACTCAAAAAAACCAAAAAACAAAATTTGAGGAAATACGTATTGATATATGCAGAGATAACTTTTGAATTATATTTTCAAGAAGTCTTTGTTTTAGTGTTGGCCAGCCTTAGGCTTTTGACAAAGGCGTTTATATTTGAGTATCAGAAGAGCTATAGCAAACCATTAATTTAATAGAACAGAACAATAATTCATAGAGAAAGAAGCTTTGCTCGGGAGTTGAATTTTGACAATAAAAAAGTTCACCATTGGTAACATGGCCAGGAAGATATACAGGACATTGCATGCTGCTTGGAGAAACGACAAATTTAGAAGGATTAGAGGTTCCCCTATTTCAAGGCAAGGTCAAATCGTGTCATGAGTATAACTTAAAGATAATCTCACTACTATAAGATATAGATGGAGGTTACCAATGGGTTTTTTTTGGGATGAGTTATGATATTTTTTTAATTAAAATAAATTTATATAAATATTTATCGTTTTTATCATAAATGATGGTGCTAAATCCTGACACATGGTAAACATTATTTCTTATGGGTTTACTGATAAGTATAATATTTTATTTTTTAATTATATTTTTATCAACTGTTACCGATGGTATACCAACTAGTAGCTTATTTAATTTAGATTTTTTTATTTTGCCATTATATTACCGAGTTTACTAACTTGTTGTTATTTAATTTATTTTTTTATTAAATTACCTAGCTTACCGACGGGTATCTAATTTGATTTTGTAATTAATTTGTATTAAATATAATCGACGAGTATACCGATAGGTACTAATTAAATTAATTTTTTTATTAAATTACCGACTACCTAACCGACGGACATTTTATTTGATTTCACAATTAATTTTTATTAAATATTATCGCAGATCGACGGGTATTTAAATTTGAAATTAGTTTTTATTAAATATTACCGACAGGTGTTTGAATTTTGTTCCATTACCACGCAACCTTTGGTGTTCCACACAATCGTTGGTATACCTTCGGTAATTATGAAAATATTCTACGCACCGTTTTACTTATTCGCGTACCGTCGGTAACCGTGGATATGTTGGCCAGAATCACTTTCTTCTTCCTATTCCATCCGCCACTCTCTCATTTAACACTCTTTCTCTCTACCCTTCGCCGCGACCTTTTTCCCACTGTGCGCCATCGCAGATTCGTTCGAAAACGGAGACTACCATTGCGATCTAGAATATTTGGTGAGTACTTTAATTGGTTTAGTTTTTGGATTTGGCTTGGTTTTTCGTTTTTATAGGTGGTCATAGTGTTGTGTTTAGGACTTGTGTTTTATTGCATTAGAGAGTAATTATTGTTGTTTTTTTCTTAATGTAGGAGCATTGTTTGAGGGTGGCATGATTATTGACTGAGATCGGTTTCATTCTAATTATCTTATCTTATTTTATGTTTTTTTTATGTATATAAGTGTGTGCAGATATAACTTTTTCATATTGGAATTTTAGGATTGGATTTGGTTGGACGGGATAGCTTGCACATTCGTTTATTTCCATTGCTATAGAGGTTAGTAACTAAATCCTTGTTATTTATATGGTTTAATATGTATGTAGGATATAGACTTATGTTTTCTAGGAGAGTTGTAGGAAATGAGGATTGCATGACTGGAGGGAAGGTTGTAGAGGTCTTTCCCGACTTGTTTGTATTGTTTGTTGTAGATTCTTTGTGTTTGTGGAGATTGCAGAATGCATGTTGTGGAGTTATAAGGGGATGCGCAATAGAATAGTTTTTAGGATTATGTGAATTATATGTAATCTATTATGTTGTTGATCTTTGTAATAATATCTTTTATTGTTGAATTGACTGAAATATGACGGAAGCTCCTAATTTAAGGGATATACTGTTAAAATTTTATTAAAATTTTTTTAAGGACAAAAGAATATAAGTAACCATATTTAAAAAACTTGAAGACTAATTGAATGTGTTTTATATACCAATTAAAAAAATATATCTAATGATGGAAGCTCCTATTTTAAGGGGAGATGCTATCGAAATTTTGTTAAATTTTTTTAAGGGATAGAAAATTAAAGGAAGATGGAAACTCCTAATTTAAGTGAAGTTGCTGTTAAAATTTTGTCAAATATTTTGTCAAGGAAATAAGATTAAAATTAGTTGTACTAAATAATTTAAGTACCAATTGAATTTGTATTTGAAAGTAATAATTTGTTGTCTTTAAAAAATTATAGGGTCTAGGGTTTATCACAAGCACAATGTTACCTTCAAACCGGTCATGGATGTATGATAGATTGCTTCCTAATAAAGGGGGATTAAACTGAAATTTTATAGTGGTATTGAGGAATTTATGAAGGTAGCATGTCAAACACAACAATGCATTAATGAGGCAAAAGTTAGATGTCCATGTAGTAAGTACAAATGTAGGAAGTATTTAGATGATGATATGATAAGGATTCATTTGTACAAGTGGGGATTCATGTTGAACTATTGGGTTTGGACGAGCATGGAAAGGCAATTAATGCATGGAATCAAGTGGCTATGTTTCAGATTGGAAGTAGTTTTGGTGGGATCCATATAGGTCAACACGATGTGGGTAATATGCTGTGGAAATAACTTGGTTAGACATCAAGAGATAGTTTTTGATGTTGCTAGTCCTGAATTTGCAACTGTTATTCGCAACCTTCAGTCGAGGAGCCAAACCAAGATGCCGCTAGGTTTTATAGTCTCCTAAAGGCTACCAATCAACCTTTATGGGAGGATTGTGTGCGCTTCAAGTTATCTTTAGCGGTTCGGATGTTGAGCATTCAGTTAGAAGGGAACCAAAGCCAAAGTTCTTTCGATTGGGTTGCACTAATAAGCGAGCTAAGTCCAAATCCTGATGTAATTCCAAAAGATTTTTATCAAGCTAAAAAATTAGTTTCTAAACTTGGGTTGAAGGAAATAAAGATTGACTGTTACTTGAAAGGTTGCATGTTTTATTATAAAGATGATATTTTGTTGACTACATGTAAGTTCTGTTAAGAGCCTAGGTTTAAACCCAAGAGACGTGGAAGTGGGAAGTATAAAGATGTCCCTCAGAAAAGAATGCACTATCTACCCTTAATCCCTAGACTCAGGAGACTCTATGTGTTAATGTGCTCGACTTCTCATATGAGGTGGCACAATGAAAATCAGAAGGGTGATGGTGTGATGACGCATCCATTGCATAGTGAGACGTGGAAACATTTCGATCAACAATATCCTGATTTTGCCTTTGACCCTCAAAATGTTAGATTGAGACTCTTAGATAGATTTACTCCAAATAACCAATTTAGTAAACCCTATTCATGTTGGCCCATAGTTGTTACCCTACAATCTTCCTCTCGAAATGTGCATAAAAGATCCCTACCTGTTCTTAACATGTATAATCCCTGGCCAATAATCCAAAAGCTAAGATTGATGTGTATTTTTTACCCTTAATTGATGAATTGAATGAGTTGTTGTGTCAGGGTGTTCTTACTTATAACATTTCAACAAAGCCAAATTTCATGATGAGGGTCGCATTAATGTGACCATTAATGACTTTCCAGCTTATGGAATGTTGTCTAGATGGATGACTCAAGGCAAATTAGCATGCCTGATTTGCATGGAGGATACTAAGGCATTCACCTTGAAACATGGCGGAAAGAACTCTTGGTTTGATTGTCAGGAGGTTCTTAGATGTTGATCATCCATATAGGCGAAGTAGATATGGATTTAAAAGTAATTGTATTGAACATGAGGAGCCTCCAAGTTAGAGTAAGTAGCCGCTAATTGTGGGATCGAGTTAAGGACATCCCAAAATAATAGAAGTTAGAAAGATAATATGATGGCCAAGGTATGGGGTATCTCATAATTGGACCAAACAAAGTATTTTCTAGGAGTTACCATATTGGAAGGACAATTTAGTGCGTCATTGTTTAGATGTGATGCATATTGAGAAAAATGTGTTTGACAACATTATGAATACTATAATGAATACAGATCGAACCAAAGACAATGACAAGGCAATGCATGATCTAGCTGAATATTGCACGCGTCCTGATTTAAATTTACAAGAATTAAGATATGGTCATTTCTATAAACCAAAGGCCAGATATGCTTGGAATTCCACTAGAAACGGGTTGTTTGTCAGTGGTTGAAGGGATGAGAATGCCTGATGGTTTTGCTTCTAACTTAAGTAGGTGTGTCAATGTTGCATAGGGTAAGCTTGTTGGAATGAAAAGCCATGATTGTCATGTCTTCATGGAGTGTTTGCTTCCAATTGTATTCAGAGAGCTGCCTGATGTTGTCTAGAGGCCCTAACCTAAGTTAGTATTTCAGGGATTTATGCTCTTCTATTCTTAGGGTTGATGATCTGCTGTCATGGAAAAAATATTCCCATAATTCTGTGCAAATTAGAGAGAATTTTTCCTCAGGATTCTTTGACTCAATGAAACACTTGCCCATACATTTGGCATATGAAGCACGAGTATGTGGACCGGTTTAATAGGTGGATGTACCATTTGAAAAGGAAGTTGGAGGGTTTGAAAGAACTAAAAAATAGGTCTAAAGTCGAAGGATCAATATGCCAAGCCTATCTTGCAAAAAAGACTTCAAATTTTTGCTCATTTTGCTTTCAGCACATGTTCAATTTAGGCGAACTCGGGTTGGTCGTAATGATGATGGAGGGGAATATTCTATTCCACCAACATTGTCTGTATTCAATCAACTTAGTCGAGCCTTGGAAAGAGCGAGCCCGATGGCTGACTTCCAAGGAGTGGAATTCTGCGCACTTACATATTTTGCTAAATTGTGATGAGGTGCAACCATTCAGATTGTAAGTCAATAACCCCTTTTTTAAGTCTTTAATGAGATGTTATGCATCCTTACAATATATGTTCAACAACAGAAACTTTGACCAATTGCATAGTCAAGATTCTCTTCAATAATTTTTGGACTGTTCAGATTACATGTAATTCCTTTTTGTTAAAATTTGTAACCTTATATATTTTCTCAATTAATTTTGTTTGATACAAGTTAGTTTGACATTTTGAACTTAATCTATGTAGTTCCATAACAAAAATAATAGTGTAACATGTCCCCATTTGCTTAACCTAGCTTGGAGGCCTAAAAATAAAGTTGTAAGTTGGTCAATGTACGATGTTAATGGGTATAAGTTTCACACAGTTAATTAGAGTATGGGAAAAAATCGACAATACTGGTGTTTGTGTTAAAGATGATGCTGGGGATAGAGAATGTGATTGGTATGGGGTCACTAAGGAAATCCTTGAGTTTGAGTATGTTGGTGATCAAATAAAAAAATGTGTGTTATTCAAATGTGAATGGTATGATCCAACATGACTTACTGGGACATGACAACACAAAAATTACAAAATCAGTGAAATCAACTACAGTAGAAGATATGGAGGATATGATCCGTTTATTATAGCCCAAAATGCTAGACAAGTTTATTATATGTCTTATCCGGAAAAGTAGGTCACATTGGAGGGTTGTGAACAAGACAAAATCAAGAGGTATGATTGAAATAGAAGAAGATAATGTTGAAGATGCTTATCATGTGGACGATCCACTCCCTTTAAGGGTAGTAGTTGATAGAGACAATCCTGAATATCCTCTTCCATTGACAACTGGGGAAGTTGATATAATTGAATGTACAAGTAATCACACAATGAGAAGTCACGAAGATGAACTAAGTGATAGTAATGTTGATAACTCGGATAATGATCAACAACAAAGTGATGATGAAAATAGCCCTGAACTTTAGAATAACTAAGGTGTCTAATATTATGTGCAATATTGTTATGAAATTATTTGAAATTTTCTGATGTAATTTATGCTTTTTTTGTTGTCTCTTTTAATTGTTTTAGTATGAATGGTAGAGGCAGAGGCCGATCTCAAAGGTCAGTTTACCCACCATCTTCGGCACCACCCTTGCCACCACCTCCGCACCACACCTCCACTACCTCCACCACTACTCCTTCCACCACCTCTCTGACTCTCCTTTCCACTACATCCACCACCTCCGCTTCACTACCTTCATCTCCGTCCCTCCACCACCACCCCTCCCTTTAGGATGATGCCTACTCCTGGGTACACTGGCCCCCACCTCCCCCTTATTCTCAATCACAACCCATCCATAGTAGTGACCCTTCCCCAACCCTACCACCGCCCCTGACTCCTAGCCTCACATCTCACTACACTCCTGCGTACTGGGTGGGTCATAGACCCGGACTAGGATGGGAGGCCCTTTGGGGTAGATGGTAGGCCACTTGGGCTTGACGGTCGACCGCTGGAGATTAGGCGGACGGTAAAGATAGGTAAGTCCTTGTACAAGTATTCTATTACATTCTAATTTTGCATTGAATATGATATTTAAAATGTTTATATTTTTGTAACAGTTTTGACCCATTTTTTGAGGCTCACCATAGGATCACGGAGGTTATACAGATGCTGTATAACCATTCGTGCCTACCTGACTGACATCCTGTTGATGTCAGGGAGGTGTGGTGGTAGGAGTAGAAGGTAATTCTATGAACTATTCACCTTTGTTAATTTATATATGTTTATATTATTTAATTATCTGGTTATGATTATTAATATGTTGTATTTTTGTACATGCAGAGGACATTTTATATTCAGCTTAGCATAAACCCACCATTAAGAGGGCTTGGAGGATTAGGTCCTCCAAGCGCTTTGAGACATGATGCACAACGTCCACAAGGGGCACATGAACCGCTCGTGGCTAAGTGATGCTACTCTTGGCGAGTTGCAGTGCCATTAGACCTCCAACCCGACCTTCAAGGACAGTTCGGACAAGGGAGGACAAACTGGGCATCCCAGAAAGGTGGTCATTGCATACCGGTGGCTCGAGCACCCAGGAGGGTACTTGAAAGCGTCTAGTAAGTCTTTAAGTCTTTAAATGTTAGCTTATTATATTTGAATTGTAGCAAATACTATGTTTTTATGACTTTCTTGTTCATATTTGTGCAGTCGAGAAGTTAAACCGCCTCAAACCTAGCGAGAGCTTTTCGGGAACCCACACCCAAAAGGGCATGGCGTGAGCGGATTTCGAGAGGTCTAGATAGATCCTTGCTTTGAGGCCACTTACGTAAGTTTCACTTCAGTTATCTTTTTACTTTATTTTTATTACTTTTTCCATTTATGTCTTAATTATTGTTTACAATGTTTTTCTTTTCTTTCTCTTTTGTAGCGCGAGTTCATGGACCTGGAGGCGTAGATCTAGTATTAGACCCAGATGGTTGCTGGGCCCATGTGATGTCCCTCCTCCTCAAAATGAGGAGGATGTATGGACCCAGGTGATTGGCGGTCCATACAAGGGTCGCATATACGGATGGGTACTCAGGAGAGATCCTCATCCTCTACCAGGGCCTGCTGGGGATGACGCCCTGAGGGAGCGTGTACATGCTCTAAACTAGGAGCTAGTGCAGTAGGCACAGCTCATCCAGCAGGAGGAGAGAGCAGGCACATCCCTTCAGGAGTTTAGGTGCAGGAGGCCGAGCTGTGAGAGGAGCTGAGGAGATTGAGCTCAGCTGTCCATGGAGCAGGAGGAGCGGGAGAAGGCCAAGAAAGAGAAGATCAAGTTTAGAAGATACAGCAGAAGGTCATTATTGATGTTGCGGCCTTTTTCAGGGATATATAGGCTTTAGGATCCTTGGCTTCGGCAATATGCTCCTAGATTCGTCTCCCATCCATTGCTGAGGGCTCCTCTCCTTCCGATGCCACAGATGACTCGTTGGGTCAATGATGATGATGGCGCTGACAACGCTCCTAACCAACAGGACTTTAACTAGATTTTTATTTTTGACACTTTATTCATCTATCAACACTTGTATAGATTTTTGACATTTTATTCTTTTTTATTTTATTTACGATCTTTTATTTTGTTATTGTATCATTTTGTTTACTTAACGGTTATTTTATAATTTTTCACTTAATATCATTTCAATTGGTAATTGAATTATTATATGAAAAAATAATTAAATGCGAGCAATAGTTACGTATTAAACCGCAATGGCACTAACAAAAAAAATTATTAAAACTATTCGGGTTTAACCGTAGGAAAATAATTATTTGGTGAAATAAAATAATTATGAAAAAAACCAGTTGATAAGTGAGTCAGTAATATAAATAATTTTTTATTATTATTTTAAGTTTCCTGTCGGTAATATTAGAAGTTCGTCGGTAATATTAATTTCCTAGTATCATCTGGCACCTTTAATCTAATTGTACCGATCGATTTTTATTTTTTATACCTCGGTACACTTGTAAAATTACTAACTATAAACAGGAACCCGTCGGTAATAATCGATCAACGGCCAAAAAATCGATGGCCCGTACCCGTTGATATACCCAACGGTACAATTCGTACCGTCGAAAATCTCGTCGTATTCCACGCTATTCTTGTAGTGTCTATTAGCAAGTGAATACCAAAGCTACACTAAAAAGCCCTTCTATTGATACTATCATTACTGTTTGATTGCATGTATCTATTTAGTTAATATAACAAAATGTATCACAGAGTCCATAAGCATAGAGTTACATACAATCCAAGTCTGATTATTCCTTCTTTACCAAGTCCACCACAAATGGTTTCACTGCAATTCTTGTTTATGTGGATGATTTAGTATTGGCAGGTGATAATCTTCCTGAAATCCAGCATATGAAAACTTTGTTGGATGACAAGTTCAAGATTAAGGACTTGGGAGACCTCAAGTATTTTTAGGGATGGAGATTGCTAGGAGTTCAGAAGGGATATCTCTCTACCAGACAAGTGCTTGGATTTATTATAGGACACTAGCATGGTTGATTCGAAGCCTGTATCTACTCCTATGGATTACCACTTGAAGCTATTCAAAGAGTCAGATTCCCTTTACCCAGATCCAGCCACCTATAGAAGGCCAATTGGAGACTATCTACTTGACTTACACACGACCAGATATATGTTATGCGGTGGGAAGGCTTAGTCAGTTCTAGATTGCCCATCCAATAATCATTACCAAGGCTCAAAGAGTTCTTAGATACCTTAAAGGTTCACTCCTGCCTCTTATTTATCCCTAGCTATTCAGATTTGTTGTTGAAAGTTTATGTAGATTCTGATTGGGGAGCTTGCCCAGATTCCAGAAGATCAATTTTTGGTTAATGCTTCTTCCTTGGTAAAGCATTGATCTCATGGAAAAGTAAGAAACAACCTACTATTGCTAGATCTTCAGCTGAGGCTTATAGGTCACTTGCATTGGCCACTTGTGAAGTACAATGGTTAGTCTACTTGATGCGGGACTTTCATTTACCAGTTCAGGAACACTGTGTTATCTATTGTGATAACCAATCAGGACTGCACATTGTAGCCAACCCTGTATTCCATGAGAGGACAAAGTACGTCGAGATTGACTCATGTTGTGAGAGACAAAATTCAAGCTAGAGTCATACACTTATTGCCAATTCAATCTGCCATCAACTTGCAAACATTCCTGGTCCCTTCCAAAACATTCACTCCAAGCTAGGAATGTTAAACTTTCACATTCTAGCTTGCCTGGGTGTCACCCGAGTCCATAAGCTCATACTCAAGAGGAGAAAGTGGTTAGAGTTAGTTAATTCAGTTAGCTCAATCAGTAGTTAGTTGAGTAATGAATCAAGTTTGTTATGTTAGTTTCTGATCCTGATGCAATTAGTTAGTCTCTCAAATGTTGTATATAAACTGAGCCATGCCACATTGGCATTCACCTTTTCTAATTCTCATCTTCTCTAATGAAATAGAGAGCACTTTCTTTCACTAAGCTCCATTTCTGTTCTTGCTTTCTTGTTCAATAAGCTTGAGTTTATTCCATTTCACAAAATGCTTGTTGGTCCATCTTCTTATCAATAGGATCATAAGAAAGCCTTCAAATCAATTGAGATTCTCCAAATTAGCGATACTTATAAAGCAATATTGCCAAGGCAGGATTTCAATTCCTAGTTAACGTCAAATCATCAACCATGACGAGATGGTCAAGTCAATCTAGTATTCGAATATGCCTGAGCATGCTGCTCTTTCAAATGGTTGATTAATACTCACAGATCACTTTCTCTAATCATCTTCTGTTTAATCACCCCAAGCTTAACTTTCTCTGTCTTTACTGTGTTAGTTATAAGATTTTAATATTTTCACATCTATTCTGTCGTTGCCCAGAATCTATCAAAGAAAGAAAATAAAGGATAGGGAGAAAGAAACAATCTTACCGATCTTATATACTCATAGTGATTGCCATGGTCCTTTGAAGTAAATTAAACCATCGCACATTAGCTCTCTTTCTCTCTGTTAATGCTAGTTAGATGTCAGAATAACTATTTTCTGATATAACTTTTATTTAATTGTACTGTTATCTAATAAGTAGTCATAAATATGTGAGTTAAGTATCGGCATACATCATACATTTCGCTAACCCCATAATGATTCGATCACATTAGAAGCGAATGCAACCGCAGGGGAATTTTACTTTATGAGAACAGTACAACATAATTCTTAAGACAAAAGAATAATAATATAGTTCCTGCTGTTGCATTTGGTAACTATTTCAGAGAGAAGGCAGAGATAGTAGTACAGCTGGAGATGGAACTGTGTTTTGTAGTGGTATATAAGATATGTTAATTGATAAAAAAAAAAGGAGATTAAGTTATAATTTGATGAAAAATTTAAAAATGAGAAAGATAAATATGAAATATGAAATATTTGAAGGGATAGTTTTGGAAAAAAAATATTTTAAATTTGTGTTTCAAATACATATCTTCAGCTCCTCCTTTTGGGAGGTAGGAAAATTGGGTTGAAAATTGTCCTGGGATGGAGACAATTTTAGAGTTTTTATCGTCTCCTTATCCTCAATGTTTCTATATTTTCTATCAGACATTTACCAAAACATTATCCAAGGATATGTTTGGATTGATGGAAATAGATTGAGCGAAATGGAATAAGATGAAATGTTTTAAAACTCTATTATTTGGATATTTAAAAAATAGATAAAATAGAATGAAGGTGGATGAAATGGATTCCATCCAATTCTATCATTTCTTATTATCCTCATTCCCCTCTAATTTGGACCGAATGAGATAAAATCCTTTTTTTCTTATTTTTTACTCGTAAATTTATTATCATTTCACTCCATTCAATTAATAAAATATCCAAATACTAGAGGAGAATAATTATGTCACTTCATTTTGTTACACTACTTATCACCAATCTAAACATGCCTAAGGGCTTGGGTATCAATAAATAAGAATATCCTAAAACCTCTTTATTAATTCATATGTTTTGAATACACGGGACAATGCATTTTTATCATGTAGACGACATCCAAAGATGTTTACGCCATACCCTAGTTAATCAAGAAGTTCGAAACCTGGTATCCCACTATCTAGTGACGTCACTGTAAGTCTTGTCTATTGTTTCTTTTTGTTTAAAGCGTTAAGCATCATGGTTCAGAATCTAAGAATTTTGTTACTGATGAATACAAGATGACCTATTATTAAACGTAAGTAGAAGCAATAATGAACCTCAACGAAAGCATGGCAAAGCAAAACTTATACTATTGTTTTTTATGTACTAGCGCATATTTTCCTCCATAATTAATATTTGTTAAATTAATATATATATTTCATACACTTTCAAGCTTAAAGAAAATAAATCGCGTGCTATTATTGCTCACACCTAACAAAAGACTGGAGGAATATTTATATGAACACAAAACTTGCTCTCTAAAGTAGTTTTCCTCCAATTATAACTATTGCTAGCCTTGAAATGATTTTGTCGAGCACCAAGCTTTATTCTTACTCATGATTGAAGGATTCGTAGGCAAATAAGGAACAATAAAATGCCAATAAAAGCGATACAGCACCATATATTCAATGTGAAGCTCACAACCATTGACAAAGTGGTAGGTCCATTTGAGTGTGTGATCGTTAATTCACTTAATAGGTCACATCCCTACTTTTCTGAGATTGAAATTTTTGCTACATGCGAAGAAGCTTTTTCCTTTTGCTTCTCTTCTTTTCCACCCTCTTTTCTTTTGTTGTCTGTAGTGGTGAATGCGAGTAAACTATTTGTGTTTCTATATTATTGTTCTAACTAGAGCATTCACGTATCAATGCTATCCTCAGGAAGTGCCTCATCTGCTCCTGTTGGACCACTGCAACTTTAATATCAGAACTTGATTAGAAAGAAAGAAAGGCCTTCAATAAAATGTCAACATAATACTTAAAAAGCTCACGCAACTTAACTTTATTATTTCAGCTTGATTATTTATGTAAGATGCAAGTGTAAATATTTCATAACAATTAATCATTCCTATATCATCCCCACCCCCATGTGTATATATATATATAAAATCAAACATTGCTGGATACAGTTACAGACAAATGTACTTAAAGGCTTAAAGCACAGAAACCCAATTAAGTTTCCAATTAATCTCTCAATAATAACAGGCCAAAAGTGTTGAAAGCTTTGGTACCTGGTGGGTTTAATGCTAGAAGTGCGCGGATAAAATAGTCTTAGCCGTACCCACACACCACCACACGATTGGCAGCTTAATTAAGTCAAATGACATTCCATTCCACGCTATGGAGTTTAATTTGGACCTTAATTACCAAGTTCTTGCAGAACCAGGCTGGCCACATGCTGCTATAACATTCTACCTCTTTATTTGGTGGAGGCCCCCATGCCATCAGCCATGTAGCAACAAGACCATGAGTGGATCCTTTGGAAAACTTTTGATCATGTGTCCAGAAAAATGATTAGGGAGAAATCAATTTGATTAAAATGTTACGACTTTGGCCAATTGCAACCAAAAACTTAGTTAGTGCTGACCATATTTTTAAGGCTCTTTTATTGAAATAAAACAAAAAAAAATTATTTATGGAAGTAAATGGAAAAGAAATTTGGATAAAAAATGGGTGAAAAATATATGGGCGAATACGCACAGACTTGCAACTCAATACACGTGAATACGCATCGGGCCCTTGCGTATTCATGTTCCTATTGAATATGCAGGGCCCATGCGTATTCACGTGTATTTGAGTTGCGCAGGTGTGTATTCATGTTAATACCGTTTACGCGGAGGTCCAATGCGTATTCTCCTTTTTTGCTATTCGCCATCTTCCCTTACGTAGTCGCTTGCCATCTCTATTTAACCCGTTACTCACTGTATTTAGTTCAATATTGTTTTTTTTGCTAAGAAAATGAGTTCATGCTTCATGCTTGTTCATTATGATGCCAAAATTGAAGACACCACAAATGAAGAAGTGAGATTTTGTAGTAAAGACCAGTTGGTTTGATTGTTAATCCATCCATAAGTTTTTTGGAGTTACAAAACAAATTACTAGAGCAAATAGGAGCTCAGAAGCGGGTTAGCCAATATTTCCAGAGTACCTATAGCTTTTGGGCCTGCCAAGTATAATGCTTTCCAGTTTATAGCGACAATGAAATGAGTCTTATGTTTCAATTCAAAGCTCAATTTCTGAGGTTCGAGTAATGGAACTTTTTATCATTATAGAGAATTGTGATTTGAGCTTTGTTGGTTCTCCTCACACATCAGTAAATGAAACATCGAAGCAACATGGTTCTACACATCCTGAAAAGCCCAGGATCCACCCGTTCATAGTCCTAGCTTTGTAGATCTGGTGATGCAAGATGTAGGGCCATCAACTAGACATGTGGCTATTGCGGGTTTTGAGTTTCATGTAGATCACAGGGATGAAGAAGAAGAGGAAGAAGAGTTGGGATTGTCTGGCAGGAAGATAATGCATATAGTGATGAGGAGACACGTGATACGCAGTTGCAAATCCAGTTTAGTATATCACAAGAATATCCTAGTCATTATTCTTCAATAAACTTGGAGGCAATGCCAGAAATTAGCTTTAGAGGTCCTCCTGAGAGTGGTTGGAGGTGAAGGGGAGTTTGAGGTTCGGCAACAATTTCAAAACAAGGAGGATATGTTATTTGCAATCAAGAATTACAATATGAGAAGAAAAGTTCAATTCAAGGTTTATGAGTCTGGTCAAACAAAATACCAGTGCAAGTGTTTGAAGTTTGGCAATAGTTGTAATTGGAGCATACGTGTTACACTTCGCACGAAGAGACAAGTATGGGAAGTACGAAAGTACAATGGAAGACACACGTGTGAATATGATTCTGTTTAAATAACACCGGTAGTTGGATAGTAATATTATTTGTACCAGTACTTTTCCCATGGTTGAGGCGAATCCAACAGGATCTCTCAGAGAGTTGCAGGGACATGTGGAATCAATTTTCAAGTTCAATATTTCATAGAAAGGTCTAGATTGCAAGGTAAAAAGCAATTGCTAAGATTTATGGGAACTAGGAAGAATCCTACACTAACCTGAGGTGGTTCAGGTTGTACAACATTATATGTAGGTAATTACTAATTAGTTTATAGTTAACTGTGATTGTGAATTATTTAAATTGTTAGTTTAATTTATTTTTTAAAGATTCAATTATTTTAGATTACGGTTAAGTGGATTAAGTAATAATCAGTTAGCCTGTTGTTTATTGTTAGATTTTCTTGGTTTAGGTAATAATTACTTAGCCTGTTCTTTATTGTTATATTTTGTTTGAAATGCTAGGTACACTGGTTCACTTATTGAACACAAGAACTAGCGAAGATGAACATGCAAAGATGACTTGTCCACACAAAAACCCTCCAACCAACTATAGGTGTGCCTTTGTCCATTGCTGGACTACTACATCAAAGCATCAACGGGTAAATCTAGTTCTGAATGTGTCCCTAATCCAAGTCAGCTTCATATAAGACCCATGTCTATCTCTCTCAAGGACCACACCTAATAAATCCCAGGATATCCCATATGCTCTGCTGTGCCATCTCTCCCTTGCCCCCATGTAGCCATTGACTCATCCCTCTCCACCCTCAAGCCTAACTGGAATGCTACATCCTGGAGAGTGATAGTACACTCTTCATATGGAAGATGGAATGTGTGCGTCTCTAACGCCATCTCTAACCAGTGCATTGATGAGTGCCAAGTCGTAGTGGAAGTTGCCAAAGTTGGCAACCTCCCAAAGATAATACTCCATGCAAGCATGGGTGCAGGTGCGCCGCCGTGCCTGGGCTAGAATACTCTATGCGGCTGCATAAATAAATAAATAGGTTACCCTAATCGACATTAAACTAAACTAATTACTAGACAACTTGCAATTAGACCAAATTATACCATATTCATTCCGATTACTAAAGTAAAATCCCAGTAAAGTGCATAACATTATTATTAGAAAATTCAACTAAGAAAAATGTCCCAACATCAATGGTAAACGAATATACCATTATTCATTTTTTCCTTAAACTAAACTAACTTAAAATTAACTAAACTAATCAATGGAATAATTGACAATTAAGTAAACATATTAAACAAAATATATTCCCTAAACTACCCTAATTTAAAATTATCTAAACTAATTCAAGTAAGTAAACTAAACTAAACATATTCCCTTAAATTAACCTAACTTAAATTAAGTTCTTAAACTAAACTAAACATATAGTAACTAAATATATACTAACTAAACTATTTTTGAATTTAAAAAAGCAAACAATAAAAGTATACTAACAAAGATATAAAATACCTGACTATCAAGTTTGGTGGAGATATGAACATCATCTAAGCGGTAAAGATTGTTGGCCATGGTGAACAAAATCTCTTTGAGAGTGAAAGTGAAAAAAGAAATGAAAACGAAAGTGGATGAACTGAGGCGTATTCTGGCTATATATACCAATCATGAATATGCATAGGCTCGCTGCAAAATGTAAACAAGCATGAATACGCAGGGCCCCATGTGTATTCATTTAAAACGTGAATACGCATGGGCCCATGCGTATTCGTGCTTATTACACTTAGGAATTCTATGCGTATTCATGATCATTTAATCAGCTATTTCGATAATTAATATTTTTTCGTTTATTCTCATAACGAATCAATTTTCCCATTTTAAATGGGTAAAAAACCCATTTTTTTAATGCGTGGCTTATATTTGAAGGTGATCCTATATGAATAGATGGAGATTACCTATCCTAAACTGTAGTATTATTTGTATTCACAATTTGTGGATAGCATGTCAACACACTATCATCTATCCTTTGATGAGATGTGAACCCAACTTAAGTGGGGTTCACAACCCATCTAAAGATAAATAGGAATGTGTTGACACGATATCCAATATTTTATGAGTACAAATAACATTTCATATTCTTAAATTATCTTTCATTCTCTAATTCACTCAACGGTAGAAGATGACTTATGTAATACCTGGTGCACACGTGTAGATAAGTAACCTCTTCTCGGACCTAGAGTTCTCTAAGTCTGGACCCTACATATCCTTGGAGGCCTATATGTTATAGTGACATTCTTGGGATCAAAAGTCCGATAATTGTTCCCAAAGGGAAAATGAGTTGAAGAGTGATTTTTAATAAATTTTATGATACCTTTAAATGTTTCTTTTTAAGCCCTCAAGTTTAGAAAATCTCAAAAACTTCTTGATTTGAACTAAAACCCAAAATTTAGATTTTGAATGGTTGAGATTTTGATTTTTTTGATATTTTATTTGAATCCAAATGGGGGCATTTCCTTATTTACATTTATATTTTAAAGTTAATGGATTAACTTAAAATTAAGAAATGTGAATAAGTGAAGTGAGTATTAGATAACCAGGTGCCATATGACAGAAGATGCTGGGTACCACTATAGAAGAGGATGGTTTACGTTTCATAAGCAGTCATAAGTCAGTGACGGGGCGTGCACGGCCTTATAGCGGTCCCCTGGAGTGTGCATTAGAAATGATGCCGTTTCATTTTAGACCCAAAATAAAAACCCAGTAAGGCTCCCTCTTTCCAAAAGCAAAAACTGAAAGCAAACACCCTAAGCCTTCATTTTCTCTCTTTTCCTCAATCTTATCCCAATCTAGCTCCCCAAATCATCAAGGTATGTTTATGTTGATAGATTATATCTTCATTCTCTATTCTTTCATGATCTTGAGCTAAGATTTATTATTAGTCTCCATTATTGTCAAGTGGAGGTGTTCCCCAATATTGTTAGAGTTTGATTAGAGTTATCTAGAGAGTATTAGGGTTTAATTTAGAGTTATGGTTGCTTTATGGCAGTTGTTGGTATCATTTCAATCTCTCTACATCAAGTTGGTGGTGTTCACATACTCCCTTCAAAAGGTGAGTGGGTTTGACCCATAGCCTTAGTTTCATCATTATAAATATGTTTCTTGCATGATGATTGTTAATCATGGAATTTGAAACAAGAAAAAGTATAGAATATGATTTTACATGATTATGCCAAGCTAGAAAAATTATGATTTATGATGATAGTATGAAAGAATGAATTTTAGAAAATGCATAGGACCATGATTGCTATGTTGTGTTTTGAAAATTTTTTATATGTTAATAAAATGATTATTGGAAGAATATATGATTTTATCTAGTTGTTATTTTAAAAAATATGTTTTAAGAGTCATGATATCATTACATGTATACTCCAGATTTTGGATTTAGAAAACTTTTAGAACGTTAAGTTGATTTATTATAAAAATTTATATGAAAGAGTTTTAAGCTTAGAGTAAAGTATGGAATAGAGTTTTAGAGAAAGAAATCCAATTATTATGATTATGAACCCTAGTGTTTGAACTATGATTTCAGATTTATCAAGTATAGGAAAAGATATGTTAGCCTAAGATTTGAATTTAGAACTTCAATTTTATGGTACCAAGAGGTACGAAATTCAGTATTATTCGTAGCAACTGTCAAATACATATTCTATGGGCTTGAAATCAGAATGCCTATGCGGGTGATCCCTTGGGCATTATTTCCACAGCCATAATTATGCTAAGGTTAGATTATTAGAGTTATATGAATCCAGAACTCTCTATGTACTAAGAATTTAGTGGCTCTGCCAGGGATAGAGTACCCACTTTTCAACTATAGTTTTATTTTTGTCAAACTAGTTTAGATGGTAAGATCAGGAAAGAGCATTAGTTAATGGCTTCAGAAGATTGTTAACCTTGGTACCAAGTTGTCCTTAGGGGCAATATCACATAGAAAAACACATGTTCTTCCTATGTGTTGGCACCCATAGAGGATTGGTTATGTCATGGTTGACATGCATAACTGGAGCATATATTATCATACAATTAGTAAATAGAAATACTATTTCCCAGGATCTCGTACCATTTGTTAAAATGATTTCATGTTTGATTATGAGTTTTGAAATGTTTGATTATGAATCTATGGAATGAAAAGTGTTTTCCTAGCTAGCTATGTATGTAAATATCAAATGATTTATGTTGTTGCATATATATTACATTATGTATATATGTTCCTTGGTTGTCCTATGTGGGTGATGGGTGAGAGCTCATTCACTGAGTTGTTGACTCACCCCTCTTCCTTCCTCTCATAGTTGCAGGTGCAGATCTCATTTCTTCACTGATTCAATAGTCACGATCCCTTGGTGAGCTTTACATTGTTGTAAGGCTTATATTAGGTTATGTTAGTCTTAAAGGGCTCTAGTAGCAGGGATATTCGAGCTACGCATGTATTTTGAGATACTGTATTTATTTTCAAAGTTTATGTAATTTCCTATATGTGTTGCAAGATTTAAGTTTGGATTTGAAATTCTTAATTTCGATTAGATTATGTATTTGATCAGCTAAGTAGTATAAATCAGTTTTCAATGGTTAAGCAAGTTATCATATTTAAGTTTAATATCATGTGATGGATTTGTTTATGATTTTGAAAATTTGCAAAACAAATTAGAAAGTGGTTTTCAAAGTTGAATGTTAAATATTTCCCATTTTATGTAATTAAATATTATGTTTTAAATAGAGAAATGCTTGTTGTTTTAGAAAAAAAATCATCTTTTAAGTATTATATTATGATAAGTTATATATTTAGAGAGACACGTCACTCAAAAAGCTAATGTGGGGATGAGATTCCTCACGTTCCAAGTCGGGTCGTGACAACTTAAAAGTTAGGAGGGATGGATATATTTATCAACTAAATTTTAAATTATTAAGAATTTAATTTACATATATTAATAGCTAAATGTAATAAAATTTACACATACATCTAATTATAATGTATTATCGCATCACCAAATATAGTTGAGTATTATGCCATTACTTGACTGATCATAAAAATTGAATATTTTGATTGAATGACTATGTTAAAAGCTTTTGCAATGTTAGTGCATAAAAATTAATTAAACTCAAATACTAATATGCAAATGAAATTATATATTAATGAGTTTTTTTTTATCTCATATAACATGATATATTAACTATTTAACGGTTTCAATAAGATTTGAATAATTATTTTATATATATTTTTAAATGAATAATATATAAGTAAAATAAAATAAAAAATTCTTGGGGCACTACCCCAAAAGATGTCTAGATTCACTAATAACTTGTCACACGGAGGAATGATGATAAAAGATATATTTAATAATTATTTTAAATTGCTAAATGTTTTTAAATATTCATTCTTCACGTGACAAGAAGGATTGATAAGACAAATAAGAGGATATAGTTTGAGTAAATATGATTTATGTCTTTATACATAGAAAGTGACAAAATGCTCGTTTAATACTTGAACGGCTAGAACAAGGTAATATATGTGAATAATAAGTTAATAACCAGTGAATTTTCAACCTCTTTGTTTTTAATGTAACATGGGTATTTGTTTCGGGGTATATTTAATTATTTCAGAAATAGATAGTTGGGAATGATATATTCTTACGTTTGTTATAAGTTTTACAAATTTTTCCTGGGTATTAATTATTACATGAAAAAAGATTTTTCTATTATTTAGTGAAATCTCATTCCTAAGTTGAAGGGTGGGGAAAAAATTCCCATGACTTGAGAATCACAATTATTAAGCATAATTACTAAATCATCCCTTAATTATCACAATTATTTGACTTAAAGATATTTTAAAAATTATGACATATATTCTCAAGAATATAGAATATAAAATAAACAAGTTTTAAATTTATTCTCGAAAATCTTAACAAATAATCAGGAATGTTTAATGCTAAACAAACAATTTTTTAAAATACGGGAATAATATTCCAAATATTATTCCAGGCATATCATTCCAAGAATGCAATTCCTAGGAACATAATTTCAAACTTTGAAACAAATGTCTCAAGAAGAGTTCTTCTGGATACTCTAAACATTTTTTACAATATTAATTTTTTTTTAATAATTCAAAGATAAGATGGTTTAACCCTAAACAGGGAAAGCAAAAGATGTACCATCATATACAAAGACTCAAAGGATGTAAACAAAAAATGGACAATACCAAGGTACATCACTCAAATACCACTTCACCTCCTATAACAAAATTATAAACTCTGTAAATTATGAAGACCCCAACAAGTTATAGAACATTGAAGTAAGGACAAACAATATAGATTCAACAGAACAATTAAACCATTCATGGAAGCTTGAAGATCCATCAATTCGTCAACTAAAAACTCAACTCTTAAGACAGACCAAAAATCATAACTATATTTCGTGACCAAATGAAAGTAGCAACACCACAATTTATATGCATAAGCCTTAAGCACATACAATCTTCGAAGATAAGCATATCAAAACTAGTAGGACAATGTCACCATCACTCTATATAAGAACCCAAGAAATAATCCTATATCGAATAGAATGGCAAAAACATAATTAACAACTAACCTCACAAGTATTTCACTCAAACCAACAAAGTGACGTACACAAGTAACAACCGTCCTAATATTTCACACTTCTCCCCTCGTAGAAAGGTAGGTCACTATATATTACTCATTTCACCACCTCCAAAACACCAATCCAAACTATAAAACAATCAAAACTGAACATTAAACCTGCAAGTTCATAAAAAGCCAAGGTTATGATATAGCAATTAGGCCTCACAAGTGTATCTCTCCTCTTAAATATTATTTTCACCCTCTGAACCTCACAAAAACTCCCCCTCATCTCAAAATAACCTCACTGTGTTTCACTTTGCAAACCATCCACGTTCATGATCACCTTATACATCCCTAAAAAACACATAGCAGAACACATGTCATATACTTTTTATGTCCTTCCCATCAAACAAAAGGGCACCTAGGAAACACCGTAGAAAACTCCATACACAAGTAATTCATATATCTGAATTTAACTAAATCAATATCTATGCATGAGGTTAAATAAAAATTTATTCCAATTAATCTGCTCATTTTGAAAAACAATTCTATTCTTCTATTCCCATATAGAAATTAAAATAACATAAAAACAAATATTTCAACCTTTTAACTCCCTACCCATGAAATCAATATTTTTCCACATTTCAAAATTTAACATAGGATTATCAGCCATTATCCATTTATAATATTAATATTTTGCAGAGTTAAAAGCTAATAACATTATAGCATATATTTTATTTCTTAAAAAAAATAGTTACGTAGTGAATTTATAATTGAATATTAACCATTAATAAAGGATATTAGCGCACTCATAAAAGGATAGAAAAGAAAGAAGGCAAGATTCCAATTTCCAATTAGCATACTTCAAATCTTGAAAGGCATAGGTAGATATCCAATGAATTGCTTCGAGATAATTATTCGAAGGTTTCCTTCCAAAGAAGTTACTCGCCCGTGACCCGGCATACGGATTTCTGAGGATGGATAGCCACCAAGTGACACTAATGACAAAATGGATATTCGAATGTGCAAACTTGTTTACTTTACAAAGTTTTTGATGATAGTGATTAGAGTGGCTAACAATGTTTCAACCAAAATCAGAGTCTGAATGGATCGAGTTTCTCCTCAAAATGTGGTAAACCGGTTATGGCCAGGTAATTAATCATTACAACTTGAAGCATTACCAAGGCTATGTGTGGCTTAAATTGCACTTATAAAGTTAAAACTAAAGGGAAATGGACCACTTAAAATGATTGAGTATGCGAAAGCGAACTCACATATGTAGAAGCAGCCAACCAATATTCCTTCCTTGGACAAAGGTAATGCTGGTAAGGGAGACCTATAGCAAGTCCAGTAACAGTACCAGTAAGGCCAACAAGAGCAAAGAGCCCATCAGATTGCAGAACATGCCGTTGACCAAATCCTCACATGAAATGTCCATATTTCTTTGTTGTGCCCCCAAATTCGAACCTCAACCTCACGCGCAAAGAGTGATTTGAGTTGATATCCTATAACTCTTGCCGTACCCTACAATGTTATCGATCTAAAAAGGCAGAGTGGTAATATTAGTAGGACAATACATTATACATCGACCCTAGCTAGCCAACTCTATTATGATATGATGGCTTATATTGACTTTCTATAGTCACATGTTTAATATATAAAATATATAATCTCAAAGATCTGTACCTATTTCTTGTCCCCATGTGAAATGTGAACTGCTTATGCTTCTTTGTAAAGAAACGTATTTACTGAAAATGATATCATCAGCATCATTTACTGTTTAAGATTCCATTGAAATGCAATGACCAACCTCCAGAGAGAAGTGATCACACTCACATGACCTAACTAGGGGTGCTGTAAATGCCTAACTTGTGTAAATTGGGAGATTTTATTGATTTGTGGCAGTAGTTGAGTCAATAAAATTCCAGCCTCTAGGGAGTGATGATTTTGAGATTTTTATGTTTCATTTTATCTGTTGCAGCAGAATATATTATTTGAGCCCTTGTTGTATAGACATAGTAAAGTGTGGATAATGAAGGAATGTGCATACATGTATTGAGGTGAAAAAATGCTACAAAGGTGTTGTATTCAGTGTTGAAAAAAGATATACAAACAGCAATACTCTTATCATCTCCACCAATCACAGAAGAGGTCAAATCGCATTATCTCTTCACTTCAATGGGTCCTTTCCAAATAAGATCATTTTCCAGAACATTAAAGGAACTCTACGTACAACGTACTCTCCTATTAGGAGTTGCTGATTATGACTTGCTGCCAGTTTGCTCAAAATCTCACTGAGCGTATGCTGGGCTCTGACATGCTATATATGTTGCCAATTCCAAAAGGTCAAAGTTTCACAATCTCTAGTGGTGGGGTGAAGTAGTGCGTAGATAGAAATCATAGAATACTGTTTGCCACCACGCCATTCACTGTAATGAAATGAACCCCGTCCATTTGTGTTTGTTCTTTTTTCGATTGAAGAATTCCATCCACTTTACTACATCCCAGATATAGTATCCGGGCTGGCAGCATTGTTGCTTTGACATTGTAATTATTTACAGTACCCCCAATCTCTTAGCCACAGCAAGTCATGAATGGCTCTCCAAAACCTATAACCGATAATAGAAACTAGTATGCAGGACCGGTGTTGTATATACAGGATCTTTGGCTTCTATGTATAGAGATATATGGTCCAATGGTATATTAACAACAGAGTCATTACAGAAAGGATCATTATAATTGTTTACCACAAGTAACATTCAGACTATTGCTTTTCAACAATTGCGAACTGATGAATAGAAGTAAGGAATTCATTACTATCCTAATACCAGGATTCTATCCTTCATCATGCATTTCCTGCATATTGCAGCCCATAGCATTCAACTAATCTCATTGACAACAGGGACTCTGTGAATGTATTCTGCACATCAAAAATTAGGAAACCAAGGGCAGTTGTTCTTTTGATACACAGCATTACAAGGTTCCTCCATCACAGAGATAGTCAGATAGATAGCAGCCAACAAACATTCACGCTCCACACACAATACAAAGAAGTATGAGAGAACAAGAAGGCGACAGATTGTGATCAGCAGAATACTTAATCAATCAAACTACAACTGAATCGACCGTCTGAGAGAGACAGCTTCTCTGCTTTTGTTACCACGTCTAGAGGGAGAGGGCTAAAGCTTCGAGATGGCCCATAGAAATGAGGGAAGCTGTTTGAACCATCCACAATTTCATATATCAAACCATCACCAAGCTGCAAGAAGGGTCAGTTATGCCAATGGGACATTACAGCAAAAGAGATTATATTAGCTACTCAATAAAAGTGGCCTCGCAAGAAGCAGTCCCTTATTTTTAAGCACATAAGCGAGAAGTTTTTGTATCTTTCCGGAACAAATACAATGCATTTAGGTCATCAACTTCAAACCAATGGTAGAGATCTTTCAATGTAGTATGGATTAATTACACTCTTGAAGCACAAAAATAATTTCTAAAACCAATTAGTGACAGTGTAAACAATAAACATACTAGTACATGCAGTGAAAGGGCTCAAGATAAATGTATGAAATTTGTGCCAGCATGTCAGGTTCTTCGTCAGGAAGTGATTGGCTTCCTGTTTGGCAGTTAATTCCCACTCAGTTAATGTGCCTGGTTTCATCACTTACATGCATAAGGTGCACACACAATATGGTTTTTATTTATTTATTTATTTATACATGACACCTCTAAGGCTCTAACTCAAGCAAGTAGTGTGTGTACATAGCGAGGTATGTGCAAGCGCAAAAACCTTTTTGACATCAATCTGAAGCAGGTAGAGTTCCTCCTTGCAGTTGGAGAAAAAGTTCTCTAGCGTGGACCGAACCTGCAATATTGTTATATCGTAAATAAATTCATCATAACTCGCATGCCAGCAACATTATTCAGTATTTGGCATTTAGAACGTCAAAGAAGCATGAGAATTCCACAGATCATAAAATTTAGAACCTGATCGAGCTTGCTGAGGTGGATGAAACCCGAAGACTTGTCAAGGTCTCCACCGAACGTGGATCCATTGCTCCGCAACTCTTCCCACTCCTTCGCGACGCTGATTCTGTACACGAAATCGCCCTCCATTTTCTCTTCAACACACACACACACACACACACACACCAATCACCGCCTAGTCTTCTTCTCTTCCAAAATCAGACAACTTCCCCTGTCTAATTGGGCCCGGCCCGTTTTACAATTCTGAACGATAGAATAAATCATTATTGGGCCTTTGCGTAAAATTAAATACAAGGCCCGGCCCGTTTACCCGGTTCGTTTTGCGGCTGGTTAGAACACGAAGCGTTAACTTCGAAGTTTCAGTGAGGTGTGGGTGCTTGTGCTTGAGAGAAGAAGCAAGTGAAGATATGGCCGCGATCGTCACAAGGACCTTGTATGCTGCTCCGAGTTTTCAGCTTAGAGAAACCGAGCTGCATTTTTCAGGTTACAGGTCAGTCCGCACGCGCCTCGGAGACTCTCAGCCCATCGTGGCTGTCACGCGCAAAGCAGGAAATGTAGCGATTGTTCCCAGAATCAGAGCTCACAGTGAGAATCATGCTGGTACGAATCAATGCAAATCATGAAAAAGAAAATGTCTATTCACACAAAATGATCAATTCAAAGATAAATAAATAAATAAACGTGTTGCTAATTTTGTTGTTTGCTTGCTTCTTCTTCTCTCGCAGTGCCGGAATATGTTCCAGATTCCAAGTTCTACAAAGTGGAAGCCATTCTCAGGTTATTACGGTGTAATCAGTTGAAATGAGTGTTATATAGCTATTAGCTACCTGTTTATGTATCTTCGATGCTTTTATGCTGTTTGAATTTCCTATGCAACAGGCCCTGGCGAATCCCTAAGGTTTCTTCGGTAAGACAATCTTATCTTCATAAACTTTTCGTGTGTATTTATATTATTCCTACAATGCCTGTTGGATCTCGTTATTTTCGCTGCATCACTGCACTTTGATACCTATGCATTTTAAAGTTGAGCCATGCAAACAGTAGGTTTCTAGAAGTTGTTGTACACAGTGATTGTTACTTCTTGTTGCTATTAATGATTTTGTGCCTATAGAATTGAAAGAGTTTGCAATGATCTCGCTGAGTGCCTATAGAATGTGGCTTGCTTATCCCTAATTACCAGAGTTAGAAACTAGAAAGGAGCAACTACCTTCTCAAGCAATTGTTGTTTTTGTCAATCTTGCACGTATACTTTTCGTTTGGGTGGCATTGTGCAGTTGCGCTGTTAGAATTGCTAAGCTTAGTGAGTTGTGGCATGTGCTGGTGTACTAAAATTTGGTTTTTCTTAACATGAAGGCCTTGTTGAAAATGGGAATCCGGTGTCACTGTATCTGATGTTAGGGGCTTTGGTGCTCAGGGTGGTTCAAAAGAGAGGCAGGGAGGTAAGTCCAAACATGTATTTAATACCGGTCATGCTTCCTCTTACATGTCTGTTGTCCATTTTTTCATACCAAACCATTCATTGGAGTGATCACGTTGAAATAGTTGAATTTGTGCCTTGTAAATATATGTTGATATGTTAATTACTAAACTAAACGTGTGTGCATACCCATTTAGACCTCTGGCCTATAAACTTCAGCTGTGTTGTAAGTTTGAAATTGTTCTTAATGATCTGCAATTGTAAATTTTATACTTGTAAGTCACATGGTCACTTGCATCAATATCTTTACTTAAGAGTGTGTTTTTCACAGGCACTGAATTTTCGGACGATAGTTTTGTTGCCAAAGTTAAAATGGAAATTGTGGTGAGAAAGGACCAGGTACATATACATTTGGCAATTGGCAGCAACAAGCACCATAATTGACTATGTTCTTCTCTTGTTAATGCAATTTTGTGTAGAACTGTAGAGTGTAGATAGGTAGAGTGGAGAAAAGTTCGCAAGCTTAGTTTCTTGACAATTTTCTTTGCAAATGACCAAAACTCTTGGAGTATTGTTAAATGATTTCCTTCGTGCTTTGCTTTTTGGTGCTGAAAATTTCCTTATGACAGCAAAGTACATGGCAGGAGAAATTACAATAAGCACCTTCATCCATGTTCGAAAATTTTTCATCAGATCAATAATCTTGGAAATTTTCTTGTATAGCTCACAATACTTTAAGGATGAACAACTGTGTTAATTTCTGCACGATCTCTGATTATTGTATATCACATGTTTTCGTAGGTTGAGGCAGTAATAGACAAAATTATTGAGGAGGCAAGGACTGGGGAGATTGGTGACGGCAAAATTTTCTGTAAGAATTAAATCTACTTTATCTAGCAGTGAATAATACTTTGTACATGTATTCGGATCATTATGCTTGTTACTCTGCGACTGTCAATCAGTCAGAGATTGTATTCATATCGGTAAGGATTAAATCTACTTTATCATTATGCTTACCAGGTGTTCATTTACTTGTATTGTGTCTACTAAATTGCTTAAAGTTCTCGTCATGGAACAGGAACATATTAAGGATGGGAATAAAAATTATAATGCAATTTGTTTTATCCAAAAGAAGAAGAAAAAAATACTATAATGCATTTTCTAGATTCAATAAGTAAATCTAATGGCTTTAATTTGGAATTAATTTCTAATCGGATTTTGATTGTGCAGTGATTCCTGTCTCAGATGTTGTCAGAGTTCGCACAGGTAACTGCTTACTTTCTGAATCGGCAAAATAAAATGTCATAAATTTGTGTAGTCAGCATATCTGCTCATACTTTGATCGTGCTGCGACCATTTCCTCTACTTGATCCTCACATTCACCTGAAAAATTATAATTTTCCAAATTTTTCAGGTGAGCGTGGGGAACAGGCAGAAAAAATGGCTGGGGCGAGCTGACGTGCCTTCTGGTGTGTAGCTGGTTGGAATCAAGATGAGCATTTGTCATCTGGTATTCTTATGACACCTTCGGCCCAGTTTTCATGTTCCCCGTATGTTGATTTACAGTGTCATGTGGCTTGCACTCTGCTGTTAGAAGATGTACGAAAGTACTGCCGGCCCATGTAATTGGAGTGTCTTGATAGAATTGATTATAAATTCTGATGAAGCGAACAAGTAATTGATTATGAATTTTGAATGTGGTGAAATGAACTTGTTAGATTTAATTGTAAGGGGTTAGTGCCCTTAATCGTGAGTTTATATATCCAACAAGGTGTTGGTCTAAGGAAAAGGGTCTAGAATTCTTTAAACACAAATTTTTGGATTTATAGTCCATTTGGATAGTACAATTTATGACTTTACCAACTTTTTGAAAGTTAAAAGTTATTTTTTTACTTTTTGTCTTGCTTGGCTATTTATTCCTAGGATTCACGTGTATGAAAAGAAAAAAATGTTGGGAGGGATCCTCACATGAGTTTGAAGATAAGTCTCTCATCTATTGGATGAGGGAGACTCTAAGGCTAAAAATAAGTCAAATTAGCTCGTAAGCTATTTCCAACTCGGTTGATTAATAGCTCAATAAATTGAGTTCATAGCCAAGTTTAAGCTAACGATTTTAGCTTATTTATTAAATGAGTCAAGTTTGAGTTTTACTATGTTTGACTCACTATCTAGTCAACTGGATGGATGTATGAGAGTATGTGTGTGTGTGTGTATCATGGTATGTTAGTTATGATCAATGAATGTGACTTGATAATTTTTTTGTATGACATTGTATATGTAAGTTATGTTGAAAATGGGCTTAGCTCATTCATCAAAATTTATCCTTAATTTTTCCCCTAATCAAACACACCCTTATAGTAAAGTATCCTAACTTAACTAAAAGACTTAATCTATATTTAAATCAACTAATTTAAATCAAACTTGAGCCAACTTGTGAGCTTTTAGCAAGTCAGCCTTGAGTTTAAATTCTTGACTATTATTAACGCGCGTGCGCGTGAATCAAGTATAATGCCAACGAGTTGAATTTGATCAGCTTTACCCAACTCAATTTATTTCTAGCTCTAGGAGACTCTAGGAAACCAACATGTATATATATATATATATATAAAATAAAAAACTAAAAAATCTAAGCAATAAAATATTTTCAAAATGTATTTTGATTATCATTCAGTTTAACTATTTTTTAACCAATGATCTAATGTATTATCATGTAAGACATATGTCCTTTTTCCATCATCTAGACCTTTTCCCAAGAATTGAACCTATGGTATTGGCTTTGATATTATTTGTTGGATGGAGTTATTATTATGTTAAAAGCTAAATTTGAAAAAATTGATCAAACGGCAATTATACATATAATATTGAAAGAGATTAATTTTAGATAAAATATTTAAATTGATCCCTTAGAAATATATTGGGTGATTAAGCAATCTTTTAGAATTTAAAAGTCCAAAATTGATCCGTATATAATTCAATCCAAAAGGAGGATAAATTGATCTTTTTGTACATTATCCAGAACAATATGGAGGGATTATTTTGTCCCTTTTTAAAAAAGTGATAAATTAATTTAAGGCTTTCACATTCTAATGAATTAATTTGTCCTTTAATATATTTATGAGAGGCCAATTTAAATATTTAGTCTTAATTTTAATATACTTTCATCGTATAAAATTGTCACACTAGTCACATCTCATGGTTTAAAAACGTTCATGCAAAATTTATTTTCCATATTGACCTATAATAATTCGTTTTACTTAAGATTAACAAAATTACTCCCCTTCAGCCCTTCTATTCTGTGCCATAGCTGGTCAGCAAAATCTAGTGTGAAATTGGAATTTGGATGCGAGTATAAATCCGCAAAACGGGAGATTAACAGTTCGTTTGGAAATCAGGGCGCATCTAAAATCTTTAATAACACGAAATTGAATTAAATTTGATTACAATTAAATTGAATTCTTATGTTTAAAATGAGTAAATAAATTAAGAAATTAAATTTAATTGTTTAATTTAAAATGAATCTAAAAATAAATTATTTTTATTATTTTATACTTCATTAATTTAATTGATATGAGAATTAAATTTTAACAAATACAAATATCAAAATAATCTTATTTAAATATAATATTTTATTTATAATCTATTAATAAAGGACATAATAATAAAATTAATAAAATTAATTTATTTTTATACCAATTCTATATTAAAAAATTAAATTAAATTATTACTCACTCATTCAAAAAATAAAAATTTAATTCAATTCTATCTTAATAAAACTTTACAAACCTCGCGCAAGGGGCCACAGATTGGAAGAGGAAGAGGACCAGGTTCATCTCGCTTTCTGCAACCGAACAGAACACAATACAAGGGAGAAGAAGATCTAACCTCCATTTCATTCCATTCCATCTCGCAGAGAGAAAAATCGCTCTCTTTCTGAAGTCTCGAAGGCAAGGCAACTACTTCTCTGTCTTCCTTTTATTCCTCTCTACTTTTGTCTCTTCCAAAGACCTATCTTTTCTTCTTGATCTCTCCTTCTTTCTTGTTTCTCTTTTCTTTTTTTTTTCCCTACTTTTTGTTTGCCTTTCATTTTGTATTTGTTCATCCCAATTTCCCTGATCTGAATCGTAATTCACGATTTGGTTTTCTCCTTGCTCGATCCGTGTCTCTCGTGTCTTCAGATCTTGATTTCAAATGTTCGTTCGTTGATCTCCCTCCATCTCGTTCGAGATTTGTTATTTTCTCACAATTGGATTCCGATCCCTGTTCTTTGTTGCTCCGCTCTGTTTTTGTTTTCCAATTTATTTACTTTTTTCTATTTAGAATTAAAATTAGGGTAAAATGGACTAATTAATGCTTCTTCCTTTTGCTGAAAGACGGAATGTTTGTGTGTGTGTATTCAGTGAGAATAGGTGAAGATGGGTCTGTCATTCACGAAGCTGTTCAGCCGGCTGTTTGCGAAGAAGGAGATGCGTATACTTATGGTGGGACTCGATGCTGCCGGTAAGACCACCATCCTCTACAAGCTCAAGCTCGGAGAGATTGTCACCACCATTCCCACCATTGGTAAGTTCCATTTTGTTCTTCTTTTACATTTGGCTTTTCGAATTTGGATCAATGGCATGCAAAATGGAATGTAGAATAGGGCGCCCAATACCTCTCATCAACCATATGGAAAAAAAAAGTGCAATTTGTTTTGTCCTAATAATATCTCATTTGGTGTGTGTAGGGTTTAATGTGGAAACTGTGGAATATAAGAACATCAGTTTCACTGTCTGGGATGTTGGTGGCCAGGACAAGGTATTCATTCTGTTTGATGTTGTCAGATGGGAATAATACTTGTTAGCAGTCTGGCATGCTTTATTGATTTTATAACGTGATGATCATTGGCTGAAATTGCTTAAGCTACTCTGTACATATTAAGGGTTCCTTTCCTAAATTGGCAGAAAGACCTAATTCAATGACTGGTAATGTTGGGTGGTGAGTGACAATTTGATGCAGTCACATTTTTGTACTCGTCTCGATTATGGTACACTTGTGATTGAGAATGCATATTTATGTTTACATTTGCATTTGATTAACCATTCAATGATGTAGATGCAAATAGTGCTGGTTTCTGTTTGAACATTTATCAATTTCATAAACTAAAGAGTTTAAATTTAATCAACTGTAGTAGTTATACAATCAGTAAGCTAGAATGTGTCATTTCCATTGTAATCACTGGGGTTTTGTACTTGAAGTGTTTAGCGGTTTTTTATACTAGTGGCATCACATGGCTTATTAAGATTATGAAATTCTTTAAAAGTCATCCAAATTAAATCCTAAACTAAACTGTGATGGCATCCTCTACTCTTATTTTATGTCTGTTGCTTGGATTCAATACTGTAACTAGACTCAGGTTGGTACCAGTGTGTATCAAATATTCAGTCACATATTCTATATCTGGCTTAAATGGTATTGTCTTTGCTGTGGTCTGTCTATCTATTTTTATATCTGAATTATTTGAAATTAATTATTCTCAATACAGCAATGACAATCAATATGATTTTCCTTTTAGATCCGTCCTTTGTGGAGACATTACTTTCAAAATACACAAGGACTTATTTTTGTGGTAGATAGCAATGATCGAGATCGTGTTGTTGAAGCCAGAGATGAGCTGCACAGGATGTTGAATGAGGCAAGTAAAAGTAAATCCAGAAGGAGTGAATGTGATTGTATGCCAAATTGGCTTGTTTTATTGTGACTTAATTTCTTAGCTCAATCTTGTGATTGTCTTTGTATGGTTATAATCTTGTCAGGATGAGTTGAGGGATGCTGTGCTTCTAGTTTTTGCAAACAAGCAAGATCTTCCAAATGCTATGAATGCTGCTGAAATAACTGATAAGCTTGGTCTTCATTCACTTCGTCAACGTCACTGGTAATGCTAATACTGCTGTCAACAGTTTGCTCTTCTCCTTGATCTCCACTCTCCCTGTTTCCACCTTATCCCATTGTTGTGTTCCTTATGTGCAGGTATATTCAGAGCACCTGTGCGACATCTGGTGAAGGACTTTATGAAGGACTAGACTGGCTCTCAAACAACATTGCAAACAAGGTTAGTACTTACTACAGTTCAGGGACTCAGCAATTTATAATGCATGACAGATTTCACATATAGCCTGTAACTGAATTCTTTTTTATTATTTGTTATTGCAGGCATAGAGATTAGTAGTTAATGATTGCATGGAGTTCAACTGAGTTAGCGATTACGGCTTCTGATGATTGATATGGTTACCCTGTTTAGAATTTTATCTGCTCTTGCGTGTATTATGTCTTTGAAAGAAAACCAATGTCTACTACGTAGTTTCAAAATAATTCGCAAATTTTCTTCCGTGTGTAACCAGATTATTTTTACCCATTGATTTGTTAAGTCGATTGAATCATGAAAGCTTTTACATTTATACATAATCTATTAACCAGAAAATAAACAAGTATGCATTTAACAGAGCACGTTTGTTAACCATGAACATTTGTTATTATTCCAACCAGTGTTGCCGAAGGAAGGCCATGGCAGTGCCATGGTGTGGTGGTCTATGGCAGCCACAATTTGCATGGTGCCATGGTGGGCAAGGCGGAAATTGTGTCTCCTCTCTTGTTTTTTCAATGTTGGGTTGGGGACATTTTAGGGATTTTGTGATTTTAAAAAACCCATATCCCCAGTGACCACTTCGAGCCCCCATTCAGCACCTATCATCTTCTCATCTCCTTCATGTTTCCACCTTCTCCACCCACCATTTGCAGCTCCAGCATCCGCCAATGGCTGATTCCACTGAAGCCAAGCGCCGACCAGTGGTGGGGGCAGGTTTCTCCTCAGTCTCATCTTCTTTCCTTCTGTTATGTCTTCTGTTTCTTCTCCTTCTATGTCTTCCTCTTCCTTCATTCTTCTGTTTCCTCCTTCTTTTTCCTTACCTTTTCTTCTATTTCTCGGCTGAACCATTTTTCTTCCCTGGACTTCTGGTTTTAATTTCCTTTGTGAGCTACAATGGCAAGTGAAGGTCAAGTTTCACAAGGGGCTTGCACTAGAACAGACCCAGGTTTATTAGTCTTATTATTTCTTATATTTAATTTTTTTGACAAAAATTTTGTTAGTAGATATTTTTTAATTGTAATTATATGTTTTTAATTTTATTGTTTTTTATATATATGTTATTAGTCTTACTCTTATTGGTATTATTACTTGTCATATTTAGTAGTTTTTTTTTATGTATATATATATAAATATTTTCAGTCTGCCATGGAGTCTCCCATATCTACAACGCCATCCACCATATTGTCATGGCGGATTTTTGGTTCACAGCCTTGGGCTGCCATCCGCTGTTGACAACTATGATTCCAACTTCCAAACACTGACCACAGTTGGTACCTTTTGTTCTGGAACGCACCCTTCCAATTCGGAGTGAAAATGTGGACTCTAGTCTTTTGTGTGAAAAAAAAAGAAAAAAAGAAAGCTGGTAGTTGTGCTCTTATCTATATAATCTTACTAGACAGAGTATAAGAGAGATTTGTTTTTCTATTAGCTTTATAGCAAACATAGGTCCACTGGAAACAAGGCCAGAGATTGAATGAGGAAGGGATGGCTCTAGAATTTCAGTTTAGATTTTGGATTGTTCTGGGTGCATGGTGCTATGGGGAAGGAATAGTGAAGTATGCAACTGGCAAGTTGAGGGGTAGACATGTGGCACTAGTTAGTAGTTTTTGCCTCTTAGTTGGTGCCGTGTCACTTGTTTGCTGAAGTCTCAATCATTGGTTTTGATTCACTTGACTGTTTTTGTTAATAAAAAATGGAACGGTTAGATAGGTAATTTTATGTTGCTGTAAAAGAGAAAATAATTTACCCAAATAATTTTGAAATCCATCCTTTCCACTTTGATTTATGAAGTGTACTTGAAGGTCAGCCGATGTCTCTCCATTGAAAGACCCACCGGTGGAGACAAAGTTGAGGTGTACTTGTTATTGGTGTTAGATTTTTTGCTAATTCATTCTTCGCCCAACCCTCCCCCTTGACATTCTCTGAATTTATCGAAATCCCCTTTTGTCTGTCGTAGTGGATCTAGGATCTAAGGCTTTGGTAGTCATCTTTTTGTTTGACTTAAAAGCTTGGAAATCCAAGTTGGTAGCACCTGAACTGGAAGAGGACGCAAGTTGTCATAGTCTACCAGCATTTGTTTGAGTCCCTGAACCGTTTGTTTTTTCTTGTGTATGAAGTCTGAGATTACTTGGCTGAATCGTTTGTGGCACCCATGGGACTGAGTAACAGTGGAATATTTCACCGTGGGGGTGTATGTAACTTCTATGATGAATGGAGTGCCTATGTTGTTGGTGTTCCCATCATTACTATGTGCCCTACCTCTCTACAAATCAGAAATTCACTAGCAATAGTATCAAGTATATTAAATGATTATCGATCTTTACTTTTGACCAAATTGAAACCTTTGGCTTCATCATATTTGACAATGTTGAAACATAATTGGCAGCTTTTGTTTTCATTTGGAGTTTGAAATGTGTCTCGTAAACAGGAAGACATTTTGGAACTGAAATCAATTTTTCTACTATAATTCACCCTGATTTCTTCTTGTGCTTGTTGTATTTTGAGTGCGAGCATGGATAATTGGGTATGAATGAAGTACTAATGGATTTTTGAATCAATCAATAGAAATGGATATATGCAATTTTGTAGTGGGTCGTGATTTCCCTGGACTGACATTATTAGTGTATAAGAAATTTTGTAGCCTTCCTCCTTTGATACTCAGATGCTGACGAACTTGACACCACAGGTGGCGTCGAGGGGTGAGCGGAGGTTTGATGATGGAACAAACCCTTTGTTCATCAATGGGAATGAGGAACGGGGTTTGGGGTGTGCTAGTTGGAAAGGTTCAAATATGGAAAAGACTAATTGAGACAAGGGGGAGTTAAGGGAAACAAACAGTCATTATTGTACATTACCTACTTCCTTTGCTAATCCTAAGACAGCAAGGATTTGGAGATTACAGTCAATGGCTACAGATATCTACACCAGAGACAGAGACGTAAGTGCTTCACCATTCCTTATTCTTGTCATTTGGCACCCTAGAACGAACCTTGGATTTTATCTACACTCTGAGGATTGAAGACGAGGCAAACGTGAATTCCACTAAAGCAGCATCAATGGGAACAAGAGGCACAAACAACCTTTTCCCCAATATTATGCCAGTATTCCGTGTCGTTTCAAGCTATATAAAAGATTTTAAGATAATAACACAATTTCTCTTCTTTTTTTATTTTTTGGGGGTTGGGTCTACAAGATAACGCCATTAAGTATATGGATTGAAGATTATAAGCCTAACCGGTACTTGCAGGCTGCAGCCGGGTGATATAGGCTGGCGTTTCAGGGGGCTTAGGAATTGATCGGCTTTAGGCTTGACAAAGATTAGAAAAGGAACAAATGAAAAGGAATGAATGAAATGAAAACAGAAAGGTTGACTTGAGTCGTCATTCTGTATGGAAGGCAAACAAAAGCTTTCTGAAGTCTATTTAATAAAATTAACTAATAAACCTCAATTCTTTGAAATAATCTTGTATGTTGATGAGTTAGATATATCTATACTTTATATTTAAATAGAATAATAATAATATTATAGAATAGATAATAATCTAATCCATTTTTTTATATTTATAATATATAATAATCTAATCAGTTTTATTATAAATTTATTCAATTCAAATAATTCTAATTATAATAGAATTCCTTTCATTCTTTAATGTTTATTTTATTATCACATTCATGCCAAAACTTAAAAGGGCCTATTTTTAATTGTCCTTCTATTTGTATTTTTATCCCTTCAAATCTCTTTTTTTAACCTCAAGTCCTAGGGATGCTGTATGTCATAACTGACATTCTAATATAAGGAAGAGCCTTTTTTGTTGGGTACAAGTAGGGCCGATGTTCACAAACAATTAATCATTTATGTTAATTAGTAATTTACACTTCCGCAATGAGTTTCTTTAGTAGGGATAATTCTGAAATGTAATGCACTAAACCGTTTCAATTCGTTGACGATAGTTAGTCAATGAAGTATCCTGTTTAAACGCAAGAAATGATGTCCAATAAATTATCTATTTCTACAAGGTATATAATATTTATTTATGTCACTCAAAAAATATTTATTTATTATGTATGCAATTATTATTGAGAAATTCTTAGGAGCATGCACATGCTGTGGTGTTGTTGGTGCCATGTGAAATGAATGCTAATTGCTAGCTGCTGTCTAAAATGGTTAGCAAATTATCCTGGTCTCCTGGATATATCCAAATGAAGAAAAAACCTGAATATCCTCAAACGGTTTAGCTCTATATATAGGGAGTGCACAAACAGTATAACAGACTTTGTCAGGTCATTTTAACTCAACCTTCAGCAGTCAGTCTCTAGTCTCAACATTATAAACAGCTCGTTCTAGTAGGTGTTCAACAAGCTTACCTCAATGGAATCCAAAAGCTCCTTGGTACAAATGGTGTGAACTTTTTTTGTTTTGTTAGCTTTTAATATTGTATAGTCTTTTATTCTTATATTGGTTAATTGGTGAGTGTTATTACCCTCAATGCTCATGTTTTGTGCACGCAGAACTGCATGCTGAGAGTGGATACCCAATCTCCTGGGTGGGAGAAATCACTGACAAAAGTGATAAAGCGTGTCAAAGGTTGTTACTGTCTCACACTCATACATACGTATAATATTTATCAGTTAATTGCCATTTAATTTTCTGCAACTGCTCTTGACTTAACTTTTTTTAATCCCATTTGGACTTGTATGTAGATGTATCTTACAGCATTGATGTGGCACGTGGGATTGTTAGCATTTCTGGCGAAATAAATCCAAGCAAGCTACTAACTGAAATGAAAAAAGCTGGGAAACACGCAGAACTCATCCACGCTTATTGTGGTGTTGCACACTCGCAACCCAACTATGGACACGTGTATGATTATGATGGCAGATATGTACAAGTGGAGCCACATACCCCATACTCATCATCATATTATGTATCACAACCAGGGCATGGATGCATCCAAATCCAATATGATCCCCACCATCTCCAGTTTAATGGTCTTCCAGCATCAATACCACCTCCACAGCATCATGTGCATGCTCCTCTATGCCCTACGCCAACTGCACCACCTATGGAATATGATCCATACAATTCTTCTTGCATCATTAGCTGAAAATCTCAACAATAAATAGCTTCCCTCCCCCTTTTCGATGAACGTTGAGTCCAACTTTTATTTTGATCGTTATTTTTCATTTGTTTCTACAAGCTAAGTTTATTAAGAAGAAATGAAGAGAGGTACAAATTGTTTAATTTTACCTTCTGCTACTTTGTAATAAAAAGTTTTTGTTTCTAGAGAGTTCGGACAATTTTTGGACTTCAAATTTATTGTCTAATCTTACTATATATTTTCATTTCCCAATGTTATTTGGTTCTCCGTGACTTCCCTTTATAATGACTTGTAGATAATTGGTGACCCTGCAGCAGTTAATTACGCTAGAATATTGTTAATCGAGATGCTCTCGCGGCAAAATATATATGCAACAAGTTTCCCTGTAATCATTCGACAGAGGAAAATATTTTTCATTCTTTTTGCATATCGCAAAATAACAGTTCATGGGTGTGTGTATGCTGGCTTTTGCAACCTGTTATAAAGTACCATCACTTCCATTTTGAAACGTTTTCGTGGAAATAATTATTAGAATGTCTCCTGATGCAAATTCTGATTGGAATTAAATGTTGTAGTAACTGACACGAACATTTCAATGCCCATCCTACCTGAAATAATGACAAGGAAAAAAATGTCCCGTTTTTAGTGCATTTTACTGTTGTTCGCTTCTTTTCTCTCCGAAGGAAACAAATAAGAAAGATGAGACTATGTAAAGTGTACATGTGAGACATAAATCTAGATTCTTTCATTTTTCTCTTCTAACATATCATATTGTGAGAAAAGAAGATAAAAACAAAATTGATGTATTAATGAGTTATGCTAAAGAGCTAAATATATTAATATTATTTATATAAATAATATATCAATATAAATAATGGTCCTACCAGGTTTGAATGCGTTATTGGAAAAGAAACCACAGAATGAGACATATGATCCTGAACAAAATCAATAATATCATTTACCTCATACTACTATTTTGTTTTTGCTAATAGCACGATGGACTTTTTCTTTTTAGTATCAAGGTGAGAGAAGAAAAATGAGTTTGAGATTATATGATCTATGTTAATATAATAATAAAAATAAATAATAAAATTATTTTGTGTCCTTACCACTTTTAGCCCTTTTCTTTCACCGTTACTTTCCTTTCTCCGTCGTCCTTCACTACTGCCCATCACCTTCACCATAGCCCACGGCGGTGACGTTTCCAAGAGAAACCCAGAGATGGCACCAATAGACACAATGATGAAGGTGAAACCGCGAGGACAAATAGGTCGACATTGGAAGTGATGAACGAGGGGATAGCAACATTGGACAAGGCCCTCCACCATCTCACCGAAGATGACACTTCTTATCTCACCGTGAAGGTCCAGATTCCTCAAAGAGAAAAGGAAAAAACGCAAGCTTCTCTCTCTCTCTCTCTCTCCGCATTCTTTTTCCATTCTTTCTTTTCGTAATTCTCTGCATTTGTTTCATTATATTGGAACTAACAATTATTGATGATGATTTATTTATTTAAATAATTATTGGGATGGATGGGGAATAATTTTACTAATTCAACAAAATTTTGTCCTCCCTTCGTTTTTCCAGATTCAATGTGAACTGAGGCATTGACATGTGATTACGAAAGGGGTGATGACTCTGTGTCACGGATTTCATGGAGGAGAGGAGGATTCTGCGAAGATGATGGTAGAGATGATGGTAGAGAGTTTTCTGAAACACATCTATTTGGCCACCAAGATCATTCATTGTTCTTTTTTATGCGACCAGTGATGGTGTTGGAGGAAGAGACGGTGGTGTGGGTGAGGGAGGAGAGAGTGTTTGGCAGAGGAGGAGGAGGAGAAGATGGAATTTGGGAAAAAAGGGTTATGGGGATAAAATTGGTAATGAACATTTTGATAAATATTAAAATATAAATATGTATTATTATAGGATTATTTTTTAAGATTCAAAGTTTTTATCTTAGTCATTAAATTAGAATTTAATAGTTAAAATTTAGGGATCATATGATCCCAAACTTATATTTTCTCCCTAGAATTCGCTTTAGTATCAATATTGTATGTGCATTGTACACCGATCAAGTATAGCAACACAATCGGACAGACCCAAGTACGGTCACGTGATGTATATGGCAAACAAAAATCATGCTATTTTGCACTTTATTTCTATAGTTTTATTTTGTGTCCATGTCTATACAATGAAGGAAAAGGTGAAAATACATTTTATTTTTTTTCATTTTCTCACAATATTATTATTATAATATCTAAAAGTGAGTCCCGCTATTTTTGAATATGAGTGAAGGAGTAGGTGAAAATGCACAATAATGTGAAGAAAATCTAGATAGTGAGTCGAGATTTGTCCTTTATTGATGTTTGTGAAATTTGCGCTTTATTTGATCACTGACATTCGATCTCGTTGGTCTGCCGTCAACCTATTTCCTTCGGTAACGCATAAGCATTTTGCCCCACCATGCACAAGCATATATTTTATTGGTTCATACATCAACGAAGTTGCTTTTCATTTGCAGTTTGCTCTGAAAATCAAGATGAGCTTCGGCTTGTAGCCGAACAAAAACAGAAACGTGTTCCGGTTTTTATCAATGAAGCAAATCTGGGATTGATACAGATGCAATTGTTCATCAAATAATCAATGGACCTTTGCTTGCAGGGTTAGTAAGAAATATATACATGGAAGGCAAAATGAAATAAGTAATGTTATGAGAATAACAAAATTACACTAGGAATGCATACTATATATTAATGAAATATCCGATGTGAAAATAAAGCTCTGAAAATTGACTAGGACAACTTCCCGAAATCTCTGATTAATACACATTTTACTCGTGGAAAGCGAACCATCCAGCTTCTTATTTAATCAATACCATTGCTTCAATATGGAGGATAGAGGGAGCGTAATTTCAATTGTCAATTTCAAAACCAAAAAAAAAAATCCCTCATCATGGATCGCGTAACAATTTTAGAAGACGACATTGCATTGCCAACTAATCCACCCTTCGAAATCGACCAATCTAAATGGAAAACAACGTATCACTTCACAGGAGACAGACAAGAGAGCGTTTTACACCATAAAATGGACAGCCATTCCATTAATCATTCCTTTTCTTCATTAAGGCATTGCCTCAAAGTATTACAGCGGCAATGTCCAATGAAGAAAAGTCGACATAATATACATTATCTATATATCGTGAAAAGAAGAGACAATTGCCAAACTCACATGAACAGAGACCCATCAACCTTAACAGACGCTAAACCAAAAGGAAATAAAAAAGTTTTAAAGAGGAAAAAATAGAAAAAAAAGCCCCATAACCATCTATAAAGAAAAAGCAAATATAAAATCTTGAGAGCTCCCTTTCAACTGAGTACGACCCTATCAGCACCGACGGTACACCTTGTAAAGGAGCCTCCCTTCATTTGACCGCAAAGTAACTTAGCTTACACCTACTCCTCCATTAACTTGTTTTCTCTTCTTTTTTTTCTCTTCGTTCTTTTGTGATTTTTATTTTGATGACCTTTGTCCACCACACACCTAGAGCTGATGAATCTAAGCTGCTGAGGGCGCTGTGACATAGTGAACTTTGCCAACCTCAGACAATGCCTGCACGAATGGCTCAATGTCAACGCCATCAACTGGTGCTTGGGTTTCACTCGAAGGCTTCTTGTAATCAAGCGAAGCGTCATTGTAGATGTCCCACCACTTCTTCACCAGCATCTTTATGTCCTCCCTCTGCATATTCTCTTCCTTCCCCGTATACCTCCACGGCTTAGATCCCTGCACACCAAAAGACCCAATTTAGTCCAAGTCCTCAAAAAACATAATCAAAATACAAAAAAAAAAGAGAGAGAGAGAGAAAGGATTAATCAACTAATTTATCTTGTTATATGAAATTGCGTCCCATACCGCTGCACAGTAGTGAGCAACCTTGACTTCATCAAGGTCAACATTCTCGGGGTGGCGCCACAGCATGGCAAGCACAAGGTTGTATACCAAGGGAATTGGTTTGTAAATGTCCTTGAAGTACATGTTGAGGAAATCCTGTTCCGCAAATGGGGTAGGAAGGGTGACCTTAACGGTCTTGAGCAGGTCGTGGTAGGTCTCAATGCTTGGCTCAAACACGAACATGCCAGCATTGAAGTAAAGGGATGGGGGCTGACCCAATTCCTTGGGCCACTGCACCTTGTCCGGGCACTGCTGGCAGTACCCAACCTTGTACTGCGGGGTGTGACTCCAAGTCTTCTCGCAGAAGCAGTCCATCACAGCATAAAAGTAACCATCGGGTAGATCAAACAGGTGATCAATGTTTTCATAAACCTGAATGTCACCGTCCAAATAGATCATCTTGCTGTATTCCACAAACTGCATGCACCCAATATCCAATTTCCAATTAGCCTTTTTTTTTTCCAAAGAATTCCAATAAGAACCATATAAGCACATTAATAACAAAAAAATGGAAAGTAATTAATTAACATCGTGACACACTTTGTTACATGTCCCGATATCCAAATAAAATACCCGTCCTGCCCTTCCGGATTAGGATCAATTGTATAAGTGCATGGTTTTTTCCGTCCAAGGAAATTAAAGGATATACATAACATGTTAAAACGCGGTGCAGATAAATATAAAATATAAAACGTCATATTTATTTAGCTTCCAAAGGGAACACACCTAAGAAACGGACCGACTGAATAATCTACGTGTGACAAGACAAGAGAAACAAAACATAACAGAGTCTCCAAGTGAGAGGACTTTCTAGTTTCTAGGACGTACCTCCCAGATACGGAGCTTGGAGTAGTTGATGACGTAATAGGCCATGGCGAACCGGGTCTGGTTCTCCGGCGGGTAAACGGGTTCGATCTCGCGGACGATGCATCCCTGAGACTCCAGGATCCGACGGTGCTCCTCCGGCACGTCAGGGAGCACCGCCACCACAAGAGGGTATGCTGTCTTCACCTTCCGCAACCCTTTGGCCAAACCAACAACACCTTTCACGTAGTCGCCGTTACCGGCAAGGAACGTAACGTAGGCACGCCTCGGCAGTGTAGCGGCCTTGGTGAACGCGCCACCAGCGGTTGGGACGAGCTCGGGAGCCATCGTCAGAGTGTGCGTGTGAGTGTGGTTCGGAGGGACTAGGTTGTTCTAGCTGTTGGTGGGAACAGACAAGAGCTAAAGTACGAGGAGAAGGAGAAAGAGAGAGAATGCTGCAGAGGAGAGGAGTGTTTGTGAAGGTTGGTGGTGACTATGTTGTGTTTCTGATTCTGGACAGAGTGGGAGGGTGGATTGGTGTGTATATATAGAATGGGAGAGGGGTCAGGAGGAGGTGGTGGCAGTGATCTTGTGACTTTGACGAAATTGTGGCTAGATCTGATCCTATGGAAATTTTATGTAATCAAATCGTGCCTTCTTTTCTATTTTTTTTATTATTTATGGGCACAAGTAGAAATTAAAATCAAAATAAATTTATAAATTAATAAATATAATTATATATTGTATATGTTTTAATAAATGATTAAGGAGAAGAAGCGCAATATTTCACTCCATATTTGATCGTGCTTCATATCTGTGTTGTCCACGTGTTCTTGGGACTTGATCTGACGGTGGAGGATGCATTTACTGAAAGTTCTCGAAAGGGCACCCCGTGGGTGGAAGGCGCTAGACTGGGCTGGGGCTCCAAATATTTGCGCTAGAGATTCCTGTGGAACTCGGATGCACATGCACCGCGCACAACAAGCAACCAAATTAAGGAGAGATTAAGAAAGAAAGAATAATAATATTAATATCCCGCCTATTTGACAAAATAATAAAATATATGTATATATAAATTAAATGAATTTAATTAAATTCATGAAAAATTACATCTTATATTAATTTTATCCTTCAATCAAATACATTTTGAGAATTTAATTTTTATGTATCAAAATAATAGATTTAATTTATATATATTTACAATATAATTTTTTATATAATTATTTAATTAAATTTTTTTCACATAACTTTTAAAGTATTAGAATGAAAGTGAATCTAATTTTACCCAAATACCAATATCTGAATTAATGACCAGGTGAACTTTTTTAATATTTTTGGTACGTCAAATTAAATTCATATATAATTAAGTATCAAACTCATTATATGTTTGATGATCAAAATATTAAGATGAGAGTCAAATTTATATTTTTCTGATATGATAATATGTGATCCAATAATTATCTGAATAAAAGTATCAAAATCTAAATAAATTAGGATTCTTTCCAAGTATGCGGTGGGGCATGCAGGGCCTATATTAACTCTGGCTCAGAATTTTCAAAATTGCTATTTATTTGCCCTGATTATTTTCGTTACTGCAAGTCGGAAATATAACAATAGAGGAAGAAAATGGATTGGCTCCGCTAATAAAACTTAAGAACTGGATTCGAGTGCCTAGTTGTAATTTCACAAAGCATTTAGTTTATGACATAAATTCACACCGCTGACTACACAATTGAATTTAATTATGATGACGTTAGTAAATTTTCGTGGAATTAGTTCAAAAATCTAACACCGCATAATACTTCCTCTGTTCCTTTATACTGTACCTAGCAACAATTCACTTTTAATATATTAAAATTATACGATTTATTAGAACTGAAAGTGGTATTATTATCGGATAAACACTTGTTTATTCTTGTGATCATTCTCGTAATTATCTACCTAAACTGAAGTGACTGGAAACTGGAAGCGAGATAGATGAGTATATTAGATGGAATAACTTACAAAGACAGCATCACACAATGCAAAATTGCAGACACAAAAAAATAGTAACAAAGCCTCAAAAATGGTAGAAGAGTAAACGCATTTTGTTTCGCCAGCTTGGACGGATATCGCGATTCTAAAAGGATAAATAGGGAGATATGCCATGTCACGGCCATTGAGCATCAACATAGCAGCAGTCAACATCAAGGATTTCCGGGTCAGGACTTGCCACGTGGGGTTTAACTTCTGGAACGTGGGCCCACCTACATGTACTTGAATCTTGAACTTTCTCACGCTCTCTTTCTCGTTCTTGACTAAAGGCAAAACAATTATGGTTATGCAGTGCAATGAAGTTTCTCTAGTTGGAAAAAATCTCTCCCTGTGGAGGCACTGCTAACTGCTCTTGCACCATTCATCATTTAAGTGCCACCCGCTGTTTTGAATCAAAAAAAAAAAAAAAAATGATAATGACACCAGTCGTTTTTATGTATGGAGTCAGATTTGGATTATCTTCTTTTCTCCTTGCCTTGGCCTCTATGAGCTTCGAGCTTGATCTTCAGTGCATGGCTCTCTACATCCGTCAAATGTTTATCTCTTATCTTGGTTGTGTTGAATTTAGCATTTATATATGAACAAATGCTGCGGAAGTCGTTGAGTTAAGTACTACAAATTATCTTTAAATATCGGTCATTAAAATTCTAATTAATGATGGAGATTGTTAAAATAAAAATTTCCTTAATATCTAAAGAGATCTTATAACGTTTTAACTTTTACATTTACAATTTGATAATTACATGATTAATGGCCAACAAATAGCTCAGATTGCAATTACTAAAACTTGCAAATGACCCTTAATTAATATACAAATCGTAGTTACCATATATATATATATATATATATATATACAAATGGCAATTATCCTTTAATTTTGGCAAAGATCTGAGTATTGAATCGTCTTTTTATATGGAATCTGAGTATTGACTTTCATAGAGATGATCAAAGACATTGGCTATTTGCCTTATTAGAGATCAAATTCTTCATTATTTGGTGATTTGATCAATTTCTTAATTATTAATTTTAATTCGGGTATTTCAATAAAGTTTGTATTTAATGTAAATTCTGCTCAGTGTGTTGACTTTAGAACGGCAATACCCCTACAACAACAAAAACCCCGGTGTCGTTCAGCTAGTTTGTTTTGGGAGCATTAGGGCTTTTACGTTCACCGGAATCAAAAGAAAAAAAAAAAAAAGGATTCAAAGGAAATGCAAGTGAGCCTTTGGTATGGCAGTAGATTCCTGCATATTTCAATAATCAAAGGGATGAGTTTACTTTATTTTCATTCCTACATCCACTACAAGAAAATGGGCATTTTAATGGTTCTTGACAATTAAAGTGTCAATAAAAGTATTATTAAGAAAAGTAATTTCAATATAAAGATAAACTACTTTATAAATTTTATCAACAATAAAATAGACAACATTTTTATTGAGAACCATTGAAAATATTGTTGAAAATGCTCATTTTTCTTATAGTGATCCTCTATTATCTAATATCTTAGTTAAAAGAAAAATAACTATTAGTGAATATTTTTTCCCAATATAAATATATTTAAACTCATATTTTTGAAAATAACAATGTCAATTCAGATTATATTGAAGAACAAATTATTTCTTCATATTGTAAGAGTTAGAGAAATCGGCCCATTTAATATGTTCAACTCTAGCAAATTTTGGTTTTGATTTTAATAAATTTTTACTTCGATCTAAATTTGTTTAAAAAATGTAGTTTTGGTCCCAGTTGTGTTAACTCAGTAAGTGGTACTATTTATAAAGATTATGTAATAAAAAATATTTATAAAGATTAAAAGAAGATTCTTAAAATATTTATGAAAAATAAATTCAAAATTTTCAATATTTGTATTACTAAATGCATAATCTTAAATATTTTTAAATACCAAAATTTAAATTCAATATATTTTTAAGGATCAAAGATAAAAAATTCTTTTGAGAACAGTAACGAAACCTGGCCCAGACAACATTTTTGGTTAGAAAATTCGGCCCAGCTTGATCACCTTGGGTTACTCGAATTCAAAATCTATGATTGTGAGTTTATACGGACCATTCTTGGGGAGTTGTCCTTCAACTGTAAACATTGGCCCAGAAAATGTGTATCTAAAAAGACAAAAAATACGAACAAAACTGTTGTCAACCCAAAAAAGGAAAAGGACGTGCACCAAAAAAAAAAAATTTAACTTTTCATGTAACTTTTTTAAAATAATCACAAAATTTTTATTTTTAATAATTATCCAACAATAATTTTTATATATTTATATGTTATTGTATATTAAATATTTTTAAAGTGTTTGATTTTAATATACAAACAGTGTTTTACACTGTTATTCAATCAAATTATCTAATTTTGATTATTTTTGTGTACTAAATATGAAACCCAACTATTTTTATTGATGTATTAAAATATGATTAGATGACAGTATAAATTTTTTTATACTATTAATACATAGAAATTAAACCCATTTATAAAACTCTCTTTATATTCTTATGTACAAAACTACATACATTATAATATACAGATTGCCCCCACATTAACCGTAGTTGTATGGGAAAATCTATTCACACGCACACTTGCATGGGATATAGTACGTAGAAATCTCCATTAAAAAACTAGTACCCAAACCAATTTCGGCATTCGCCAAAGTGAAAGTTAACAGATTACAGATCTACATTGTGCGATCTATGAGGATATTCTTTTAGAGAAAAGTTTAGAAAACCTCTTTTAATTTTTGCTGGTATATTTTGTTTATGTTACTTTATAAAAATATGTAAAATAACCTTAAATTTTTTTTTATATGTACATATTATTATAATATATTGATAGGTGTCTATTTTTTTGACATGAAAAATTTACAAATATCCTTTAATTTTTTATTTACAAGCACTTTTATCCTATTATTTTTTAATAAGTAAAATTTTCTAATGAGATTGTAGAGCGCACATATGTAATTTTTTGTAAAAAAAAAATAAACATTTGTTATTAACTTGTAGTAATATATACGTCTCAAAAAGTTTAACAATTATTTTATATGTTTATAAAGTAACATGTTTAAAATGCACATGAGTTAAAATATAATTGAAGGATCTTCTAAATTTCCCACTTCTTTTTATACAGCTGCCTTCATTTTAGGTGCATAACCTGAACTAAAAATCAACTTGACCAGAGGATAATTGCAAGCTAATTGGTGAAAATAATATATATATATATATTATTTTTTTTATACAAATACAATTATAAAGGGAACATAACTCGTCCGTCCAATTAATTTGTTCGGTATCGTAATCATGCGAAGACCAAATAAAAATGTAAAAATATATCGTAATTATGCATTCCTCATAGGTTGAAACGTCAATGATAATATATGTTTAAGCTTTTTTAAAAAAAAAACTTGTTGAAGTTTATGGTGGAAATATTTTCATATATAATAATCTAAAACAGAACTGATTCTACTCCTGTTAGGCTACTTAAGAATTAAGATAGACTCCAGCTTCAAAATAAAATAATTAGTAGTGGTTGAAGGTTCCATTCTGAGTGTAAGACGACATACTGTGAGTAATACGGATTATATTTCATGCATGAGATCAAGGCGATTACGTGAAGGCTTACGCACAAATTTAATTTAATATATTTTCTTTTTTTATTATTGATAATCAAAATAATATTTTATTATCATATAATTTCAGATTTTATTTTAATATGTTGATAATATAAAATTGTATAATGTTATTTAACCATATATTGTCACATTAACAAATATAATTGTTTTTCAAATCTACTATGATGTCTATAATTTTTTTTATTATTAGTACATCAAAATTAAACCCTATAATTTTATTTACAAATCTTGAGACAAAATGATTATGAACTTTAACTTTACAAGTTTATAAAAACACTTGATTTATATAACTGCTGATTGTTATGTATTTGTGCATGGAGCCTATTAAGTGATATTTGAAAAGCTCTATGCCCCACATTCACTACAAGAAATTTCAACAATTACAATATTGAAGGCATTAACAAAAATATTGTCAAAAAAATAATTTTAACATAAAATAGCCATTGATAATGCTTGTAAGTTTTTACTAACAATTGTCAATAAAATTTTACAAGTATTTTAAATAGTCACTTTATGTCAATTTTTTTTACAATACATTTATTGGTATTTTAACCGTAGAAAATGCTCATTTTTTATGTAATGACCGCTTGTACCTATGAATTGTAGAGAGTTTATATTTTGAGGAGTTACAAAACCAAACAAGGTAGTGAACTCATGCGCACAAACGTCTGGGCTGAAAGTTTTCGAGCTTAGTGGTGTAAATCATCCGATTTTGCCCCTTAATATAAAGCCATTTAGAGTTTTTGCATACTTAGTAAAAAAATTTCCCTTTGAGTTGGATCAGATTAATCCAAAATATTAGTTGAACCCAATTTGAAAAATATACCAAGTAAAAATTTAAAACTCAAACCAAACCCAATAAATTTTGGCTAAGTCATGGACACCCATAGTGTTTGGACAAAGACTTGAGACCCATGCAACTGGCCTTTTATAAAAAATTTAACGACTTTCCAATATCAAATGTCTCATAATTATTAACTTATGTTTGTATCAACAATTAGTTGATCTAGCAAGATGCTAGATCCCTAAATAATGTCCAGGGCTCGAATCCTAGAATTGTGAATAGAACAAATTGGATTGGAATGTGTGCCCCTGTAATGGGCCTCTATAGTATCCTTGAATTATTTGTCGGCTAGTGGGCTGGATATTGGATGGTTTCACAAAAAAAAAAAAAACTTATATTTGTTTAAAGAAAAATAATTAACTTATATTTATGATCACATTAAAGTTTTCAATAAATAATTATCTGCCAGTTATCATACAGCTCCTTCATAATTAACCGTTGATCGATTACACCGTCTAGAATGGGGGAACATATAGTATAATTTAATATTTAAACAGAATTTCGAATATAACTTTTCCTATTCAATTTTACTCCACTCATGTTTTATTATCATGATCAATCACATTATTCGAAACGTTAAAAGTAATGTTATAAGGTGAGGAAAAAGTTAATGTATCGAGTATAAAATAAAATATGTGCCACATATATATAAAGGAAAACATTAAATAATGAATATTTACACATATTATATTGTACATTGAAGTAAATAAGTAAAACGCAATGATTAATCATGTGTTGCAAGAAACTTAATTCATATTTGCTCTAAAATCTGGGTATTTTTTTACCCTAGGCTCGAGTTCTCATTTCATGTATACATGAAAAGCATTGGATATCCTCCCAGACAATTCGATAATTTTGTTTGAGCATTTTAGATCTCCCAGAGAACATATAGTTTTTTCAATAGAACTTGAGATTATTGGCTAAGAAAATGAACATCTACCGCGTCAACCGATGATATATTGGTCACTGTGTTTTTCTTATACATTAACAATTATTTTAATTCTATAAAAAAAACAATTATTTTAATTGAAATGGTCGCATCCAATTACCTCACATATTTTCTCTCAACTATAGGTTAATGTATTGCTTACAATCTTGAGTTATGAGTACCATCCTTCACGGAAGAAAACTTGTCTTCCTCCTCACGGCCTCTACACCACCCATATATTTTATGCTTTTTTCTATGGGGTACTTTTTTTTATTTTGTGTGGGTGATGAAAAACATCTGCGGACCAGGAGTACAGAAGTTTTTCACCGGAAGTCCTGCCCAATTAGTGTATGAGCCTAAGATTAAGACCGTGAAGGCCTATGCGTTATAGCTCATCTAATTTTTCTACCTCAACACGTGATCATCACTTAGCTTGCTCCATTATAAAGTTGGTTCCATGGACACTTTTCGCATTTTGGTGGGCAGAGATCATCTTACCATAGATCACTGGGAGCTCAAATGTCGACACGTGCGCAGCGCCTGAGCTCCACATAAATCTATCTCCATAACCGTACTGTTTGCACGTAATCTACCCAAAAATACGAAAAGATTATTGTTTGCGCTTTGCACGTACAAAGAAGTGATCATTTTCTTATGGAAAAATTCCTCGCTTGCATTAAGTGGCTCCCTTTAATTGGCTTGCATGCCCAACACTTGCATTGAACATTCAAATCAGTGTGATACCCAAGGGATCTTTGGTACTTTATTTTGTCCATATCATCATGGCCTATCGTCTATCGTCTTTGCCAAGCACAAGCACAAACAAGGGATATTAAAATCCGCACAACTTATAGTTAAATCACATGTTCGTACACCTTAACCACAAGAAGACGGCAATACCTACGATGGGGCCACTTATTTGGAATGTGACGACGAACATCATGAAACGGTTCGTTTTGTCTAAACATGAGCCAACAAAATATTGCTTTTAATTTATTCCAGTGCCACTGTTCAATTCTTCACCGGAGCCTCAGTTCTGAACTTCTGATCGATCATAGTAACTTGGATGAGTCAATCCCCCTTGTCTAAGTAATGGTATAATAATTGAACCAAATTAAGCCAGCCACGCGTAACCATGTAGCTGGGGACAGATCCCTTGCGTAGAATCTCAAATTAAACCGGTTTATTATTTTCTTCAGAATATATACAAAAGATGTTGTTCAACAAGCGCAAAATGCTCCAAGAGAATCCAAGGGACAAGTGCGATTTGCACCCAATAGAGTAACAGGATAATGGGAGGTAAGAATAACGAGGATATCAAAAGTGAGGCCAAAAAAAGAGGGAAGAGCATCGAAAGAGCATTGACAGTGGAAAGAGGGGAAAGAAAATGCAAGATAGTAATTTTCTTTATTGTGAAAAGAAAAATATTATTTTAATTTGTATATAAGAATAAAAGGATAGGTATGAAAAGAAACCAAAAAAAAAAAAAGTGATAGGCTGATTACTTTTGTTTGTTATTTCACATTATAGGCATTCCTTATGCACAAATAGTATTCATCGATCTTTTGCCGTGATGAAAGAAAGTAATATTGGTTTAGGTTCTTCTTAGAGTTTAATTAATTTCATGGTACCTGTCACTGTTTATTCAACCTTCCTACAGAAGCAGGAATAGAACAGAATTTAATTTTGTGAGCTAAATTTCGGCCCTACAAATTAATAATGTTATGCGCTTAAGTAGGAGAACTCGAAATCTCAGTGGTGGGGGCTAAAATTTAATTTTGTGAGTTTTATATATATATATATATATATAGGGTTTTAAGGAAAAAAAGTTTTAAAATTAATTTTGTGAGCTTGAATGAAAAAGATATACGTGTGGATTAGTGTTTTTTTTTTCAAGGTATTTATTGTTGGAACAATGACTATTTTTTTGTAAGTTGTAAAAATTAAATTATTTGTGAAATTTGCATGAGGAGTGCTGTTAAATGAAAAATCATTCAACAGAATTAAGTTATAAATTATATTAAATATTTTTTATAAATTAGTTAAATTTAAATTCAAAACGAAAAGATCAAATTTGATTGAGGAAGTGTTATGTTATACATAGATTTTAATTTCTATTTAAACCTTAGCCACTCATGCTGCCTTTAATTTTATTTGTAGGGTTTTGGATAAGATTATTGTGAAAATGCCTGGATTTGATTTATCTAATATGAAAAAGTTGATAAAATATAAAAATGAGGGTTAAACACTTATTTAGTGGGATTCAGATATGATGCCTAAATAATAAAAATTATTTATTCAAGAGTGAATAATTCCACTTACTTTTAATTTTCTTATTTTTGAGGAGCCTAATTCAATATGCCTATACACTTGGAAAAAGGTCAAAGGAGGAGGATTAAGAAAGTTAATGGAATTCACCTTATGGTCGCGGATGGTTAATCAATTAGCATTATAACCAGTTTATAAGATTACTTTAGTATTAATCAAAATATATTGCCGGCATCTAGACTAAAAATATAAATAACAATAAAATAAAATAGTCTGGCTCATTTATTTTATTTAGAAATAAAAAATATATACCATATAGTTTTAATTATTAATCTCTGATAAAATTTTAACTCGTTTCTGAGATCATCTTTAAAAATAAAATGGATGCCCCAGGTCCAGGCGCATCAGCATCACTTGCAGTATTTTATGTATTTATTTATTTTTGGTCAGGCAGTACTTTATTATTATTTTTTAATGCAAGGCAGTATTTTATTTTAAACAATAAATAAGTGGCACATTGCTCAGCCACTATATATGTACGGAGTCTTTGACCAGAGACAAAACTTCTTAGATTTTACTATTTTAGTAATTTTTCCCAAAAAGAAAAAAAAAGGGTATCTATATGTACTATACTACGATGTAACATTACTCCCTCATCCTCTTCAAGAAACAGAGTATAAAGGAAAAACCCACATCCAGACGTTAAACAATAAATGGCAGAAGGTTCTAACCGGGACACGGATCATATCACCAGTTCATCATAACCCAGAACATGGATATAAATGTGTTTTCTGAAATTTATCCAAAACATGGATATAAATGTGTTTTCTGAAATTTATCTCTATTTTAATAAAAAATATTTTTTAATCTTGATATTCTGTCCCATGACCTCTCCAAGTAGCACTTATTTCTTAGTTAATTTCGTCTAAAGCTTAACTAATTGGTCGAGCTTAGCCCACGGGCTACGTCCGTTTTTTATAGAAAAAATTCATAATTTATTGGTTAAAACATGTGACTCAAAAAAAAAAAAAATATGTATACTCATCAACACAATAACACTGTATAGTTGACAATATTCAATAAAAGTTAAAACTTTAAAAATAAAACAGTGTCATAACTCAAATAATACTATTAACAATAACATTTTTTTTATTAAAGTTGGTGGATAATTGTTATGGATCTTAAAAATTTGGGTATACATAAATAAAAAATATTATTTAAAAACTTTTTTTAAAGACAATAAAAAGGATTTTTTTAAATTTTTTCATCTTTTAACTGTTACCAACTCACTCTAAGATGACTAAATTATTTTCAGCCCATTTTATTTTGGTGATTTTTTATGGAGATTACTGATCCATTTTAACACCTCTACTTAAATTTGCCTGTAGAATTAACCATCCGGCAATTTTGAAATATAAAATCGTCTTTCATTTCATTATATATGTAATAACAATCAATACCCAATAGGCCGAATAGTGATCCTGATCTTGAAAAAGTTTCTTCACTTTTGACGAGAATAGAATATTACGACTACTAACCCACCATTGAGTGTGGTATTTGAATTGGGTTTAGTCTTGGCATTTGTTCTCGAATAACTTGGAGCTCATCCATTCGCGGATTAATTATTATTAATATATTTTTTTCTATTTTACTCGGACTTTTGACCATTATCCGCAGTCCCCCTTTTTCTAATATAGATAGTGTTTGAAAGGAACATTTCCACACAAATGACGAAATCGTCGTGCGAGATAGAACACAGAAAATTATATATATATTTTTTATTTTTTAAAAATGAAATCTATGCGGCATAAACCTATAGTAGCCTCTTTCTTTTTTCTTTTTTCCAGAGAACCTTTTCCATCAAAGCAACCCCTTGTTGGTATAGTCATTTCGCTAATTTCCTATATAAATCTCTCTCTCTCTCTCTCTCTCTCTCTCTCTCTATATATATATATATATATATCCTACATGCAGTTCAATATTTAATGACCACTATGTTAATTAATTCGTACAATATTCATGTCCAAAAGCAGTCAGCAAATGCCTTCGGTCTTCCTCCCTTTCTCATTAATCTATGCCCTAGTTAAAAGAATATGCACTATGTTTAACTTTTCGTAAACGGTTTGCAAATATTATTATAAATTCTGGTTGAGATCCAGTATATATGTCCTGATTTAGGAATACCGTAGTATACCTTCCATCTAATTTTGTAAACGAAGGTACAATATTTTCTTTTTTGATATTACTCCATTCATTCTTAAATAATTATCTATCTCAAATTTTCTTTCTCTTAGGATAATTATCTATTTAAAAATTTAAGTATTATTATAATTATTTTTTTAGTAATACCCTTATTAAATACTATTAGAGAAGGAGAGATATAATAAAATAGATAAGAGAAAGTTCAAGTATTGTAATGAATAATAAGGACAGTTCAATAAATTATTTTTAATCTTTTCTAACTTTAGTGTTTTCTTAATCATTTTCTTAATTTTGGTGTGCATTTAAATTTAAATAATTATTCAAAAGAAGAGTATTTTAAAAATACTTACAACACAAAAATTAACATCAAAATCTTATGTAAATCATAAATACCCTTTTAATTATCAACCCATATTTACCAACAAGCTAAGAGTTAGGCGCAGTCATAAGGAGTTACAATCAGAGAGACACTGTACCGTATTTCACTTTTAGCAATATTTATTAATAGAAGGTAAAACATCTTAGTAATATATAATAGTGTTTTGCTACAAATATTTTTAAAAATATTGTTAGTATCCTTGAATAACATTTTTAACAACGATAATATATAGTCTATATATTGCAAAAGAGTTTTAGCAACACTTTTATGTGATTTTGGTAATATTTTTCAAATGAAATTACTAAACCTCAATTATGTTGTAATGAAAGGACAAATGTTCAACCTTTGGAGAGAATTATTGTTGAGAAAATCTTTTAATTGTGACCGTAGTACTGAGAGTAAAAGTACCTGAAAGAAAAACCAAATGTCTATATTGGAGTAATTAGTAAACTTATTATATATAACTACGTTAAAGTAAAATAGCCTTTGCTTTCTCTTATCTATGGGGTTAACCCTATTTACTAAACTATAAAAAAAAATTTATATATATAACTAAATAGAAACTAATTTTAATAGGGTTGAATGGAAAAATTAGGGCCTGAATATGTATTTGAATTCAGCAAGCACATCCAATAATTGGGTTTTTAGATTTGGTGAAATTTGGCCACTTCTCTTCTATTTGGAAAATTTGCTTAGAAGTTTTTGAGTTTTCAAATCATTACACTCCTTCTTTATCGCATAATGAACAATATATTTGGTAGAAGTCAGGTTATCTAAACAAATAGAGAAGATGAATTTTACTAAATTTCATGAGAGTTTAGTGTAATTTATTCAAATTACTTATATAACATAGATTTCCTAAACCATATTCAAGTTATAGTGATACACAAACAAACTGAAGGTTAACATAAGAGTAATCTCCCGTTAATAGTGTGTTAGAAGAATGTTTCCTTGCACTTTCATCTGTTTTAATCAGTGCATTTTTATTCACTATTATTTTGGGAAAAAAAATAGTTGGGTACAATAATTACCTCAGGCAATAGAAAAAATGAAAGCTGGCCTCTTTTCATCCCCGTTTTCCATATAGCCACAGTACCACAAACCGTCCCCAACAAACGACCTTTAAAATTAGAACTCGATTCTTGTGTTTGGAAATGCACCAACTACTACATGTATTTTGAGTTATTTTTTTCAAATGATAATGTAATTTTTAAGTAACTTTTGATTTTGATATTGATACCAGATTCAATTCTTAATTTTAACTTATATTGCCACACTTGTATACGTCCGTGTATGTTTTATTGTTCTGGCTAGCTTTAACAACTTTTTTTTTTCTTCCTTTTGGTGGCTAATAAGTTTTGGGCAAGTGATTCAAAGTATTTACTGCTTGAATCTTTATTCACTATTGTCCGCATAAATTTACTGCTCAGGATATGTTTGGTTGGAATAAAAATAGAAATAAATTTTATCAGATGAGTTTTATATATAATTTTACATATAATGTTCTTTTTTAAAAAAATTTATCTTTATTTTTACTCACTAATCAAATATACCCTTAATTTAATGTATATCGAGTAACCGGGTTTTTGTGGCTTAATCTTCGGAGTTTGAACTTTGAAGCCGCATTGACACGTCGCTGTTGATATTTATATTTATAGGCAGCATCATTTGCGTTGAAATTTGAATTGAACCAACCACTTAAACCATTCTCGCACTTGCTTTGTGACACGCAACCACAGCGTATTTTCCATGGACAGCAACTTGATTATTGTGAAAGATTTTGACATGGATTGATTGCTTCATTTGTTAAAAAGTCAATATTGTTCCACTAAGCAAGAGAAAACAACACAATGCAGAATAGGAAGCACCCTCTCATCAGTTTTCCTGGGCTTTGAACACCCAACATTTTTCCAAAAAAAAAACAATATTTTGGACTTCCTATAGATATCCAATATATTTTCCTTGCATTCTATACGACCATCAGAGAGTAAAAATATTTTATTTTCCATAAATTTGGGTGTGTGGATAAATACCTATTTTAGGTAGTCCAAATAACAGCACCATTTGTGGATTATATAATCGGGTATTTTACTTTCCAAGGGGGCAGATTGTCAAAATTTTATCACTTTTACATTCCCCTTCGTTTTCTAATAATCTCAAGCACACCGACCGTTCGTGTTTGATATGAATAACGTGCATTGCAATGAGTTCGGAATCATGGTCGGAAAATTTTGTTGTAAAAATCTTTTTTTTTTTTTGGTTTAAACCAAACCCACATCAAGCAATTGATCTATTTAATTGATCGTCCCCAAGATTTGAAAAAAAATTTCGAATTCGATGGCTATTATATGTTTTGTTTCAACATGCATTAAACAAATGGCAACAATTTTCCACCCTTTCCTTGGTTTTATCACTCGAAGTCTAACTCATCCCTTTTCCCATTGATTAATTATCAGCCCTTTTTGTGAACAAAATTTGTCAATGTCCACTCTTCAAGTTACAACACTAAATGCCTCACACACACACACACAATTGAGTCATGAAATAAGAGGGATAATTATTAAAGTTGACTTTGACTGTTCAGTCAAACCAGTTTAGATTAGTCAGTCGGCCACGTAACACACTAGATTAGCTTATAAAAATTAGAATTAAAAAAAAATCAATTAACTTGAATTGCCCGAGTTGAAAAAACTCCGTTAAGTGGTTTTTTGTGTTTATACACAGAAATTAAGGTAATAAAAGACACAATATCTTTTAATCACTCTATCCCCTTATATTTTCTTTCCAACTAAATATTCTAATAAATTCACTTTCATTCATTCTTGAAGGGTAGCACAGGTAAGAAATAACTATTGGCTCATTTAAAATGTGAAAATAACCTAGAGTTTGGATTAGAAAAAATAATTCAAAAATGACTTATATTAATGATCGGATGGAATATCTAATAATACCCTTATTAAAATATTAATCCAATTCCCGCGTAATTGATGTTATTAAACGTGGTTCATCCTATTTCGGTTGCCTAGCCACTGACTTCATCCTTTGACATGGTAAATGGACTAATGGAGCCAATTATACAGGGATGCTGAATTTGATCGAGGTGGAATAGTTAGTGGCTCTAAGAAGAGGAAAAAGAAGATGAATGTGATAGACTAAGATGTGGGTAGGTGATAGAAGAAGTTTTGCACGTGTTGGGGCTCAATGCAAAGCGCCCTTAGGGCAAGACAACAAGAGAGTACAGTGGTTAATTGTCCTAGGAGGCAGGCCATTCAAGACCAAGAGCCCCGCTGTCCTTGATGAATGGACCATTCCAAAGTCAATGTGCCATCGGCATGATAAATTTAAGCTCTAAGTATGATCTACTCTCTCCGCCAGTTATATTTATCTCATTTGAAATAAATAAAAATTTGATACATTAAAAAATTAATATATTTAGACAATTTTTTTAGATACATTGATTTTTTAATGTACAAAATTATTGATGATTCCCCAAAAAATGATAAAAGTGAACGGATGGAGTATTACTTTTGCATCAAAGTTACCTCAATTTTCAACTTAGGAGTTTGTGTTTCTGAATATGTTTCTAATTTATGATTGTAACATTCTCCATTGGTCATTTTATGCTATTATCCTTATTCAACGTCAATGCAAGAAACGGTCATGTTTTATCTCTCTCTGATTCAAAAAAAGTGTCTAGTTTTAACTGGGCACATGGATTGGAAAAATGATCAAAGATATATAGATTTTTGATAAATTTAATTGATTGTATAACATTACCCTTATATTATCTCTTCCCACTCATTCTCTCAGCTTAACTTATACTCTTTCTTCCCACTTATTCTTTCTCATTTATTAAGGGAATTAGCAGGAAAAAGATTTTAATACTAACTAAATTTTCTAAATGGACACTTATATTAGACCAAATAAAATCTTAAAAATGGACAGTTCTTTAAATCAGAAGGAGTAGTATTTGTTTTAAGTTTTTGTAATTGATCATGATGTGTTTTTTAACATAATTTGATACATTCAGTATAAAAAAGTTTTATATTATTATCTAAGCATGTATTGACACCAAAAACATGTCCAACTTGATGTGATATAATGATAGCATAAAGAGTTTGATATCATTAGTCAATCATATATCGACACATTACCAAACATGATTGACCGTCCACCCATTACTTTAATGGTTATGCAAATAAAAGAGTTTGATTGCATAACATGTATAAAATCAAAATAAACTATCTCTCTTTATACATAGGTGTTTATTTTATATGATTTGAACAATAAATCACTACTTGAATCAATAATTCAGCAATTTAGAACCCTCCCACCCAAATTTAATTTCTATTTTTGTGCAGAAAAAAGTGATGGCTCGCCAACAATTAGGAGTAAGTTAGTGGTGATGAGTTTGGATAGCTTGTATGAAGTAATAGATTTAAATCTCAATATCATCAAAACATCATAAAAAGAAAAGTGACGGCACTTGCCTAGTTAAGAGAAGATTGCATAGTTGAGATTTATGTTTGTAGAAAAATGAGTCAGAGTACTAATGATCAAATAATAAAATTTATACAATTGAAAATATTTGCACTTAGTTCATTTTAGGTTAAACATAATTTTTGCTTCCATAATACATATATATTATTGGTTTTGAATTTGGTCTTTATGAAAAAAGGCTTTTGAATAAGTCCCATGCACTTGTTTGCGATAGTTATATCTTTGTATTATATTTTTTTCATATATAACTTCGTGTATATTACAACTCTACTGCAACTCCCTTTCTGATTTATCAAATCGAAGATTTAATTAATGGTTTCACCATATATAAATGGGATGACAATAATAGTTTGAGCTGAAGATAACAGAGCCACGTGATTATAATTTCAGTTGATAATTGGGCCTTATTTATAAATGATTATATGTGTAACAACTAATTTAAAAGGCCTTGTAGTGTAGGGACTAATTTTAAAATTTATGACATATTGACACGTATAGAGAATTAGAGATTAAAATTATATTAAACTCTTTTTTTTATTATAAAATAAGCTACTCACATAGATGTAAGACTCATTGTAGCCGCCTCTTGCACTAGCTAGCTAACTGGCACTAGGCTTGGAATGTGCGTAATTATTCTTATCTTCACTCGTTATATATTGAGTTCCACACGCCTCAACAAGGGAAACTAACAAAGCCAGAACCCACATACACACACAAAGTCTCTTCATCCCCCTTCATCCATATTTCGTAAGTGTCGTAATTAATTATCTTGCCCATATTAATTCCTGCTCTCTACCCTAAAGCCACCACACACTTGCACGCTAACTACGTAAAGATTTCCTTTTTCGGGTATATATATATAAATAAGAGGAATATATAATGGATGGTGCGATTAAGGCAACGAAAGGAAGGTGTATAGAGAAGAGTGATCAAGAGGGTATCAGAAAAGGTCCATGGAGCGTTGAAGAAGACACCATTCTCGTCAATTACGTCGCCACACACGGTGATCGTCTCTGGACTTCCCTCGCCCGCTCCTCAGGCACTGCCTCTACTATACTCTGCTCTCACAACCGCTACAAACAAATCATTATTATAATTCACATCATAGTTTTAGTTAGCTATGAACAGTACTGGTTTCTATTCTCCCCTCTGCATATTTAATTAATTCAGGAGTTCAACTTTTCTGTGTTGTTAATTCTTCTTTGCATAATACTGATATATATCATCCAATTCACACAAGACATAATCTCAATTTGGCAGATCTCAATTTGGCAGTGTTTTTATGCATAGATCTTTTAATGAATAATCTAAAACCATGTGTGTATGAATATATGCATGTTTGTATGTAAACAGGCCTGAAGAGATCTGGGAAAAGTTGCAGGCTAAGATGGCTAAACTACTTGCGTCCTAATGTTCGGCGTGGAAATATCACACTCCAAGAACAGATAACGATTCTTGATCTTCATTCACAGTGGGGCAATAGGTACTAATTAATTCATACCTCTTACCACTAAATATAATATTCTCTCTTCCTTAATTTCCTCGGACGTAACATAAAATATATTAAAAAGGAGCTAAGCCAAGTCCAAACGAGCCTTTCTTTGCGTGCATAAAGAAAGAAAGAAGCAAAACAAAGCAAGATGTAAATGTCTAAACGAGTATTATGATTATTATTATTATTTATTATTTATTTATTAATATTGTATTTGTAGGTGGTCGAAAATTGCTCAGCACTTGCCGGGAAGAACAGACAATGAGATAAAGAATTATTGGAGGACGAGAGTGAGTAAGCTAGCAAAGCAACTCAACTGTGACGTCAATAGCAAAAAGTTCAGAGATGCCTTGCGTTATGTGTGGATGCCCCTTTTGCTGGAGCGGGTTCAGCCACCCTCGAAAATCGACCCAAGCCCAAGCCCAAGCCCAAGCCCAACTGAAAGTGCAGGTGCTAGTGCTGCACCTCACCAACACGGGCTGCACTTGCAAAGTTCGGGTTCAGGAACAGTGTGCCCAAACAGCATTACTAACTCATCATCATCATCATCCGTTGATCAGTTGCAACAGGTTCATTCGGATTCGGGCCATAGCGTGTCTTCTGATCAAACGGGTCAAAATGACCCGGGTCTATGCCCAAGTTTCAATAGCCAAATGTTTGAATATACTACTACTACTGCTACTAACTCACCCTTAGTTGTTGCTAGTGGGGACTTGCTGCTTGAGAGTTTGTGGAGCGATGAGAATATTTGGGTCTTCCGCCACTCTGTGATGACCTCGGAATCAAGGACAATTTCCTTGCGTGACTGACGTATCGTGCTACATGACAAAGTGATGAAATAAAGTAGAGCTAGCGTCTGCCAATTTAATCTCGAGACTCTGATATACAAATTAAATATATAGATCACTGGTTAATTAATCGCATGAAGGACATGTAACCGAAAAAAAATGAAATTGGCTTGAGGGATAAGTGGATGAGTATTCCTAGAGTTATTTTGCACAAAGTGCAAATGCTTGAAATTGCATGCGCTTTGTCTTTTTTTTAATTTCGTACTTTAACCAATAAAGGCATGCTCCTTTGTGATTATTGGTTTTGGCCTGTGATGATTGGCGATGAGAGAGGGAGAGTTGAGCTTGCTTCCACGATTGTCAAAGCTATGCTTTTTGACCTACAAAATAAGAGTTTTTAGAAAGGAAGCAAGCAGTATGTGTTCCATGAGTACGAAATTAAAGCGGGCCCCTTCCAATACAGAAGAATATATTGCTTATCATTGCAAATTTTAAAATATAAAATGTAATTGAAAATTCAGAAGCTTATAGAAAGTTTTTCAATAATTTATTTTTTGTTTTAAAATTATGCAGTAATTAATAAATTTTAAAGTTGCATTTAGAAAGAATATTCTCAAATTTCAGGAAATGTAAAATGCAAGGAGTTCTAGTTACTTCTATTGAATTCTCTTCATTTTTTAATTCTTTTGTTTGGACAAGGTAACTAGATGACTTCTTTTACAAAATACTCTATTTGTGTAATAAAACTATACCACATTCTTTATAGGTAAGAGTAGATGACATGCACCACATAATATGTATTCAATAATGGGTAAGTGGTAGTGGATGGTCAGAGGACAACCTATAATTGGCGGCAGGATGCTAAACAACTAGTGGTGAGTGGTATGCAATGAGCAAATGCTAGTAGCGGGTGATGCCTGTCATGACTCAATTTGGAACATTAATATGTGAGAATCTCATTCCACGTAAGTCTTGATCATCGAGTCACTTTATATGCATACTTTAAATCATAAAATCCATTTTAAACATAATTTCATCTTTAATTTCATCTTTGGTATAAATCAACTTGCTCTCTTTGAAATAAAAATAATCATAAACAATTCATTTCTTAAACCAAGTTTGAATCCAATCATCCATGATCATAATACAAAATATATATTGAGTTGCTTTCTGTACAAAATAACCATGAAAACTTTATTATTTTAAATACAAAAAGAATCATGGTAAACTAGAATGCAAAATATCCTCTATGGTCCTAGGCCTTGCCGCACTGTCAATATAGCACTTTATAACATAATCAAAAAGGACATTTCACTTCGAAGTAAAGCTCACCAAATGATGTCTCTACTCCGGGAGAGGTGGTAGAAGAACCCACAGCACTATATCTGGAAGGAAAATGAGGGGGTGAGTTTCATCTAAAACTCAATGAGTGAATTTTCACCATAACCCCCTTCATGGAACAACAACAAGATTGCATATAATCATAACAATAAAACAAAGCTCTAAAACATTTTCACATTTACATACATATTAATTCCAAATCATAAATTTCTCTAAATCATGAATAACAACACTAACAATGATCTCTAGTTATGCACAATATATGTGGCATAACAATATAGTTCTCAGGTTATGCATAATAAATATGGCATAGCAATATAATCTATGGTTATGCATGATAAATATGATATAACAAATTCTCTTATCTCTATGGGTTCCTTAAGGGCCCAAATTGGATACCTAACTAGGTTCCATCTTAACTTCTTTGGGTGAGATTGTCCCTAAGAATAACTTGGTACCAAGGTTAACAATCGCTCAACCGTTAACTCACTGTTGTCTCTTTATAGCTACCATCCAATCCAAAATCATAAACGAGTATTTCTCTAAAACTCTGTATTGAGCTCTACTTTGAGTTTGAAAGGTACATCATATAAATATGTCACTCTTGAAATTGTTATGGTAGTCATAAAATCTCTAAATAATCATATTCGTAATCAAACCCTTCATAAAAATCGTTTTAACAATAAATGGTCCCATGAGTTTGCTTAAAATGTATTTCATGCTCTTTGAAACCCATAATTTCATAAATTGACAAAATCAACAATACTCTCTATAATCTCTGAAATAGCTCTAAAATCATGTATTTATGCCACAATCTAAAGAAAATATCTCTAATGATCAATATAGAGATCACAGGATTGAGCCCACTCACCTGGAGGGAAGGAATGGATGGTATCAATACCAACTGGGCTCCATGGAGAGGGGGCACCAATGTTTGCCATAATAACCATAAAACTCAAGATTAATCTATGGAAATCTCTAGATAACTCTAAACTAACTCTAACAATATTGGGGAGTACCTCACTTGACAACAATGAAAGAATATGAATCACCCATACCCTAAAACATGAAATGGAGAAGAAGATGACAAAACCAACAAAATCCCTTACCTTTGAGTCTTGGGAGGAGAAGGATTTGAGTGAGATTGAGAGAAAAAGAGTGGAAAGGGGTTTGGGAAGCAAGGGTTTCGGATTTGAAAAGAGGAAGCTCGAAATGAGGGTTTAAAAAGGGTAGGGGCTCACTAAATCAAATGACGTTGTTTGACACTATTCCGCATCAGGGCACGTTAAGGCGCCCAAGAGCCATCCGCTGAACAACATGGATTGTTATAGTGGTCCTGGACCACTATGGTTGGTAGAGTGCCCAAACTCTCCAGCCCAACCTCCTAAATGCTATAGTAGTGATAGCAACACAGACTCTGCATTTTGGATCTCTCATGCATCTATGGCCTTTCGGCAACATGGATGTGTCCAGAGGAACCCTAAGACCGTACTAGACCTGCTAGGACACTGTGTTGGAGGTATTATAGATGATGACTAACATTGATTGTGGCTGCCCTAGCCAATGGGGAGTAAGTAGTAATTGATGAATAGTAGTTGATTTGCAAGAGTGAAAGTTATAAGATAAATATGAGATAAAATTTTAGAATTCTCTTTATAGATAATGAATTTGAAAATCCATTCTTTTTAAATTTTAAGAATATCTCATCAAAATACTTGGAATTTTGCAATTTCCTTGTGTCAAAATCCAAGCATAGAATTTCATGCCAATCATTTGAAATCCTTTAAAAAATTACATGATTCTCTAAAATTAATCCATCCAAACACATTGTGCTTATGAAAATGAGCCGTACTCTTATGTTTGCTTCTGCAGACAAAAACTAAGCAAGTCCTTGAATGAGACTATCCAAACAAACTCTTTCTGAGTTTTCTTGGTTTTTTATTATCAATCACACATCTTACCACCAGATTGTCAAATAATCTCGCCTTTGATAGTGGAATTTCAATAACAGTAATACAATTTTGTCTTTCTTCTGTGCTGCTAGTTTAATAGCTTTTGCATATTAGCACATAGGCTTCGATCTGTCACTATAGAATAATAGTAATGGAGAAACAGACATCGACTACTAATATGGATATCCTTATAGAGGATTCTTCTATTTTACGCTTGGATGATATTTTTTTTATAAGTAGTTAAAAGTCACATTACTTGGGTCAAATTAGCTTGGCTGTATAACTTATCACTACTCGCAAAATTGTTTTTAGTACATTATATTTAAAAGATTGAAATATCAAGCTTCTCAAAAAGGTCTCCTATAATGAAATATTTTTAGGAAGAAACATTACACACTTAAAATATCATAACACAAAATAACTTAAGAGTGTGTTTGTTTATGCTTCTTGTGAGAAAAAAGTACATGGAAATATTGGATCGGTTATTTGTTTTTGTTTCTCATAAAAAGTAAATCTAATTGGAAATTAATTAGTTATCTAATTTTCTGATGCAAAACGGAGCTACTTCCGGAAAAAAGAAAAAATAGAAGAGAGAAGAGGCGTAGTAAATAAAGGTGAAATCATTATTTTTATGGATCTATCCTTAATTTTATTTATTTATTTTGTTATACAAAGACCATTACCACTCTACTTTCTTTAAAATTGCATATTAATAATTTTATAACAAAATAATACTTCTGTATATCCATCACATATCCAAACAATTCAAAAATGTCTTGTTATAATAAAAGGTATTTCTATAATTACCTCCAAACTTAAAATAATGTTTTTACTTCTGCTTTCTAAAAAAATGTATTTTTTAGAAGTTTAATCAAATGGGCCCTAATTCATAAATTATATTGACAAAACTTTCATTTTAGTCCTCTAAAATTTCAAGGAACAAATTGATCGATACTAAAAAAAATACTCTCAAATTAGTCCGTACAAAATGAATTGTTGACAAGTTAGTCCCCTAGCCCAATTTAATAAAAGGATTAATTTGTTTGATTATTCAATTTTGAGAGACCAATTTATTTGACTATTCAATTTTACATAAATCTTTGATAATTTATTTTTTTAGGGACCAATTTATTGGACGATTTAATTTAGGGATCAATTTATAAATTTTTTTCAATGATCAATTTATTCGACTTGAAATTTTAGAGAGCCTAAAATATGGGTTTAAGCAATTATATTTTATAGAAGACTTTCTATCATAAGCATCATCTATGTGAGCCTTTAATTAGATTGTTTTTCCAAACGGAACCTAAGGGTCTTTGGCTTAAAAACTTTTTCAGTTTTTCAATTTTTCCTTCATAAATCTGTAAAACTAAAACTAAAGCAACCTTAAATTTTTTATTATACTTATGTGTAACACAACAACCCCTAACTAATTTTATCACTATGGCTTTTAAAAGACTATTGCACAACTGTTCTTTTTAGACTCTTATTTGAACTCCACACATATTGTATCTACATCCTTCTCAAAAATTTATTCACCACTGAGCAATGATATATCCTTTTATACATCTTTCTACGAAATTTGTTATTTATAAAATGAAGTAAAAATTACATTGAATTTATGTATTGGAATCTTAAAAATTAAGTAATCAAAAATTATTTTATTTAATATTTAAAAGAATTTGTAGGAAGATAAAGTCGAAGGGTATATCATTTTTCTTCACCACCATATACAAATTCTAATGCCTAACTCATTATATCTACTTTTCTTTTTGCACCTCCCTTTATTCTGACAGTTTTATCTCTTCTTCCTTATCTCTGCTACTCCCTCTCTTCCTTAATGTAAGTTGTTTTCAGGCTACGCATGAAAATTAAAATGACGATTTGATCTTATTAATCTTTTAAAAAAATAAAATTAAAGAATAAAAATACTATTTATTATTTATTATAAATTATCTCTTTATTAAATAATCATAGTCATTCATTATAAATATAAATAAAATAAGTAAAACATAATTAATAATTTTTTAAAATGTAAAAACGACATATATTTTGAATTAAAAAAATGACTTATATTCACGACCAGAGGCAGTAACACAAAGCATTAAGTCAACTCTCATTTGTTCTTATTGCCAACAAGTTTTAAAGGATATCAAAAAATATATTCCTTTTATTCTCTTCTTTTTGCGCCTCCCTTTATTCTTACAGCTTTATCTTTTCTTCTTTGTATCTGCTCACACAAAGATTAAGTCAACTCTCATTTCTTTGAGAAAAAAAAGTCAACTCTCATTTGTTCTGATTGCCAACAAGTTTTTAAGCTGGTAAAATAACATTCTTTTTAGGAATTTTCTAACCAAAATCACTAGTTAAGGTTTCAAAAAAAATGTAAGTTTATCATTTAAAAGAGTGATTGTTAAGTTTTCAAAGTATGAGATCCATAAAATAAATTTTAAACTACCCTATTACAGAAACCTTGACCAGTAACCCTTTCATAGTTCCTGCTTTCATCTTTCTTTAAATCTTTCCACATGCTAAATGAAATATGTTTTGATTACTTTTTAAGTAGGATAATTTTTTTTCTTTTAGGTAGAATGTAGGAAGGATTTATCATTGCTCATAGTTTAAAGATAACTGAGCGTTCTAGCCCTAGCTTTTGATTTTACGATGTTTACGGTCTTGCAAGTTTGTGCCACTGAGAAGCAGCCTGCTGCCTAATTCTACCTATCATACTTGAGTTCCCTCACATCTTCTCACTGATAGTCTTTTTGGAATGAATTTGTCCTGCTGTTAGTTCAAGTTTCCTTTTGTTTTTTTTTCTTTTGATAAATTAGTTCATGTTTCCTTAAAAGCTGGAACTCAAACCGAAGCGTTCCCAATGAGATTTCCTAAGAACTGCAATGTCGCCGATAAGAATCCTATGTAGTCTGACACAGAATTATAGCCTTGAAATCCAATGCAAACCGCAATAACATTTTAATACCAATCATGGACCACAAGTTGTCAAGTGCCACAGTTAGAACCACTGTTTACTTTAATTTCCCCGCCACCCCCCCCCTTCTTTTTCTTTTCTTTTTCTCTCTCTTCTCCTTCCTTCTCCCCTCTCTCTTTCCCTTTCCTCTAAACAAACCATTTTAAAAGAGTTGTTAGCCAAGTCAATTTTCAATCTTCTAGGGTATAGAAGCAGCAAAACAATATAAAAGCAGAAAAAAATAAATAGAATATCACCCCAAGGATGAAGGCAGCAAAACAATATAAACGTAGAAGAAAATACCATCCCAAGAGCAAATGCCAATAGCAAGTTACCAATTCATTTATCAAGGGCAAACAACCCTTTAGTGCATCGCATTCTATTCTAGCTCTAATGTATTACTATATATATATATATATACACACATGCTCCTGAATTAAGGTAGAATATCACAAACCAAACGAATCATTATCCTATTCATTGTTCAATTCTCAGCTCCATTCCTTCTATATCAGAACAGCCTTCCCCTGGCCTTACTGCAAGGGCCACGAATATAAAATGTCTAACCGAAGTTTGGGCAGTACTCCCATGAAGGATGCCCCTCGCCCAAATTTCAATACCAGAAACAGTATGAGACATAACATTTGCACTATCCTATACCGATGAAGTAAGTTTCGGATTGGACTGTACTCAAAGGTTTTACAATCTAACACTGCAACCGAAAAGAGAAAACAATAAGAAATGAGAAATAATGATTCCAAGCGTTGAAGGCCAAGAAACAATCCAAGAATTTACATGGCTGTAGGCATATATGAGGAAGACAACAATAAAAATTTTGCATTACTCGAAGTCCAGCAGCATAATGTAACAAGAATAACAAAAGAGAATATCTAGTAAGGAAACTAAAAATGACCATGATCAAATAATAGACACTGCGGGGTATAGAGCACATGAAAACGTAATTTAGTATCACTCTCAGTAGCAAGAGATGCATCTTAAGGTAATTACCCAACACCGTGCAAGTGCTGCAGCTTACATATCCTAACCTCGTCAATCCTCATTGTTCGAACTGCCACTGGTGAGAATAACCAACTAGCTTCTTAAGTAGAGGGATGAGACCAACCAGAGCAATTTGAAGCTGTTCTGAGCTATTAAAGCGGATGCTGATTTGTCCTGCCCCTCGGTTGTTTATATTGGCCCGGGCAACAAGGTTTGTACACCGACCAACTGGGATTTGTGATTGTACATTGCACCCAACAGCAAGATCTCCATGCCAATCCATAACAGAAAGCCCTAATGTTGATAAGGATCGTCCTAGCGGGTAGTCTTTATCTCTCAAGTGTGCCTCCAAACTGCCACCATAAGCAACATCACCGCGCCCTGCCATTGCACCCCCAGCAACAACCAACTTGAATCGTCTATTAGCAACGAACTTATCTTCAACTTTGACTCCAGCTGACAAGGCATCACCCAGGAGAGTAAATGAGAGACCAGCCATCGCCTTATTTCTTCTAAAATTACTAAATCTTGTCTCACTGCGTAATGTATAAGCCAAGTCCTTCCCAACAGTCTGCATGTCAAAACCTAATGAAGTTGCTTTCCCCTCCCCATGCCTAACTGAACTGGCTATTTCCATCTGAATATTGGAATCCTTTTTATCCTTAGTAACTTGACCACTGAAAGACAGCGGTATCTTGTCCTTCACAACAAACAATCTTTCTACATTTAGACCTTCATAACCGACATCATGATCCCAGCCATGGGTTTCGAGGACAGGTCTTACAAGCCACTGGTTGGATGAATCAAGATATCGATACCGGTGAGTTGGATTGTCAGAATCAAAAGATGCAGGCAGGGCCAAATCTGGCATCGGAACAGGAACAGATGCTGCACCACCACTTTCTTCTTCCACATTTTGACTATAATCACTTGGAAGATCTTTTGCTGATTCTGCCATTTTCTTCATCATCTTCCGTTGCTTTCTTTCTTCCTTCAGTTGCTTCTTCATGAAAAGTTTTTCTTGGTACTCTAACTCATCAAAATATGCTTTCTTCTGAGCTTTAGGCAGCTCTTCCACCTGGGCCTTTGTTAGACGTTTAAATGGGGGCAGGTCATCATCTTCTGTTTCATCATCAGAATCTGATGATTCATCAATGTCATCATCAAGACTATCCTCATCACCAAACAGTTCCTCTGGCAACTTTAATTGTGGCCTTGACTGCAGAAGGGATGACAGAAGAAATGGTAATGGTGGCACTCTCGCTCGAGCTGTGAAAGGCTTTCCAGGTGGACCATCTTGTAACTTGAGAAGGGCATTCGCTTCAGCCAGAATTTTAGATGCAAAAGATAAGAGTAGCAGGTGAGGTTTCCAGACCTGCCCATTGGGCAGCACTCTCTGGCCAGCCCTATTTATTCTGCAAGCAGAGTGGTTCTCCACCAATGATACAGGATTCATGAGACGCATATCTCCAGCTGCTTGGCGAATAGCTTGCTGCACAACATGAGATCGCTGTGTAACAAACATATCATAACTTGAAGCAGTACCATTAGGGCTTTCAGGCGGAGCAGATGCTGCATGAGTCAGAACCACAATAGCATTGAACCATATCGATGGTCCAAAAGTCTCAGTAATTGTGCGTAAGAGTGGCATATCACTAAAATCCCGGCTCTGCATATCTAACCTATCCAGATACAACACAATATCAGGTGGAGTTTTCTTAATAAAGCATTTAACAGAGTGCAGGATCTTCTCATTATGTCTCTGGTCTGACCAGGAAGGTAAAAGTCCTGGAGTATCAATGACTCGTACCTTAATGCCCTGCACTGTTCCCACAACATCCTGAACCTTTTTTGTTCCCATATGAAAAGCATCAGTATTAAACTTAACCTCATCAAATATAGAATTGATGGTTGCACTTTTACCAACTCCTGTCTTTCCAAGAACCATTATTGTACAAGAGAAATCAAGTGGCTCCTGACCAGCCGCCTCAAGTTGCTCAGCCATTGCACTTGCACGATCAAAGCTAAAAGCACCAACACGCCCCCCATTCCTGCCTCTGAGTTGCTCAGCAAGTCCTAGTCTATACAAAACTTGCGCTACAACAACATTGTGGGGTGTCTGCCCAAGCCTATGAGCTAGCCGCAAAAACTTAACCCTAATCATCTGCAGTTTCTCACGAGTCTCATCATACTCCTCAGCCTCCCCATTTGAAGAGTCTTCAATTTGTTGGGATTGCAAATTAGATGCAGCACCATTTGCGCGAGGCTGCTGTGCTATCCGAGGTGCAGGTTCCAGCAATGGGGCTGCACGACCAAGGCCAGCTGGACGAACAGGAGGGGAGCCATTAGCAACAGATTTTCCAGAGGACGAAGCAAGCTCACTCTTCTGTTCTCCAGTGACCAGTGTCGTTTGCTTATCTTTTGTATTATTCTCTCGGGTCTTTTCAGGCTGCCCACCCACAGACGAGTTATCATGATCTGAAATCTGAGATCGATAATCTGTAGTACCTCTTACTTTTAAATCAGCTGCACTAGCCTGAACAGTTGGTATCTCAGCAGCAGAAGAATTTTCCAGAAAGGATGAGCTTTCAGCAGCTTGTGTCACTTTCGTTTCCTCCAGAGCTTCAGGTAGGGCAGCAGAAACTTCTCTTAGTTCACCAATTTTTTCCTGCTGTTCCGAATCAGATCCAGTTTCAGCATCCGTAGTTTCATCAATGTGATGATCTTTGCATTCAGTACTGTGAACACCAGATATGCTCATTTCTTCACCATTTTTATCCTGATGGATTAAATCAGTGTCAGGGGTCCCATCCGTCTTATCCATAATTTCTTCAACCTGAAGTTCTGAATCCCTGTGAGCATTATTTTCATATACTCCTTCAGCTGCATCATCTTGACTTTCACAGTAAATATCACCTGAAGCATTCAACTGTTCCTCAGTCTTGTCATCCCTTAATTCAGCATCCAATCCACCATCCTTCAAATCTGTAGCATGAGCAACCTGTTTTGGCATCTCCTCATCGGATCCAGATCCTGTATGAGAGTCAGCAACAACTCTGTCTGTGCTCCCATTTTCTAAGATTACCCCAGCATTTTCAGAGTCCTCATTTGCAGCCTTCTCACTTGATAAACCAGAATTTACATCCATGGCAGCTCCATTCTCCTGAACTACCATGCCTCCATCAGTGTTCAAATCAGATACTTCCTTTCCACCACTCCTTTCCAAACTATCATCCCTCAAACTGTAGGATTCATCCGACAAAACTCCATCTCCAGTCCCTCCAGCATCAACTCCATCTAGATGAACACTATCAAGCTGCCCCTGCCCACCCTCATCCGCCTCACTCTTACCAAGTACTTCAACCTCCTCCCCTCCGTGTGGTTGCCAGCCTCATCAGCAACCCCAATGGCCTCCTCAAAGTTATCAGGCTCCTGCACAGCATGAGGAGTTTCATCAACCGAAGTCAGAGGCACCGCACTAACAGCGGCAGCAGCATCACCATCATCACCTTCCCCAGCAACAGCATCCCCCTGATCATCATGGAAATGCTCTTGCAGCTCCATTGTCTCCTCGAAAACCTCCTCACCTTCCAAATCCTTCGACTTATCAGACCCCACTGCACTCTCATCGGACACCCGCATGTCCACTATCTTCCTCTCTCCCTCACCATACCCATCAAAAACCTCAACCTCATTGTCCATGGCAAGCAAACCTTCTTCAAAACCCTAGATTTGCCCAAACAAACAGAGTCACACATCAGAAACCAGATAAACCAATAATCGCAAGCACGGAAAACCTTCAGATGACTAGTCACACACAAGTCCCAACAACAAATCAAAAACGTAAACCCAGCATAAAATCGTACGCTACAAATTGATGAGCTCAATAACCTATAATTCAATAACAACAACAATAATAATAAAGGATCTCTATGCAACACAGTAATTAATTAATTAACAGAAAATAAGATCCCTAGTGTGCACGCGTGCGTGCGTGATTTGTTATACTGGTGTGTGTTTGTATTAGGGTTATGCATAATCAATCAAGAGGAAAAGGAACAATAAAAATCAAGTTAAGAAATGGTGATAGCAATAATGCATACATACGTGTAGTGTCTTACGGCCACAAAGAGAGCGAGAGAGCTCTGTCTCAGTGTCAATGGAAGGAAGAGATGAAATGATCTTTGGTTAGGTTTTTACCTTGCTGGTCCAGGTGGGTGCCTTTTTAGTGTGTTTTGCCGTTTTGCGTAATCTGCTGCCTCGGCTGTTTCGTTAATTCAGGAAGGATAAGGAGCAAGTCGACCAACGGGTGCAGATGAGGGAGTGATTTAGATCGGGCGGTGGAAAATGATAGATACACGTCATCCACCACAAATGCATATACTTTGAGGTGATCTTTATGGGCCGGGTTTAAGACTCGAAACGATAATATATTTTTAATTGGGACTATTTTTGGAAGAACTCAGTTCGGTCATGATTCAATCACATTAGATGTACAACAAAATAATAAGAAAAAAAACAGATCAGATTTTTCCGATAGTATCATTGATATGAAGATTTTTAACATTATTAATTAGTTTTACGGATATAATTTTGATATTTGTAATTTTTTTTAATGTTGATATTCAATTAAATATTTTATATGTAAGATTTTTAAAATAGAGTACGCGAGAATCAAACATGTATGTTGATAAGATAGTATATAATTTAATGATTGTTGTTACAGAGTGGGAATAAGAATGGCCCGAAGATGACAAATAAGCCACAAGCCCTGCGCGGCCCAAAAACCGATGCCCAGGGACTTGGGTTCAATCCTACGGAATACCGCGAGCCGAATCAGGCCCAACTCAATCTCTAAGAGCTACGTCACGGTGACGGTATAGCCACATCATGCAGCCCAACCCAGACACTAGCTCAAATACCCCTCATGGGTCTCAAGTAGAGTTTTAAGTTCTTAACACACACTTACCCTTCATTTTCGTACCTTGACGGTCCGAGTAGAGTGCTTTGCAAGTACACCTACATGTGCAGGTTGGATAAGACGCAAACGTCTCAGGGTCGAGTTTCCGACGTCATTCTTCATATCTTGGTAGCGAGATAACTATTTCCGTCTCATTCCTTCGTTACAATAGTATAAAATTATATTATTCATAGTGCGATTTAAATCTAAAATTTTATGCATACTCATTCAAAGTCGTTATCACTAAATTAATCATAGTGACTTGCAATATAAAATTACTTTATATCATTACTAAATAAAAATTGAATCGAATACAATTAAATTCTAAAAATAAATTACATTGAAATTGATATAATATATAATAATTGAGCCTATAATTTAATAGTAAACTCTTATATATCTCAATGAGCTAAGAGATTGCGAAGTAGATATACCATTCGAACCAATCCGTTAATGCAACCTATGAAAATGGACAGAAAATTTTAATCCACCAACCTGTATTTTTTGGTCGCTTAACTTGCTTAAAGCCTTGGTTGAGGACCAATCCGCTTGCTACATAAATGAGGAAATGTTTTCATTTTGCTATATTTATTTATGTTCTTAATAAATAGACATTGATAGTTAGTTTATTCTACCATTTTTTGTAATATTGTATTTGGTATTTAATTTGTTTATATTTGATATTTGATAGTTGGTAGTTAATTTATATTCTTTTGTAGTTTCACTATTTTTTATTATGAGGAGTTATACATATTTGGTTGGTAATATTTTGGATACTGTAATGAAAAATATAAATATATATTTTACAAGATAAAATATACTGCATAAATATAAATATATAAATATAATATACTACATGGTGTAAAAAAGGCAAAAAAAATATGAAAAAAAAATGGTCCAAGCACCGATATGCAAGCTAGTCCACAAATTGGTATGGCAAAAAATGAGAATAAAAAAATCAGTTATGCGGAATTGTGGTATGTCAAAGGACTGGGCCAACAATAAATTAATCCACATACCCACCTCTAGTTAATTCTCATTCCCACCCCATATTTCCTTGTATATTAGCTAATCAAATATTGATATAATATATAATTAAATTATAAGATCTTAATGATTTATCAGTATCACTTTAAAGTTGATTTATTAAAATAAAAGTTTAAAAATGATATGTTAAACTTTTAAAATACTATTTGCTCCAAAAAAAAAAGTTACCTTATTTTTAACCACCAAAAGTTGCGTTTTATTTGATACTCTTTTATTATAAATCGTTGTAACTGTGGAAAACCAATAAATCTGTTGTAATTATCCCTTTAAGCTACTTGTTACAGAACTTTAAATTTGAAAAATTAAAAATAATTTTTTTGTTATATTTATTTTGAATAAATTATATTAGCGCAGAAATACTATTCTTTATAACAACGTACTAATTTAGTTTTAAATACTTATAATTTATCGATTATTTTAAAACTTACAAATTTAAACAAGTTGGGCCGAATAGTGTGACTTAAATTTCAGGAAAAATAAAAACATTTAATATATTTCTTAGAATTTGGACTCGACTAGTGTAACATTTTTATACATTAAATTGGTATTTTAATATGTAATTTTAATATTAATTTGAATTAACTTAAAATCTAATATTACGTGTTTAATTTTGTTAATGAACTTGAATATGACATACAATTGTAAATTTAAATCTAATTTGTTCTATAAATATGTGATTCAAAACTTAAAATTAATAAAAGTACCATTAAAAAACGATTATAGTAATGCCTTTTATTATAAAATTGTTCAATTGTTTATATATAAATACATGAATTAGAGTTTATCAGGAATGTAATTTTTGTGTATTGTAAAATTTGTAGATAAATATAAAATTTTAATAAATATGATTATTACCAAATAAATAAAATTTGTTAGAATCATATAAATTTTAAGATTTGGGGGATGAGAGAAGAAGATTGAACAGATGAGTGGAGAGGTGAGTAATTTATCATTTATTAATTTTTCGAGCCAATTTTTTCTGATTCAATTCAGGTAATTAATACGTCGATATACAAAAAATCAATTTTTGAAAACTGTATACTCATACACGATTTCTGGTGGTTTTATTATCAATTTCAAAATCATTATTTGTTATTTTTTCTAACCACACAATTTTTTCTAATTCAATTAATTAAGATATCGATATACACAAAATTAATTTTTGAAAACTGTGTACCCCTATGAAATCTGGTGCTTTTATTATGAAATTTGAAATCAGTTATTATTTTTTCATTAAATCGGAGACATTAATTATTTGTAAAAGCGAATAAGGACCGTGTGACACTTGGCAAAAATATTTAGGCGGAAAAAATCTTTAGCATTGCTTGACAAGTGGCGTTGTATAGGACTATTTAACTTTTATTAATAATAAGATTATCATTTTTAGTTGTTAAAGAATTAAATCAATTATTTTGTTTAATTTTTGAAACATAGTTAATTTAATACTTTAATTACAAAAAATTATATTAAAATAAATTTAATATGCCAAAAAATGAGATTGAAATATCTAATTGGCATTATATTTTATTATTACAATTTTTAATTAAAAATAAACACCTTTTTTTATTATCTTAACGTTTTCATGCTAACATGAAAATTGATCTTTTAATGTGGCAATCTGTATTATGTTTTTAAACTTTTTTTTTAACTTCTTCGTGTTACGTGACATGTTTTTCTTCGTAATACAGATTGCCACGTTTACAGACCTGGTTTTAGATTGCCATACTTTTTCTTAATTATATATATTTTCAATTTTTAGTGCAAAACATGCAAGAGACTCTCGGTTGGCCGTCAAACTGCAAAGTCAAGAAATGGTCCACACGTGTTAGCCGCCACACTTTACCTTCTTGTTCATGTTTCTTGCTCACCACACTCCACCTTCTTGTTCAAGTTTCTTGCTCCCCACACTTCACCAATAGGTTCCTAGTAACATAGACAGTTGTTGAAAAATGACTAACTTAATTAAAAGAATTAACTGGGAATATATAGATTGGAGAAAACTATATATATATTTGTCCAAAACCTCCATGCAACATAAAAAAAAAAAATATAGTAACTACTCTGCTCCATGCATTCAAACATAGCCTTATAGACCTTAAAATGCTTCCTATATGAATTCAGAATTTGTGATCTCTGTCCTTGAGGGCTGCACGTGAACAAGCATCGGCCTTTATACCATTACATGTTAGTTTATTTATGTAGAAATGAGAATGCTTTTTGTACCTCTCTTTATTACAGTTGTTTGTCGTTGGTTTATGTTTTTGTTTGATTTTCACGTTTTCCTTAAATTTTTCCAAGAGTTTTCACAATGCGTTTCCAAGAGTTTTCACAATGCGGATACAGAAGCTCTCCTTAATCCCGAGCTTTCCAAGTTGAGGAACATTGCTATAGCAGAATCGAACCATGAAAACTTGAAAACCTTTAACTTGCAATCGTTGAGTGATATCTTTAATTTTACTCTTTAAATCTTTGCTCCCTCCTCTTACATCGCACACTCAATTCCCACATCTTTTCGTCTATCCTATTTTGATTTATAATTAAAACCATCCGTTCTGCCGTGATAATTGCACAAATTGTTTCTTTTTATGTGCCAGTTCCTTTGAAATCGTGTCCTAATTTGATATGGGTGATGAGGTCAGTGATGATTGATTATCTTGGATTGCTGACATCGGCTGATAATTTTGTTTGAATTGTGATTATCCAAAGAATCTGAGACCTCAACATATGTTTACTCCAGCTGGTGAGCTGGGAAATCTCACTGAAATGAAATGAATTAGTCTAGTATTGGGACTGGTTCATTCTATGCTTTTCGTTTTGATTGAATAACTCTTTATCTGAAATTGAATCATATTCTGAAAATTCAGGAAAACTTCTTTGTATGAAACTTGAAGATGGGAAAATGCTTTTATGGAAGAGTGAAGGGGCACCCATTTAATTTGCTGCAAGCCTGAAAATTTGTTGCATTTGTAATACTACATAAAAACCATGTTTATCTTAGTTGTGGACTTTGAAGACACTTATTTTAGATATAGTTTTGTTCTCATCTCTCCATGCACGTGTATGATTATTTAACTTAATGGACTAATACTACAGCTTAAAGGGGTTTAGAAAAGAAAACATTAAATCCTCGTTATGTTTGGACTAAAGTAAGGGTGATAATATTCATTTCGTGGAATGAATATTTTGGTGCGTTTCTTTTTCTTCCTCTTTTTTTTTTTTTTAACTTTATTTTACATGACTTTGTCAAGTAAAATGACAGGTAGGCACATGCTCTGAGAGGGTAGTTTTACAAATTCTGAGAGGCTACCCCAAATTAAAGGACCCTTGCAACTCAAATGTGATGACATCAATGGAAAACATTTCAGAGACGCCCTGCGTTTCTTTAATGCCTTGAATGCTGCAGTAGTGGATCCAGCTTCAGGCCTCATCCGGGACTAGTCTTAGCTAGCGTATTCAGCAACGTAGTGGACATCAATGGTCAATGGAGTAGTTTTTTTTTTTTTTTTTGGTAATAGAGAAATGTGGCCCATGCAGGTCAATGGAGTAGTTGCTCATTATATATATATATATATACTGCCTAGAAAGAGACCAATCGTTTAACTTGAGCCAGGCATTGTTTTGGTAGTATGAAATTGCGGAGTAAACTTATGCATGATTCTTGATTGCAACTTCAGCTAGCCTAGCCAGTTGAATACTTGATTACTTGTCATCTTACATACATGTGACGTTGAAATGGCAAAATAAGGCTTCTCATGATTTTATTGATTGTAACCACCGCGGGAATTGTTTTTGTATATGGGTTCTGTGTGTATTAAATACACTGATATGGATTTTGGGAAAAAATCACAGTGGCATGGTGTTAACAAAATCTCGAATGAAGCGAGTTTGCAAACAATATTTTTATATTTTAAAAGTCAAAACTCAAACAATGCAAGCAATACAAGAAATAATAAAAGGCTGTTTGGAAGTGTTTTTGTGTTTTTGTTTTCCAAATCTGTTTTAAAGAATAAGTTTAAAATTAGTTTTGAAAAATAGAAAAACTAAAAAATCTGTTTGGTAATTTTATTTTTAAAATAGTTTTATAATAATAAAAAATAAAAAACTGTTTGGATTTATTGTTTTTAAAAACATTCAGCCCTTTCCTTTGCCTTAGTAGGCTTTCAAGCCCTTTCCTTTGGCTCGCAGCCCTTTCAGGCTTCAGCTTGTGCCCTCTAAACCGTGGCCCTTTCAGGCACGCTCTCGAGCTTCAATTTGCCGACGGCAACATCTTGGCCCTTTGGCAAGCTTCAGGCAACCCTTTCACGTGCTTTTCTAGTAGCTCTTTCAACAGCTTGTCTTGCTAAAGCAATAGAACAAGAAATGGGGAAAGTGAGATACAACTGAAAAAATGGAAATTGAAGAAGCTGATGGTAGCAGGCGGTGCGCGCCTGGGCTCCTCCTCCGACGGGACGTGACTCGACGGAGGTCCTGGTTTGAGGTGGTTCGTGACCAAGTTTGGCTGCGTTTTCCTTCTGGCTTCGTGATGCGGGACAGATGCTTGAGGATGGTGGCTTGGCAATGATAGTGGTGGTGCGAGGAGGTTCGACAAGGCGGGCGACGAGGAGGGGCGATGGTGCTGGACTTGTGATGTTTGTTGCAGGTTGCTTTAAGAGAGAAAGATAGAGGAAGAGTGTTTTATTTTAACAAATCCCCACTTCTTAGAAGGAGGATTCGAACTGGGTTTGCAATTATTTGCAAAATTGCCAGGTTCTTTTGTTTTATAAAACAAAAAGAAAACACCTCAAAATTGTTTTCTATTTTCGTTTTTAAAACTCACTTTTAGTTTTTCTATTTTAAAAACTCAACCCAACAAAACATCTTCCCAAACATGTTTTTTTGTTTTTTTATTTTTAAAAAATGAAACTGTTTTGAGAATTACTTAATAAACAGGCCCTAAGTATTTTTAACAATTCAAACGTTGAGAGTGTCAATAAAAATATTGTCAATTAAAGTAATTTTAATATGTTAAAATGTATATAAGCTTTTATTGATAATTATTAAATGTCAATAAAAGCTTATAGATATTTTTAATAATCACTTTATGTCAAAATTATTTTTTTAATAATAATTTTATTGATAATTTCAATATTAAAAATATTCCTTTTTTCCTATGGTGAAGATTTCTTTAAAATTATATCCCCCTCTATATAAACGTCAATCCTTCTCTTCTCTTTTTGCTTAATTGGTTGTGTTGCTGGTTCAAACAAATTAAAAGAGATTATGGTGTGTGTAAAAAAAGAGAGTAGAGTAAAATAAAAAGAAGAAGAAATAGATACCACACACCACATTTTTATTTTTTAAAATTTTTGGGACTAGCAATACAATCAACTGATAAGAAAGACTAGCGATTGCATAGAGAGAGATATAATTTTTAAAAATCTTCACCACAAGAAAATGAGTATTTCAACATTGCAAATGTCAATAAATTATTGATAAAAAAAATAATTTTGAAATAAAGTGTAAGTTGAAAATATTTATAAGCTTTTATTGATATTTAATAATTGTTAATAAAAGCTTATAAATATTTTCAACTGCTACTTTATATCAAAATTAATTTTTTTGACAATACTTTTATTGACATTTTTAGTATTTATATTGTTGAAAATACTTATTTTTTCTTATAATGCTTGCATCATTCGAGTTTTGACTTTTAAAATATAAAATACTTTTACAAAACTCGTATTATGCAAAATTTTATATAAAATAATTATTATTTTAATGGTCTTATAAAGCTTACCTTGTGTGAGATTTGATTTAAAAAAATATTATTTTATTATTTTGATTAACTCACTTCATGCGAGATTTTGCCCTTGCCATACCATTGCAATTTTTTTTCTAAAATCCCTATTATTGTATTTAGTACGTTCAGAACCCATATGAAAAAAAATGACCCATTGCTTGCATCGTTTGAGTTTTGAATTTTGAAATATAAAAATATTGTTAAAAAACTCACATTATGCAAGATTTTATATAAAAATAATTATTTTAATGGTTTTATAGAGCTCACCTTGTGCGATATTTGATTTAAAAAAATATTATTTTATTATTTTGATTAACTCACTTTATGCTAGATTTTGCCCTTGCCATGCCATTGTAATTTTTTTTTCCAAAATCCCTATTATTGTATTTAGTACATTCAGAACCCATATGAAAAAAAAATGACCCGTCAATCAGATACTCCTACTAAGTATGATATACTAATATTGTTATATGAGATGGAAAATTTTTTTTTTTAACACCTATGACTTGGGATTCCGTGCAACATAATCTATAACTATTGAATTTTGTGTGAGTCTTACTTAAAGTAAAAGGTTTTTATTTTTCACTCTTAGATTTGAGTGGGTATCTATCAACATGTCACTTTATATGGTCCAAATAACAACACTCTATGACATAAGACATTGTATATTTTAAACGCTAGCTGATTATGACCAAATTTGGTAATGTTTTTAAGAGGTGTTCCACTATTAGAATTGATAATGGATATTTCGATGGATTATTGCCATTTTGCATTATTAAACTTTTGATTATCAATTTGCACAACCTGTTAGTAAAGAATGATCCATGTATGCCATATGGTGCATACAATTTTCTTTCTTTGAATTACCAACAGGTGTATAAACTGGTAATTAATATTTTCTTTTTTTTCTTTAAATTATTGATGGGTATATAACAATATTTTTTTTAAATTTATTGACAGGTTTTTGGAAATTTTGTACATTGGCACTCAACTCTTGATAATTAAGAATGTGAATAATGAGAGAGTTATATTGGGAGACCCACACCTGAAAGGGTGAGCGCAAAGGGAGTTTAGAGAGGTTTGGGTATATCCTCACTCTGAGGCTACTTATTTAAGTTTAAATTCAAACATTTTTTTACTTAATTTTAATTACTTTTTTCATTTATGTCATAATTATTGCTTACAATGTGTTTTTATCTTTTCTTCTTTGTAGCGTGAGTTTAGGGACTTTTGGGAGCAAGAAAGACCTAGTACTAGACCTAGGTGGCTGAGGTTAGGCCCAATGTTGATATCCCTTCTCTTCCAAACTAGGAGGATATCTGGGCTCAAGTGGTTGGCGGCCCTTATAAGGGTCACATATATAGGATAGAGTACTACCCTAGGAAATCCTTATCCTCTGTCATTGGGTCTGCTACTTGAGATGATGCCTTGATGGAGTGTGTGCATGCCTTCAACCAGGAATTGGAGCAAAGCAAGCACAGCTCCTCCAGGAGCTCTCAGAGCGGCAGCAAGCCGATCTCCAGTGGAGCAAGAGCTCAGGGAGATCCGACAGCTTAAGTTGTCTATGGAGCGGCAAGAGAAGGCAAAGAAAGAAAAGATTAAGTTAAAGAGGATGTAGAAGAAGATCATTGCTGATGTTATGAGCTTCTTCAGGGACATGCAACCTGGATCCTCCAACTCTGGTAAGAAGGTCCCCAAGATGTCACTCCCCTCCATTTTTTAGGGCTCTTCTCGTCTGATGGTGTGGATGACTCCAATGGGTCCGATGATGATGATACCGCTCAGAACGCTAACGCCAGGAGTTTAGCTAGTCTTTATCTAGCTTTTTTAATTTCATTTTTGATATTTCATACATTTATTGCACTTTATATATATTTTATTATGGTACTTTGTTTATTTATTGCATAAGTTTGTTTATTTTATTATTATTTCATTGTTTTCTTACTTAATATCACTTTAATTGATAATTAAATTATTATATAAATAAATAAATAATAATTAAATGCAATCCATAGTTTATATAGATGAGCTATACATCATAATGAAATTAGTTATTAAAAAAATTATTAAAAAATTACTTACGGGTTTGGTAATTAATTATATTTTCAAATTAAATGATTTTTAAAAATAAAATCCATCGGTAAAATTTAATAAAAAATTATTCTTATCTTTAATAACTCGTCGATAATATTATTTATATGATGACCTCGGTATGTCTTTAATCTAATTGTACCGATTGATTGTCATTTTTATACCCGTTGGTATATCCGTTGAAAATTACCGACAAGTTAAGTTACCCATCGGTAATATTCCACCAACAGCCAAAAACTGATGGCTCATACCCGTAAACCCATAGGTATAATTCGGACTCATTAGTAATATCATTGGGTTTTTGCACATTTCTCGTAGTGTTCTAATTTAAAAAAATATAAGTCAATTTTTTTTATTTAATAAACCAAAAAACTTTGGTGTTCTCTTCTTCGCCTTAAAAGTCAATGATACATTTGAAAGTAATACCAAACCAGCCTTCAATGTGCCTTGCATTGCTAATATTTTTTATGTTGGTTAGTTTAGACCATTGGTAGCATGGTATCTACAGTCTAGAATTTATTAAACTATAACTAATTTGATTTGTACTCCCTATGTTTCGGGTTAACTGTCAAGAAAAGCAAAAGCATGTAGATAAAGAAAATGCTAAATAAACATTGGTAATGGTATAAAATTATATAAATGGACTTAGCTACCCCAATTTTTTTAAAAAATAATTAATGCTCTCTTGAAATGACGAGTGGATAATTAACTTGAAATATGAAAAGTCCCAATAAGTGGAAGTTAACCTCAAATGGATGGAGGGAGTAATATTTTATGAAATTTATGATTTGATTGCTCGACTCTTATTATTTTTAAGTAACTTTTAATTGGAATCCTTTAAATGAAAAAATGGCAAATTACAACAACGTCCTTTGAGATCAGTTGATATTACATTTACCCTTTCTTAGATTTTAAAATTACACCTACCTCCCCTGAAATTAATATTATTAATTTTTGTTTGTATAATGTTTTAAATTCCTAAATTACCCCTCTAAAAGGACCCTATCATCCTAATTTTCTTCTCCTTTCTAGCAACCACCTCTTTGCCCAACTTTCCTCTACACTCATACCATATTATGACCCATAAAGAAGATTATTCGGAAAATAATTTAAGGCAAGAAAAAAAAACATAAAAGTGAGATGTGCTGAGAGAGTGAGAAGTTTTGCAAGGGCTATAGCTAAGGGTGTAAGCAAATCGGGCCGATCCAATGAAGCCGAATTTGAACCGACCGATGGGCTTGGTCTAGATTGAATCAAATCCAAACTTATTTGATGATATAATGGTTCGGTCATTGGATTTCTATTTTCAAATCTGGATCCAATCCGATTAGGAACCACCCCTATATATTTTCAAAAATACTAACTCAATAACTTAACTTTCCTCATACTTAAAACTTTCCCACATATTCATATTTCCCTTTTCTGCCCAAGTGCCTACCTTAACTTTAGTTCTTTTCCACATCGCCCCTAGAACCCTAGCACCCCAACACCACCACCCTTCTAGGCTTCTGAGTTCTATATTTGGCTTATGCGACTCTACATCCCTTCTAGGCTTCTACATTTTGGTTTCCCTTATATCACATTGTGTGCTTTACTTCCCTCAAAACCAAAATGCCTGGCTTCTCCAACCTAGATCGTGTCACGTGCTCTACCCTCTCTTCCAGTCTTCTAAAGAGGCAATGCCATTATCTCTGCCACCATCGTCGTCGGCAACAAGCTCCCGAACGAGGTCATGAGCCACCGTATTTGACCTAACCAAATGCAAAAAGGTTATTCTTTTCAAAATACCCATTGAGCTTTCACCCCAACCTGCCAGAAGCACATTCCTAGATTCATAAAAAATTCTGCTAAGCGTAAAGCCAAGGGCGTCAACACCATAGCTTACATCTTGGTCAACGACGTATTCATCATGAGGCCATGGAAAAAAGACCTCAAGGTCAACGACAAGGTTCTCTTGCTATCGAATGGAGGAGAACCCTTACGTGAGCCATTGGGTGTAAGGTCGATCTCAGCCATAAACTGTTGGGTTTAGGGTTAAGTCCGAGAACGTGTTCTAAATTGCGGACCGCATTACTTGATGCGGCCGCAATATGGCAGTTGTGGCAGTGCCCGCACGGCATCGCACCGCAATCGCAGTGTGAATTTAAATCACGAAAAAATCACAACGTAACGGCATTACGCCGCGCGTAATGGTGTTGCGGCCGCAACGGAACGCATCTAATAAAATATCCGTATCAACCTTTCAATACATAAATTTTGTCCCTTTTTATTTTTCAAAGAAAAGATTCCAAGTGACTTATGCTAGTGCTAGCTTTTACAAATGAAAAGAGAAAAGAAAAGATTCCCTATCAATCATATATCAATAAATTAGACAAATGATAAACTAGGATGAAAAATTTAACTTGAACACATTCACTCATTTAGAAACTCTACCTCTCTGTTTGTTCTCTTCATCCTCTCCACAATTGTTCTCTGAAAGAATATCTAGAGACGACAGTATAGTTGGCAGGAGTCGGCAACAAAAGCCTTGCAAAGTGGGTGGTGGTGGGAGGGAGAGGAAGAGGAAGAGGAAGGTGAGGGGTTCCATGCTAACCCAAAAACGAACCTTGTCACTGTGACTGTGAGACGATTAGTCTCCTTTAGCTTCGCATTCTCCGTCGGTTTGCAGTTGTAATCACTGAAAGCTAGCCCAAAAAGAGCAAGCTCTGTGTTCTTTGCCATTTTCAATTTTTTTTTTGTCAATAAATGTAGATATGTGTTCTTTGTGACTTGAGGGGAGAAAGGTTGTGGTTCTTTCATTTTGAAAAATGAAAAATGAAAAGATTGAGAAGAAGAGGAGTTGTGTTATGACTTACTGGTTGTGCTCCACGCCTCTTGAAGAAGAAAAAGACCGACTGGAGTTTTTCATTTTAACATTTTTGTATATAATATACTTAAATATATTAAGAAGAGCGTAGAAGAATTAAAGAAGAGAACGGGTGCACAAGGATACGGATTGTTTCATTTTTTTTTAATTTTTTTTATATATAATATAGTTGAGTACATAGATCTATGCAAAGAGGTTCTGCGGATGCTTTTTTTAAAAAAAATAAAATAAAATGTGTTGGGAGGGAATAAAGGAATACAACACTTGAGTTTTATATTAAAATAAAATATATTGAAAAAATATATTTTGAAGATATTTTTATTTATATAAAATAATTGCAGAAGGAAAAAAATAGGATGTGAATTTTATTTTATTTTAATATTTATGTATAATATTTTTTTAGTTAAATATTTTGTGTTGAATTAATTAGCTTGTCATATTTAAATTCTGTCTTAAGTTAACTTGCTAATTACTATATATTTTTGTGAGGGTATTGTAAAACTTTTACAATGCAGCCAAAAGAAGAGTTTCCACTAGGGAGGTTGGAGGGTGCTCCAAGTGATGATATTGGATGGCATTTTGGAGAACCTTTGACTAGGAAGAAAAAACAATATTAGATGTAAACTTGAGAGTAATAACAGGTGCCATTACTAGATTGAAGCAACATATAGCACATTACAAAGGGCAAGTGTCAGGTTGTGCTAGAGTTACAACATTGGTCCAAAGGATGATGAAGCTCCTTGTGGACGGAAAAGCAAAGAAAATTGACTCCAAAAAAAGAAAGGAAGAATTTGAAGCACGTTTAAGAGCAGATGATGAAGATGGCATAGAAGATCATATTGATGAGCAGATAAGGTTGGCCACACAAGAAAGTATAACATCACAACAAGAGTGGGTTGATAGACAACGATTTAGACAATAAACAGGAGGACTTAACAATATACATGAGCCTGGTGGAAGTTCTCGTGCAAGTGCTAATGAGCAGCAACGTCACAAGATGTCTCCTTTACTTTGAGGTCTATTGACATAAATCTTGTGAGAAGCAAAAGCACAAAGCAACCAAAAGTTAGTAGGCCTAATGAAAACGCTAAGGAAGAAACTGGAGAAGCTGTAAGCAAATTTATCATTTATGAGCGTTTGCCCATAAATTTATCATTTATCTAACTCTCCTTGGTTGCATAATTTGATTGTAGCTGCCTAGGTAGGCCAAGGAGTTAAGTGTCCAACTCCTTATGAAATTTCAGATGTATATCTAGAAGCTGAATATAAAAACATGCAGGAATGGATAAATAAGTTGAAAAGCACATGGAATGAGAGAGGTGTGACAATAATGTGTGATGGTTGGACAGACGGATAAACCATACACATATTATAAATTTTTTGGTGTAATGCAGGAAGGGAACAATTTTCTTGAAATCTATTGATGCTTCAAGTGTTGACAAGAAAGATACAAATTATTACTTTCAACTGCTTGATAAAGTTGTTGAGGAAGTAGGAGAAGAATATGTGGTCCAGGTGGTTAGGATAATGAAAAAGCATGAAAGCTTAAAAATTAATGGAAAAGAGGCCATATCTCCTGGACTGCATGTGAAGCTCATTGTTTGGATCTTTGCTTGGAGGATATAGGAAAGAAGAAAAATGTGAAAGAATATTGGATGAAGCAAAGATTGTGACATCTTTCATCTACAATCACATATGGACTTAAATCTCATGAAAAAATATCCTGGAGATAGAGAGATTGTTCGTCCTGAAATTACTAGATTTGCAACACAGTTCTTACAACTTCAAGCAAAGGACAAGGGTTAAGAAATATATTTAACTCTGAAGAATTTAGAAGATCTAAATTTGGTAGAAAAAAGAATGGACCAGCATCTGAAGCATGAAAAATTGTTGTAAATAATGACTTCTAGACCAAGGCTAATAATATATTGAAAGTATTTGAGCCTATTGTAAAAGTTTTGAGACTGGTTGATGGTGATGAGAAGCGACAATGGGTTTTATATATGAAGCCATTGATCGAGCCAAACAATTTATTCAACTAAATTCTTGTTATTACAATAGGTACAATGAATTAATAGATGAACGCTGGAGATTCATGCATTGTGATCTCCATTCTCAGGTACATCAATTTAATTACTAATTTATATTTTCTTATAACATTTATAATTCATAGATACGCACATTATAATTTATTAACTTCCTTCCAGGCTATTTCCTCAACCCACAATTTCAATATGGAATTGAACATGGGGCTGATGTATATAAAGAAACATTTGATGGAACAAATAGTGTGATCATGAAATTAGAAAGAAATTTAGATGATCAAATTAAAGCATTCAATCATGTTAGTAATAAATTTTACATTGCAATTTAGTACTTATAATTTAATATAATATATTTAGATATTGACATATTATATTGTTGTATATAGTTATCGCTTTCAGATAGAAGAAAGAAACTTTTGGAACACCACAAGCTCAAAGATCTTGGAATCAAATGAATCCAGGTAAAGTGTTATTTTTCTTTGTTTTCCATTTTGATGCAAATAAATTTATTTTAGCTTTAATTTTTTTTTGGTAACTAATTGTTTATTTATTTTGTTTGATTAATTTAAATAGCTGAATGGTGGTTGATATTTGGTACATGTGCTCCTTAAACTACAACGTGTAGCAGTAAAAGTTCTAAGCCAAACAACTTCAGCCACAAACTGTGAAAGAAATTGGAGCACATTCAGTTATATCCATACCAAGGCAAGGAATAGACTCAAATATAAGAAATTGCAAAAACTTATCTTTACATTTTATAATATGAAGCTGAAAATGAGACATGAAATGAGGAGAAGTCAAGAAGAGATTGAAGCTAGTTACAATCCAATTAATCTTGACTACATTTTTCAAGATGATGATCCATTGTCACCATGGATTGAAGAAAGAGAAAATCCACTATTAGAGGGAGTACAAAATGCCGAGTGGTTGCCTATAGTGGATCCTGATGATGAAAATATGGAAGTTGGTGATGATGATGCAAATTCTAAAAATAGTGGTGGTTTAAGTCCACCAAGTAACAACAGTGGTAATGGTGATGATAATGTAGAAACTGAAAAAAGTGATGACAATGGTAATGGCAATGGTGATGGAGATGAGCAAAGACGAAATGATCCATATCATGAGGTACCATACAATAGGCGTGATGCAAGCTTAGTTATTGATATGACCACTTATAATAGGCCTAATATGCCTTCTGATAGTTCCTTTGATAGTAGAAGAGTTAGCTCACAATCTAAAAGAGGAAGAAGACAACAAAACATTGCAATTGAAGAATCTTCCACTTCTAATATTGAACAAAGTTTAAGTGAAGTTAGTATTGATGATTCAGCTCAAAGTAGCCAAGGGTATTATCCACCATATTATCAACATCCTTATCCTTAACCAATATGAAAGTGGTCAAATTCCACCATATCACCAAATGCCAATGAATTACCAATATCCCTATTACCAACAACCAGGCAATGGATTTTTTTATGTCTTTGGCCAAGGAGATACACAAGGTGACGACCAAAATGAAAGTGGAGGTCATGATCCACCGTGTCATTCTACCATGTGGTAATAGACATCCTGTAAGTTTTATTTGACTTATCCCCTTTATTTTTATTTAAATTATTTATTTTATTTTTTAGTTTTACTTATATTTTCATTTAATTATATTTATATGTGAAGAAAAATATTGATTCTCTTAAAATATCACAAGATTCTAATTGTGATTTATTATTATGTTTTGTTTTGTAGTGAAGTGATATCTCTAAAATTATGGTGTGATTTGTTCATTGCATGGGCCAAATAGTGAATTGATCACAATTGTAAGATGTTGAGTTCCTCTTAGCAATTCTAATTTTATTGTATCATTCTAAAAACATGAGAAGTTTATATTTAATATGTTAGAGACACAAGTTTATGTCAAATATGTTGGAGACTTGTTTACTTTAGTGCTGTAATTGTTGTACTTATCTTATTTTTACATTTTGTGCCAAAAAAAAAAATCATGCTGAACCGCAATCCACATCGCAGTAGCCGTGGCCGCAATCGCATTCGACCACAACCGCAATTTAGAACACTGTCAGAAGTTACACACTCTTAGCTGAAGATGGACTTGTTAAGGTCTTTAATTTGGAGGAAGGTGGTGCCTTCACTTTTGGTGGCATTGAAGATTTCCTCAAATTGCATTGAATCTTGTAATATTTCTTCTTTCCTTTCTTTCGTGTTTTTTGAGGATTTTAATTTTTTTACTTTCAATTTGAGTTTTTCATCTTTCTTCCTGTTTCTTCAAATGAAGACCTTTCTACTTTTTTGGTTAATAATGTGAATGAATGAACCTCCATAAAGGTTGTTACTATCTTTAGCAGTAATAATATTGTTCCCTGGTAGAATAAGCTAGCTTGGGAATCTTGTGGCTGACTAATGGTGATGGAGATGGGGAGATGGTGCTCAATGTGAAAGGAATGTGAATTCATGTTTGCATAAATGTGAAAGGAATGTTCTAGACTGGATTTGTATTATTTTTTTAAGGAAATTTTTTTTAAAAAATAAACGAGTAAATCCAATGACCCAATCCAAACCAACGGAAATTGATCAGAATCAGAGGTTCAGATTCAGCAAAAAAAGCATGAACCCAAACCAATCTAAACTAATAAAAAAGCGAACATTTCAATTCATTTTCCCTCCAAATCTAATCCAAACCAACCTAATTCACCCCTAGCTATAGGGGTTTGGAACAAATGAGATAGAAAGAAGGAGAAAGAGATGGTAAGGGTGAAGGTGAGGGTGAGGATGACGAAGCTGGAAGAGCAACAGGAAGGTGGCACTATGCGATCAGAGACGATGTAGATCCGCAGTGGTTGTTGAGGTGCATGATAATGATGAACAATGGTGAAAGGCGGGATGATGACCAAGGTTTGGAGATGTGGAGGTAGATCGCGATTCCCGCGTAGGGTGGACGATGCAATGACGATATGGTGGTTCCCACGGTGGTTGTCAATGGCTATTCTTTTTTTTTCTTTTATGTTTTTGGTTTCTGGTTGGATTTATTTTTGTGATTTCACTGATTGTTGGCTTCTGGTATCTTTTTTTTTGGTTGGTGTTGGTCTCACAAGTAAATCATGTAGTTCATGTTTCTTGTTGATTGCTTTCGTGTTGTACCTATTATGTGGTGCTACTACTTGGATATATTGCTATTGGTTGTCTCGTGCACCTAGCTTGTGTTGGCTGTTGCTTAGTTTTGTTTTGTTATGAACTTATAATTTAGCAGAAGTGTTTGATTTGGTGTTGGCCATAGCAGGTGAAAGTGTTTTTGTTTCTTCAATTTTGTTTTGGTTTGTTAGCTTGTGTGTTCTTTTTGTTGGACCTCTTTTTGCTGGATGTGCAATGGAGGTGATGAGAATGGCAATGAATTAAAAATAAAGAATATGATTGTGGATATAAAAGTCATTTTACATATTTTTAAAAAAATTTAAAATTATATATAATTTGTGGTCTCTTAATTATAAGAGAGATGAGTGAAATGTCATTTTAAAAAATTAAGAGAGGTATGTATAATTTTAAAAATAAAAAAGGAATAAGTATAATATCAATTGATCTAGAAGAGATGAGGTAGATGTAATTCCTCTAAGAAAAAAAAAAATAGTTAGCAAGGGAGCTTTACTTTTATCATTGATTTCCCCTCTTTAAATCAAATTAATTGAGATATAATATTATCTGAATTCTAGCATTGTTTGTCGTTTTTCCGATTTTAAACAAAGACTACGTTGAATAGGGCAGTATAAGTATCCAATCTAATTTCCTAAATAAAAATAAAAATAATCTAATTTCATAAAATTGAGTTACAGTTGGACTCAACAGTTTTCCTTTTCATTAAACGACGACGTCTGCTCTCACTCCTCAACTAGGCAACAACACTAGAAACCCTAAAATGCTTCCTATAAATTCAGAACCCGCGATCCCCTTCCAAGACGGCAGAACCTGAAGCAGCAGCGACGCCTTACGTGAATTCATGCTCTTCAGATAAAGTGATAATTTCACCAATACCATTTCGTTTTTATTTTTTTTTCCTTCTTTTTTATTTGTAGTACGTGAGATCACAGTGATGACTCCATGAAATTCAAGCTCAACAGACCGGAATGCAGGGCTTTCTCTCTTTCGGGAGAATGCCTTGCGTGTCGACCAACCCGCTGAACTGAGTGATCTCTTCCATTTTTTTTCTCCTTTTACCTCCGATTATTATCGTTACTATTATTATTTTCTTTGTTTCAGATCGTGTTCGCAATTCGCGTTTTCCTTTGATTTTTGAAATTATTGTTGCTGAGATATCTGTGATTTATTTATTTATTTATTTATTTTTTCTGGGGAAAGAGCATTCGCGTTGAGGATACAAAAGCTCCCTCTTCTGAAATCTCAAGTTGAGGAACTTAGCTGGCAGAATCGAACCATAAAACCTTTAGCCATCACTGAGCGATCTCTTTTTCCCCTTTTAAATCTTTTGCTCTGTACTCTTTTTATTTCTGCTATTTTTTTTTATTAATAGTTAATCATTCGTTTTGTCACGATATTTTCACGAATGGTTTCTGCTTAAGACATTTTCACTGAAATTGTGTGCTAATATGATGCAGGTGAGGTCAGTGATGATTTTTAAATTGCCTACATTGGCTGATTAGCTGGTTTATATTATGATGTGTCCCAATAATCTGAGACCTCTTAACGTGGTTTGGAAAAAACTTTTCATAGAAGTTTGAATGATATTATATAGCACAAGAATGTGATTGATTTGTTCTGAGGACCATTCACGCAAGCTGTACTCCTCATTTTGACTAACTCTCTGAAATTAGATTTGCCATGAGATTCAGAAAACTCAAATAGGTAAAGAATCCATTGTTGATAATGATCAAGATGCTTTTTAACTTATGTAAGTCGCCAAGCTTGTAGGTTATATGATGTGATGTGATTTTAAAACTGCAATTAATTAACTTAGATGGATGTGGATTGTTGTGGATTGGGTAGTTGTTCCTGATAGTTTTCTTCTCAATGAGAATTGTTTAATGTACAGTACTACAGTGTACTTCGAATTGATTTGGAGAAACATTTCATATTCTGCATATTTGTACTAAGATGGATGGAATTCTTTGGGACTTGTCTCTGGCCCGTTCGGGATTGACTGGGTTGGAGGATTTTACTTCAGTATCTGAACTTGATTGGTGCAAATGTCGAGTTACAGGTTTTACGGCCTACACGACCCCGTTTGTTCATCTTCACTATTGAACTGAATGTCATAATTCTGTGCGATTATATGTGTAGCCATAATTGAGATGCTGGGACAAAACAGAAGTGAGAACCAACCAATATGCTAATTTTTTTTTTTATACTTTAGAAATTACAATGGTTGCAATGATTTTTGAATCTAAGACCCTTTACCATTAGACAATATGCTAACCGAAAGCAAATGAAAATAGATACAAAGGGTCTGATACTGCCCTTTTTAATATTTTAGATAATTTTATGCTACTTCACTAGAATCTAGTGTATACTATCGAAAATTTCTGGATGGCTTTAAGTCCTCTGAGTAATCAGTGTAATGAGGTTGTTTTTGTTTTAGATTTAAAAAAAAAGTGATTATAAAATTTAAATTTTATATTTAATTGAAAAATCTGAAAATTTATTTTTTTTTATAAGCTGTTATTTTTAGCTTATACAAAAGGGTTAAAAAAATTTTTTTTAAAGATTTTGATTATTTTTTAAAACTATTCAAATATATTAAAAGTAATTTTTTTAATGGAAAATGTGATTCTGAGTTGAAAAGAGACTCAAACAAATGCACCCTAAGATTACTTAAAGATGATTTTTTATGATAATGCTTGGGTGTGAATCCTGTAACTTATCTCTTTAGTTGTATGTCAACTCAAGTAATGAACAAACTTAGCATATGAATTTATAATCATGTGTAATGTATTTACTCTTTGATTGACAAAGCTAGGCTTGTGATCCTTCTCATTTTGGACGCAGGCTTGGGATCCTTAGCTGGCAATAAGGGGGCCGTGGGTCAACCTGTCCCAACCGGTCGAGGATTGATCATGAAATGGGGCGGGGTGAGTTGATCGTTTTAGTTATTTGGATTGAAAATATCAACTCACTTCATCAAAAAATGGTTAACATCTCGATTTTGGTTAGATTTTAATTATTTTTGTCAGCTCATTTTGACCCACTGGGTTGATCATAAACGAGACGGGTTGAAAAATTTTGGCGAGTTAAAAAATTCAATTCGTCATGTCAAAAAGTAACAGTTGGCCAGCTAACCCGATGACTCAACTCATTTGGCTACCCCTAACTGTAAGAGCTTGCATCAACTGGAATTTAATTTTTGAACCCAAAAAGAACAAAATTACAATGACAATAAAACCATTTAACTTATGACCACTAAGGCTAAAATGTTGGCAAAGTGTCCCACCCAAAATAATGTTGGTAAAATGTAGTCTGCCTAACCAAATCTTTGGATGAGTTGTCAATGGGCTAATAAGTGCTGACAGCATTAATCAAGTGATCAGACTTTAATCAACCATTCAATTCATCAATATGAATATCAAAAGATTTTAGGAAACTTGTGAACCTTTTTGCTTGTGATGTCAACATGTATTTCCTTACAAATAAAAGTTACTTGCTCCGGTCTAACAATGCTAGTCATATTGGGAAATTGAAAGAAATTCATATATCTGACTACAAAATAAATATTAATATTAATGTATATTATGTTGATGTATAAAATAAATATATTTTTTTGAAGAGCATTTCATAATTTGAAAATGAATCGCACTACAAGTAATGTGTTTTAAGAAAAGAATAAAATATTAGGAGGGAAAATTTGTTGGGAAAGAATAAAGTATTATGAGAGTGACATGTTTAAGAAAGAGAACAATGTTGGGAGGGAAAAAATTTTGAGAAGGAAAAAATTGAATGAGAATATGAGATGCCTCCAAAAAAAATTTCTTTTAGTTTTTTTAAATAATGAAAAGGAGAAAAAACTTCATTTCTTATAGATATATAGATATGAAAAGGATATATAGATATTGGAATTTTAAAAGGGTTAATGTTGATTTTAGTTCCTGATTTATATCATAAGTTGTTTTAATTCTTGACTCTTAAAATGAGTTGACACTATAAAACGCGAGTCATGTTAGTCTCAATCCACTTTTATTTAACATTTTATCAATTAAATAATGATGTATAACGTTAAGTGATATTTTGACATATCTTATATCATTTAAAATAGAATTAAGTTTAAAATGACTCATTTTGATGTCTAAAATTGATAACTCCATGATTTGAAGTTATTTAGTTTCCAAACGGCCTCTAATTGCATGTTAGTTCATGTTCTTTTGTAGTGAATTGCTCTTAATTGATTGAATTTTGGTTGCATTAGTCTTAGCTCTATTTTGGAAGAAAATATCACAAATCAATGCTTTAAATGAGTTGAATTGTAATTTTTGTTAAAGGTTTTTATTGATGAATATGTACATAGATGATTGTAGGTTTATAGCCTAAAGATAAGTCAATTGGAAATCAATAATGGACAAAATGTAGAAGCATGAAGAGGATTTTAGAGCTACACTTTGAAGATTTGTTGTTGCCTCATGCGCTTGAGCATCCAAAACGAGTGCTTAAGCGCCAAAGTATCATAAAAGTGGATTAGTAGTGTAGTAGAGCACTTAAGTGCCCAAAACCAAAGCGTGAGTATCCTGTATCAGATTTTATATGGGATTTGTGACATAAAATGTGACTTTTCACTTTTTCAAAGTGGATAGAGGGTGCGAAAATAGGAGGAAAACAGAGGAAAAATCAAGGTTCTAAGGTTTGAAGACTAAAGAGTGGGAATTAACTTGAATGCTTGGGAGATTAAAGCTTGAAGAAGAATTTTCTACTAAGAGTTCATTCTTTTCTCCTATTTTCTCCCTTTTCCTTGTTCTTTTGAATTTTCTATGAGTTTTAGTTTGGCTTTGTGTTTTGTGAATATGATGGCTTGCTAAAATTGTGACTAAAGATACCTTTGAATCCTTCTAGGGACCTTGGATGAATGTTTAATTTTCTTGAATAGTTATTAATGGCTTTGATTTTGTTTACCTAATTATATTCTTAATGTTCTTTGATGTTTGGCTGCCATTGAAGTGATTTGGATGATTCTATTGAACTAAACATAGAAATAGGGAATTTTAACTATTGAATTGGGTGATGCTTGTTCAATACTCTTAATTGGTTTAGTTGTGTTGATTAGTTAATAGGATGGACATATATCTATTAGCCTTATAGAGCAAACATTTGATAAAAATTCTCAATGGGTTGAATTCACACTAATTTACAAGGACACTTAGTGATTTAGGTGAAGGAAACATAGTTAATTGTTCTAGACAACTAAAATTGGGTGAAGGATAATTTGGTCTGTGTATCTTGGACCGTGTAATGGTCCTCTCACACATTATAAAATTACCCTCAAATAACATTTTATTTCCTTCAACTCTTACCCATTTTCGATCTGGCTCCAACACCGCAACCACCACCCCACGCCATTTCCAATTCATCTCTCCTCTATAAGATGCCACCATGTCACTGGTTCTTCAATTTGGTCCATCGTGTTTCCGGATACTACTAGGCTATGCCACTGCTCAATCTCAAGTAACACAACCAACTTTTTTTCATCTAGATCTAGTTCTTCATCTTCTCCTGGTTCCCTTCATTACCTCTCCAACCTTGTTGCATTTTCAGGCGAGCTTTACCTGTGAGCTTCGTCTCCGCTATTAGATCTGCTTCATCACAGTCTTGATTGATCTAGTTGGTTCTCCAACCTATGAGTGTTTCTGACTATCTAGCATTTCGCCTGGTTTTCCTCTCTTCGTTGCTTCATCTTCAATGCTAAATCGGTCATTCCCTGTCAAATAGGGTTGAGGTTCTGCACAAAAATTTTGAATGCTAATTCAATATATCTACAATTCGTGTTTTTTGAATGTTGATTCAAGATGTCTACTATGGCTAGTGTTTTTTGAATGTTGATTTAAGATATTTTTGATGATATGTCTGCTACAACCAGTTTGTGACGTTCTTGATTCATTAGTTTGAGGGATTCAATATTACGCTGGATAAATTTTTCTATTAGAGAAATGCTTGTTTACGTCCGAAATTTGATTACTACTACATTTTGCAACTTAAGTTGTAACACCCTAAAATTTAATTAAAAATTAATTTGAGCTTTATTAATCGTAATTTAAAAAATCTAAGAGTTTAGTAGTGATGAGGCCAATTGACCTTCAAAAAAAAATTCGAGTCAGTGAATAGTAACTTTGCGAGCCCAGGCCCGAGGAGCTTAAACCTAGATTCAGGCCCTGAGGTGCCCGAAATTAGGAAAACATGGGAATAAGGTTAGAAATAGGTGGGAATGACAATTTTATGCTTAGAATTAATTTTCGGGCAATATGTTTATCGGTAAGGTGTTTACCCGTTCGTGAGATTTTTGTCCTTTCTAACACCTAAAGATATTTCCATCATAACCAATGGATAATATCCACCTCTTTAAGACATGTGAAGGCTAAGATTTAATCTTGGAATCCAAGATTAAATCTTAGCCATCCATTATTGCCTTGTCACATAAATAATGATCACTTTGTAAAATATCTCCATTTCATTTACTAAAGCAAGCCAAGTCACAACTTTTTCTCCAAGACAAGAGCTATTTCGTGGTCAGTAAGAGCAAGAAGAGAGCAGCCACCATTGTTGTTCTCAAGAGCTTGTTCTTGAGTTCCAAGCCCAAAAACTCCAAGCTAGAGTTGTTGGATCATCAAAAGTTCTTCACTAAGCTTGTTCTACACCCAATTCCCTACAAATCTAACCGAACAAAATCTCAATCACTTATCAATCCTTACCTTTCTCCCTCACACCTCACTGATATAAGAGGGGTTTGAAGTTAGATTGGGAGCTTTGGAGGAGAAGGAATCAAGTTGGGTTAATCTTGAAGCCAAGGAGCTAATAGGTTACTACAAGTAGGGCTTTTGCTGCCTATTCTTGTCAAATTTTTCTGATCTGTTTTGGCATGAACCAGGTCCGAAATTTCTATTTTTTTTTGTTGATATTATGTTGATATTGATGTGTGATTTTTGGTGGTGTGTTTGGATGGTGTTAAAAGAGGGTTTTTATCAAAATAAGTTTGGACTAGGTTTCTGAATTTCTGTTGTCCTGAGGCAGTGGTTCACGAATTTTCTGGTATAAAAATTATATGTTTAAGAGAACACCTTAAAATAACTACATGAATTTTCTTGGGTGTTAGTTTTAAGGTTTGATGCCTTAGAAAAATCAGAAACCGAAATTAGGCAGATGCTCCTGATTGTTGAAACTTAAGCAGTAAACTTGTCCAATTTATTATCATATCAATTGATTGAATGACCCTTTGAAATTTTTACAAGAAGTTAAGGACATATTGAAGTATCACTGTAAATTTTATTGTTCATTGATTTAATCATTTGCTAGGGTTAAACATTATGAGAATTCTGTTCTAGCTGAATTGGTGGTCTACCACTGAATTTGTACAATTTATTGAGGGAGTTAGAGACCTCCGTTGGTGTTGAAATTTTTATGGGACCTCGGGGACACATTGAAGTGTCCTTAAGAATTTTTATAACTCCTGAATTGATTGTTTTATGTGTAAATAAATTGTGCTACAATGTTGTGAAATCTGCCATTATGCTGGAAATGCAACAATGCTTTGAATTGATGAGATAATGGTATTTTGGGCTCTAGGATGACATGGATACTTGATGTTGATTGTTTGGCTATGTGACTTGTGACATATGATTGCATATTGGACAGTTTAGAGATTGATGTATTGGACACAAATGAGAAGTCCGTTGTGAATGGATGATTGTATGTGTTTTACGCATGCAGTGAATGATATACTGAATTAAATTCTATAGTCAAAAGAAACTTGGGATCCTTTTTGACTTGTCAAGGGCAAATAATGAAACACGAGATCCTTTTGACTTGTCAAAGGCAAAGAGTGAGTTGAGATCCTTTTGACATGTCGAAGGCAAATAGAGTGAGTTGAGATCCTTTTGGCTTGTCGAAGACAAATAGAGTGAGTTGAGGTCCTTGGACTTTTAGCAGGAAAATAGAGAGGGATGTGATCCCCTTTGATTCATCAAGGGCAATCAAAGATAATTTCATTATATTGGGCATATACATATTTATACATATTGGTTCTTTTTTGTTTGCCATTACTTACTATGAGTATGAGTTGATGGTAAGGGTGTACTAAGTGATTGATATGTTTTTAAAAACAACCCACTTCAGAAAGATTGACTTTGAACTTTAAAAACGAATAGTTATTATGTAATGCATGATCACCTTTTGTTAAGTAAACCGAAGTGGCTTGGGGTGACGATGACATGAATTTTAGTATATGTTTTGGGGCACTGAGAATTTTAGGATTCTCACCTCTATATATTTGTTTTCCCGTGTCCCAGGTTGACCTAGAAGACGATGAGGCCACTCAGGAAAAAGATCAAGTGGATTTTGCAGTAGTTAATAGTAGGACTTGTGTTTGTTGTACTTAAGTGTATGCATATGTCTGTAAAACATAAAAGATAACATATGTACTAAAGCTCTTATAAGAGCTCCTCTTGTACTTCACTTGTATTAAATAAATACGTTGTTTTCTTGCAATATACTTTGATAGAACCACGAGTTAATTGATACACGATTTACCGATTCTCACTATAGATAATTAAGAAAGGTCCATTAATTAACAAGTAACAACTCTCGAGTATGATAATATGGCTTAAGAATAGGGTTGCACTTGGGAGGATGTTACACAAGTTTTCTGTAAGCAAGTTTGGGAGGGGCGGTGCTTCCTATGGTGGTGGTGGAAAAGGTTGGAAAGGAAAGGAGCAAGAAATAATTAGGGCAATTTAGTAAATTTAATCATTTTATTTTATTAAATTATTTAATGAATTTAATCGAATATAATTAATCTGTTAAATCTTAGCCATTACAATATGATCTAATGGTTTAAATAAGAGGACCATCACAAAGTTCCAAAGATATATGAGACCAAATTATCTTTCACCACTAAAATTGACATACTAGCAAAACCAACTCAAAGATAGCTATTTAAGTAATTAGCATATCCAAGTAAGTAGACGATGAAGAAGGTCCCCTAGGCCTTTAATCCTTGTTATTTTCAATCCTTAATCTGTTATTGTTTTTTGATTAATTTTGTTAATTTTTCTTAATTGTCTATCAACACCCATTCATTTTAAATTTCTTAAGCCTAGATACAGTAGTTACTCAATTAATATCATATCCTATCCAATCCCTATGGACGTGACACTTTAATCACCACTTTATTACTTGATACAACCTGAGCACTCGTGGTATTATGTTTCGTGCTATAAAAAATTATCCAAAATAAATAATTTAAATCTCACTTTCAATTCTAAAATTGCTTGTTTTGTGCAATTTTAGATACAAAAATGAGTCATTTTAAGTTTCATTACACTTAAGATAGCACATGGAAAGATATCATTTAATATTTTATATCATCATTTAATCGATAAAATATTAAATAAAAGTGAGATAAGTGACAAACTTAGGTTACATTTTGTAATATCAAGGATTTCTTTGACCCATTTTGAAAGTTAAAGAATAAAATGAATCATGAATATAAAGTTAGAGGCTAAAATAAACATTAACTCTATTTTAGAGGTAAGGGAGGTAAATATAATTTGTATACAGGAAGGGAAGAAGTGTAATATTAACTCATGGGAGGTTACTTTAATTTGCCTATTTTCTTTTCATTTTTCGGTAAAACGACGACGTCTGCTCTCACTCCCAAACTGTACCAGAAACCCTAAAATGCTTCCTATAAATTCACAATCCGCGAGCACTGTCCATGACGACCGAACCTGAAGCACAGTCGACGCCGTACATGATTTCGTGCTCATCAGATCATATGAAGTGATAATTTCAGCAATCCCATTTTGTTCTTATTTTTTGCCTCCTTTTTTTATTTTGTACTGTGTGAGATCACAGTGATGACTCGATGAAATTCAAGCTCAACAGACCGGAATGCAGGGCTTTCTCTCTTTGGGAGAATGCTTTGCGTGTCGACCACCCCGCTGAACTGAGTGATCTCTTCCATTCTCTATTTCCTTCTACCTCCGATTATTTCAGTATTATTATTATTACTATTATTTTCTTTGTTTATGATCGTGTTCGCTATTCGCGTTTTCCTTTAATTTTTGCAATTATTGCTGAGAGTTCTTTGATTTATTTATTTTTAATTCTTTCTGGGGAAAGAGTGTTCACGATGAGGATGCAAAAGCTCCCTCTTCTGAAATCTCAAGTTGAGGAACTTCGCTGGCAGAATCGAACCATAAAACCTTTAGCCATCACTGAGTGATCTCTTTTCCCCTTTTTAAATCTTTTGCTCTGTTCTCTTGTTATTTCTGCTTTAATTAATCATTCGTTCTGTCACGATATTTTCACGAATTGTTTCTGCTTACGACATTTTCATTGAAATTGTGTGCTAATATGATATCCGTGAGGTCAACCGTCAATGATTAGAAATGTTGTCTGTACTCACAAGAAGGACACACTTTCATCTCGGTATCTCACGCATTGTGTGTTCGAATAACACTGTGCTTTTCATAGTGCCTACCAGCTAGTGTTCTCCCCAGAACCTCAGCAAATACAATGGTCTCCCTTTTCCTTTATCTCGCTTCAGCGCACTTCTTCTTCTGTGCCAACTGATGGAAAGAGAAGATGATGCCAATACTAAACAAAATAATTCTGTTGCCGATTCTTAGGAGAAGAAGATTTTGTTTTTTGAATTTATTTGGATTCAGATTAGTTTATTAATAGAGTCAGCTAACTAAAGTTGTATCATTTGGATAGTAACTAATCACAAGAAATATGGGCAACACAATTCATTTGGAAATTTGCAACAACAAACACGAGAAGAGTGCGGAGAGGGGTTGAACTTAATTGAGTAAAAGGTTGGTGTGCACTCACTTGCCCCTTATCTGTTTCAAATGCAAGTTAGGTTATAGTAGACTGCACAAATTAGTAGATTAGTCTATACTTTCAATCAAATGAAACAACAAAAATAAAAATACAGAACAGGAAAAATTTAGAAGAAGGGATGAACAAAGACAGAGGAAGTGCGGCAGCGGAGCCGACGAAGCATCGCAATGGTCGAGCAGAAGAAGCGCTGTGGCTGTGTAGCTGAGGGAGCAGTGTAGTGGCGGAGAAAGGAAGTGGCGCGTTGAGCCCCACCTTTCCCCTCCGCCTGCCCTTTTTTTTCTGATTTAATAAATGGCTTTTTTGCTTATGTAGAGCGAGGAACAGCAAGAGGGTGGGCGTTAGCCCCGTTAAAGATAAACAAAAAAAAAAAGGAACAGCAAGAGGGTCATGGATAAAATGGTAATTGCAATAAAAGGATGGCTAAAAGCTAGTCAGTTTCATCCCATACACCTCAAATTAGAGGGGAAGCTAAATGAGGAAAATTGGTGGGATTGGATGGAATTAGTTCCATTGCCTTCCATCCCATTCCATTTAATTAATTTGTATCCAAGCAATGACAATTTAAATGATTTCATTCTCTTCTATCCCATTCCATCCCCTTCCATCAATCCAAACAAAGCCTATAAGCTATACTCTTCATTTTTCTTAACTCCACATTTTAAATTAGATTTGCCATGAGATTCGGAAAACTCAAAGAAAATCCGTTGTTGATAATGACTAAGATGCTTTTGACTCGTGCGAAACTCAAGGCTCCAATATTTGCTTGGAAGTTTGTAGCATGTGATGAATTGAAAACTATAAGGACTGTTGTGGATTGGATGATTGTTGTTCCTGATAGTTTTCTTCTCCATGAGAATTATTTGATGTACAATGCACTTCGAATTGATTTGGAAAAACATTTCATATTCTTCATATCATATAGTTGGACTAAAAGTAAAAGCAAAAGCTCAATGCTTAAAGTGGATGGAAATCTTTCTGACTTGGCTCTCGCCTGTTCGGGATTGACTGGGTTGATAAGGATTTTATTTCAGTATCTGAACTAGATTGGTGCAAATGCCGAGTTATAGGCTTTATGGCCTACTCGTGTCCGTTTATTCATCTTCAATCTTGATAACTTAATTTCATTCTTATAATTCTGTTCAATTATAAGAGTGGACATAATTGAGATGCAGATGAGCCAATAGCTATAGCAAAGACAAGACAGAGAACTGAGAGATGTGTTAACTGAAAACAAATGAGTTGTCAATGGGACAATAAGTCCTGCGTACATGAATAACTGATCTAAAAAGGAATCTGGTTCAAACGTGAAAAAAAGGCGATTTTCCTTTTTATTTGCTTCTTTAACATGAAGCCTACATGAGGAAATGTTTAGGTTTCAATCTTGCTTTAGCTTCTTCCCTGTCTCTCTGCACTAAGCCCCAAAAACATACCTCATAACACCATACCGAAAGGAGTGAAGCCTACAGAAAGTATACAATCAAAAACATTCCAATCAGAATCAAAGAAAACCCTGTAGTGCAACAGATAATTATTGCTAAATGTGTGTTTAGTTCTAGAATTGATTTTAGATGGAATTCATTGTGTTGGAATTGATTTCAAAGTAAAAGGATTTAAGTTTGATAATTTCTTTTGACAGAAAGTAAAAAATTTTCACATGAGAATCAATTCTAGATTCTCTTCTTTAGCAACTAAACAAGATAAAATAATCCAAAAATGCACTAAATAATTGGGTATCAGGCATGCTCTGTATTACCATATGCGAAGGAGTGGAATGGGATATGTGGAACATGACATTTTTGTTCATTACGGTCTGTGGTGAGGACGAGTTGCTCTTTGGAATTGTATAATAGGATTCTCTCCATGCTCCCGTAATCTCGGTGTTTTGCATTTTTCCTGCAGCCTTTATAGGAATTTTTTGATTTGTTCCACTCTCCTTCCTCTTTTTGAGGCCGAGTTTTAACCTTTTATCTGAAAAAAATAGTTAAGCACCTAAAAAGAATGATTTTGGATGCAAGCGCGAACAGCAAGCAAAGGTCCTATTCAGCAACAAGATTTTAACTTTTCTCAACACAAATCATGTGATCAAACCATAATTGATCATTCAATTCATCAGTAAGAAGATCAAAAGATTTTAGGAAAATTGTGAAACTTTGTACTTATGATGTCAACATATATTACAAACAAAAGTTATTATTTTCAGCCTTTTCATATTTATGGATCTGATGGCTCCTGATTTCCGTAACAAAAATCAAGTGATCCTGAATTTGACCAAAACTTTGTCATTAGAAATTCAAAAAGCATTCAAAAGAGTGTACAGTGAACAAAATACCCATCATAGCAAAATCCCCTATAATTATGTTATAATCAACTGATTTCAATAACCCCTAAAGTGACCTTCTTACACACTACCAAAAATCTTAATAACAAAAAGGAATCCAAGCAAAAACAAAACAACTCTTCAATTCGATCTCCTGAGTCCTGATGACTAGGTAGAGCAAGAATATCAACACTGAATCTGTAACCCACAAACGTACACTTAGCTACGAGTTGTCATGCACGCTGGGCCTTAAAGTGGTCAAGCCGAGAGTCTCCGAGTCTGAGAGAATATGCTGCTTGCTTGTACTGGCCCCACGTAAAGGGCTTATACAGACTTGGATTTTGTGGCAGCGACACCATCTCCGGCAGCGGAGTGATCCACCAATTCAGCGGTGGTGCTCCAAAGTACATCATTGACATCCTTGCCTTCAATTTGTTGGTCAAGGCTCTATGTCTCACGCTCATGAACTTTCCATTTGTCAAGACCTTGATTCATACATTGTCATAAATACATCAGTCATATCACTCAACAATTGTTTCGATTATATGCAAGTTATACCACATCAATATCATGGGATTTTTTCGAAGAGTGCTAATATCTCATAGTTATTTATAATTTAAATTGCATCATGTATCATCTTAATCCAATTTAATAAAATATAAAAAATAAAAATTTAATTACAATCATTGAAAATAAGAAGGGTACTTATACAAAAAACTGTTATTAATATTTTCTTAGAAACGTAAATTTCTTGTTGAATGTATGCTGTTTTGGTATATATATATTTAGTGTTGATTATATACAGGGCAGGGAGTAGCTGGGAGCAATGAATTATATACCTGGAGGGCATCGCCGACCATGACGAAGAATTGATTGGGGTCAGGGGGGACAGGGATCCACAGCCCTTCGTGGGTGGAGATCTGAAGGCCGCTGACGTCGTTGGACCGCATGATGGTCAAGATCTGAGGGTCAGAATGCTCCCCAAAGCCAATGCTATTATCATTGCTCATAAGTTTTGATGATGGGTCCCAATCCCAATTCTTCATACTGTTCCTGGGAGGAGGAGGATAGTGATTGATCCTCAGCACTGAGTCACTGTGCACATCTTTGATGAGCTTGCTAAGTGCAAACTTGTCCGGGACTCCCAGACCCTCCGCCACCAGATCAAGAATCTCACATGCTAGTACTTTAGCTCCTTCTATATAATCATTCACAGCACCACTGCAATTGAAACCCCCACAAAACTGCCTCACGTATAGATATTAATTCATATTAATCTCAAGTTTTTGCATTACCTAAAATCCATATATGGTGGTGATGAACCAAGTTTACGTGTTTGATTTTGCTTATTACCAAAATATACGAGGCAGCTAAAACCTTTTTTCAATTTCTGTTTTTCTATATTATGCTTTAATTTGGGCTGTGGAATTTAATGATTTCTTGTTGACTTTGGTATATTGGTCTATTTTTTAATGAAAGCAAAATGATGCTATTGTCACTGGTCCCTTCACAGCATGCAAGAAAAGTGGGCTTCGCGGTTGTACAAAGAGAAACCAATGCGAACCATAGCACCAATAACATAAGTTTGCCGTCTTTAATTTTCTAACGAATACTTTCCTAGGCAAAGGTTCATGAACCATGACCATAGTCCATATATATGATATGAGGCTCCCTTTCCACTTGGGCATGATTCTACCTATAGTAAGGCATAATTCAGCTCTAGACGAGAATGCCCGTTTAATGGGCAATCATTTTACGGATTTAAAGCCAAAAGTTATGCTTGTCTAGTTGTCCATGTCTTTCTTGAAGAAAATTTGTTTAAACTTTTAAGTACTTTAGATATAGGGGAGTGGATCCCAAAGCAGCAAAGCCATAGACCAAAAGGCAGGGCAGCTAGGCTTATCGTAAACCCAATATGTAATGTAGTTATCGTGCAAATACTTGCTGTTATTTCAAAGTGACGTGTTTATGAATAGGGATGGATCTAAGTACAGACGCTTATGCCCCCACTATAATTTGAATTTTTTTTTAAATAGATAGGAATGTGTATATTTTATTCCCAATATGTTGCTATATTTGATCGTACACTAAGATAAAGGTTATGTGAAATGTTTTCTTATATTATTATATTATTTTTACTTCTATCACCTAATTTTTCTAAATTCGTCACTATTTTTGGATACCTTCCAAATCCAAGGGTGAAAGATAAAAGCTTTTAGCTTCAAGTCAGATCTACACAAAGTTTATGGATGATAAATCTAATATTGGTACATAGTTTAAAATGTTGGGTGTTCTGTCTCTTCGGCTCACCATCTAACAAAGCAATGATGTCATACAAAGTGCAACTAAAGAAAAGACTCAAATTTCATGCTACTGCTTTCTGTTAAATATAGAGCACATATAACTGCATCACTTTTCACCAACAAACAAGCATTTCAATGAATAAAAGTATTTTAGATAAAATTGATAATAATACTTATAAATTTTTAAACTCGACTATAAATACAAATAAAAAGTATGTTTCAACATGTACTAATTGTCAATACAAATTATTTAGTCACTCATTCTTCTTTTACTTTATTAACACTTTAATTATTTGAATCGTCGCTTACTGCATTATTTTGACGTAATCAATTGATACCCATCTATGTAGAAATATAAAATTATAAAAATACGAGAAAACAACACATTATTTCTCAACAGTAAGAAAAATTCTTTACTATAACAGCTCAAGCAGGTTAAATTAAAACAAATTATTTTAACATAAACCCTAAGGACACTTTGGAATTAAAAGTGAAAAGTAAGAAGTTAATAAATTAGAAACTTAAAATCTAACATTTTAATTAAAATCTTTTTACTTTTGGGGTATGTTGGTTGGAAGTAAAAATGGTGGTAAAATGTCCAGGAATGATATCTATGTGTAATTTTACACATGAAACCCATCCATAGAATTTCCACTTTCATTTTTACTCCCTAACCAAACACAACCTTAGTTCCTTAATAATCAACCTTAGAAAACCTCGTATAAACATAATAATATTCAAGAAATTAATCACAAAACATCACCTAAAAAATAAATCAGTCAAAGACAACAAAGTTAAATTCAAAAACTACTATCTACTCCCTTTCTTGCAAAATAACCTTCAAATTTGGACAAACACAAATATTAAGAAAGATGATAAATAATATGGTAATAGAGTACTTATATACAAAATTATATAGTGTATGAACTAATATACCCTAATGGTCATTAATTGTGGAGCATATCAAATGGTTGGAAATAAAAAGTTATACTTATAGTTATTAATTACTCATGGGTACTATTGGAACAAAAAAAATTTACTTTATCGAAATGTGAAATTAATAGATATATTGAAAGATGACTTTATTTGAAAATAGCAATATTCTGAAAGAGATGTAGTATAATATATAAATAAGTTTAATTTTAATGCACTAAAAATGTCAAAGAATTTTACATAATCATATAATCATGTGTTTCTCTATATAAAACTTTGAAGATATATAGTAGGTCGTCAAATCTAATATTTTGTTGATGTGACAAAAATATGATTAGACATCCTTGTAAAACTTTTTTGTAGGGTATATTTTGGTTGGAGATAAAAATAAGGTGTACATTTTTATAAATTAGGGTAAAAATTACTTAGATAAGTTGCCTGTGTTATTTTATACATGAAACTCATTTAGGTAAATTTTATCCCCAATTTTACTCTCCAACCAAACACACCCTTAATATTATTAAGAGTAAAGACTTAAATTGGCCTTTGACAATTTCTTTGATAGAAACTGATCCATAATAATTGTAAACACCCAAATTGGTCTCTCACAATTGTAAAAATAGGACACTATAGGTCCTTACCCTGTCAAGCCTCGACTGAGAGGCAGAGATGAAAACAGAGCTTGACTACAAGAAGGTGGAGCTCATCTTGAGGAAATAGAGCTAGAGGAGGTGGAGCTTGACTAAGGAGGATGAGCTTCGTCACATGCCTATCAGTTAGCCACCTGTCATTGAGCTATGCCTAGCTCGAGCTCTTCATTGTCCTTGAGCTATATTTCATCTCAAACGAGCTCCATTTCTCCAAAGAGCATTGACAAGCCAGTTAAGGGACTTATAATGTTCTATTTTAACAATTGTGAGGACCAATTTGGGTATTTACAATTGTTAGGATTAATTTATCTATCAAAGAAATTGTCAGAACTAATTTTGGTGTTTACTCTATTATTAAATTGATAGCAAAAAAATCAATAAAGTAAGTCAGCTCAATTGTATAGGGAAATGCAAGATAAATAGCACAAATAATTTTCAATCAATTGTACTTTTTAAAAGCAATGAAAAAAAGATAGTTATTACTTTATACCATTACGAAAAAATAAAAGATTATTTTCCAAATGTTGAACCAAAGTACAGAACCATTGATCACGAATAAGAAATCTGTGTGATATTCACCAAAAAAAAAAAACTGTATGATGATAATCTTGAAAAAAAAAGAGTGATGTATGTTGCATATCCAGAAAAACATATACAAAATATTTGACAAAAATCATACAAGTTATTAGGTGAACTAAAATGATATAACTCACTAATTTATTTAAAATTTAATAATTATGACACATTATTATGAATATAAAATTCTGATAAAGCTTGTGGGTATCTAATATCTTGCATAAAAAAATAGAAGGGTCCCGTGCAAGTGAAGACCATTGATCAATCAGAGCGGTCCTCAACTAGCTAATTCAAAGATGCGGAAGTCTTTATCACGTGCACGAAACAAACACATGAAACCAACTACATACATGATACACTGATGATTCATTAATGGTAATACTTGATAATTTGATTTCAAATATAAATGAAAAATGTCCTTGTCTTGGATACTTGCCATAAAGCTTCTTCATCCATTTCCTATTAGAAAAATTGATATGTCGATAATCTAGCCCGTTGAAGGGCACAGGCCACTGATATTCTTCCAGATTAATTCTTTTTTTGTCTTTTATTTTTGTTTTGATTTCAACTTCTTCGAATGTCATATGACGACTGGGAATAGAGAAATCAAATATGCACATCACCAGAAAAGGGAGGAAATCAAAGATTATGTCAAACAGTAGTCACGGACCACACCCCGCCAGCCCGCCTGACACTTAAGAAACACAAACCGAAAAGCCCTTGTTCCCTAACCTACTGCATCTCAATATGATTATTATATTTATAATAATAAAAATTTAATTTTGATTTATTAATTGTGTAGAAATTCTTATACTTTCATTCAATCAAATTTTTTATATGCATAATCTTTTAAATGACTATAAAAATTATTCACATTTACTAATATATTTATATATGATTAGATGTTACGAATCAAAATTAAATCCTTGAAATAATACACATTCAATTTCTAAAGATGGTTTTAATTGTAAACCATAGTTTTAAATTGCAGCTAATTGCGATTCAATTATTTTGTGATAAGAATCATGAAAAAATGCTATTGATACGACCACAATTGCTAGAGATGATAGTGACCGACAGCAACAGCAATAATGCGGCAATTATGAAGGCGGACCACAATTTAAAACCTTCATTGTAATTCAGAAAAGAATGGAACTGTAAATTGTTTTCTCTTTGGGTCGACAACACTTGTAAAAGCTTATAGGTAATGTTAAAGTGATACGTACCTGAACTTGGTTGGGTCATTTGAGATGGTTTGGGAAGCCTCAGAGATGGAAAGAGGATTGGTGCGAAGTAGGAGATACTCGAGGTGACCTATATCACCATTGGAGCCGATGTTTCTGAAGCCATAGCCGAAAGGAGTGGGTGGGCCAGCTTGACGCTTCTCCGATGTGGGCTTGGCGAAGAACTCAGCCCCTTCCTCTTCCAATCTCGAAATCACCTCTCTTGGCACACTGTGGTTCACCACCTTGAAGATGCCGTATTCCTCGCAAGCTTTCACCACTGCTCCCGACAACTCTGACCTCTCCATGGATAGGTCAATCGTTGGAATTCCCATTGCCTTTGTTTTCTTGGTCCTAATAGTCATGGAAGTTGTAGAAGGCACAGCCATATTGCTCTATAGATATACGTGTGTGTGTGTGTGTGTGTATAATTGATCGAGTTATAAGGGAAATATGTGCGCTGAATGGTGATAGATACAAAAGGGAGGATAAGAACGAACAGCTAGCGCGCGCTAGCTAGCTAGAGGGGTGTATAGTATGTCTTGGTTGAAGAAAGGTGGCATCAGTATCGCGTATATATAGAAGCCATGGAGGGGATATGAAACGGAGAGAGGTTTATGAATAAATTAAACTATATGCGAAAGGATGACCAAGATGGGGTATGGTGATGATTAATTAACAATTATACACTAAGAAATCGATTTTGTGATCTCGTACGTGCTCATGTAAAAGAAACGTGGACTTTGTAGACAAGACAGGCCAAGATGGATGAAAAGGAAAATGGACCTCAAACAAATAATAGAAATATGTATGTTTGTGCATGAATTGGTAGAAGGAAGGAATCTTGGTTTGTCTAGTCTGAACTCTGAAGTCTCCCTCTCCCGTAGCCTCCACAACATGATGACGATGATAATAATAATAAACTAGTTTGATTTCTATACATTTACGCTATAAAGAAAAATATTACACAGTGTATAAAAATTAAATTCTAAGAGTAATAATAATAATAATAATCCGTATCAATAGGATGAATTCAACGAGTCACAAAGAATTTATTAATTTATGAAAGTTCTTATGTCTTTATATTCTATATTATCATTATGACTTTAATTTTTATGGGTCGGTGGTGTAAATTTTTTTTATAATATTATCTAATCATACACACACACACATATATATATATATATATATATATATATATATATATATATATATTATCACTACAGTAAATTAAATTTGACTCTTATTCCACTATACTTTAAAAGTCATGTACATAATAAAAGTTGATTGGATGATTAAATTAAATCTTATTATTATTGTTATTATTATTTGCATACAATTAAATTTGCTTTTGTTATATTTATTAATGTAGAATTATTATCTCATTTCAATATATGAATAAATCAGTATTTTCTTTCATTTGTACATAATACCTCATATGATGATACCTATATATCTTAGGTTTAAATAATATTTTCTGGAATGCGACTACGTACATAGTCAAAACTGGTTAATAATTCACGAGGATAAACCGTACATGGACATGCACAGATGCTGTTTCTCTATGGTCATCATAAACGTAATTGTACAATTTGCACTTAATAGCTATAATTTTCTAATTATTTATGTTTCAAAAAATACCTCTCAATAAAAAATATGCCAGAAATTAGTTTCTGAAATTATGTATTAGTATATGATATCTAGATATTTTATATTCTAATCACCCATAATTTCCATCAAACTACTCATAATTTATCACATGCATGCCTACTGAATCCGACATTATTTTTGGATGAAAAATTGGGGACATATAGCGGTACTCTTTTCCTCTCACTTATTGGCACACAAGATTCAGTTTAAGAATAATTTTTTAAGCTTTACTATTTTCAAAATTTTTTTTAAAGAACTGCTTTATATGTTTTGAAACGAAAAAAACAAAACTCATCAATAGTGGATGATGATATAACGAGTTGCCCAAATTAATCTGAAGTACTGTACTTGGTAAATTAAAAAGGCGAAAGTGATACAGAATGCTTGGACGACTGAACCTAGACGAACACTAAATGATCATTAGACCTGATTTCATCGTGACAAACAGAGGTAATATAAAAAGGTGGAGATTATGAGGACCATCCTAGATTTAAGCATTCCTAGAAAAAGGCATAGAAAAAAGAAGGATTAATTTCATAATGGATGGTAATACTAGTTTATTGAAGAGAATCTCAATCACTAATAACAGAAATCATGCTTTGAGCCAACAGTGTTTCCTATGTTTTAGGGTTTACTATCGCGTATGTAGGACCCATATGCCATAGTGGGGAGGCCCGACCTGGCGAAACAACAAGAATAATTAGGATAGACATGAAAGAGCATTTGTGAAATTTCATATTATTTTTTTTAATATAATTATTATATTGTTTAGAGTTATGATACATCTTATTTTAGGGACACCTATAAACGCTCAATAAACATTCACGTAAAAAAAAGTTGAGTATTTTTAACCCCTCTTAACTCTAAAAATTAAATGTGTCTATAAGGTAGTATTGTTTACTGTTTAGTATAAAGATACTGAGACATAAATCTGTTGGTGATGAAGACATGAACAGGGGACAAAAAGATTTTCTATTCAGGAAGAAAAATACAAAATTTTTGAACCTCTAAAATGTGAAAATAGTGAAGACGGGATTTGGAGAAGAAATTTAATATTTGTGTCTTCCAATAATACTCCTATACATATTTATTATTTATGTCTCCATCTTCACTATTTCCATTGTCCCTATATTTTTGTCTTTGTCTTTATATTTCCTATTCTAGGATAGTAAACAAACGCTACCTAAATATTTTCAAAATAAAGGGCATATGTTACCGGTTTTCTATGAGTTATATTAATTATTTGAACACAACACAACCTATATAAAATATCATATCGACTATATTTCATTAAGGATTCAATCCAAGTTGGATTTGCAATTGGATTTTACCAATTAATTAGTGCAGCTAGGATGATGATTAAGATTTCAAAAAGATAAGTTTACTATTGAAATTGTGATTGTTATATTTTTAAAGTGTAGGTCCACCAAAAATCTTTTAAATTTATTTATTATAAAAATCTTAACTATCTTATTTAGAGTACCAATTAGCAAAATCATTATATTTCTGCTAATAATAAATGAGATGTGAGTTATCACAATATTAATTAGGTGTTACACTTAATATTTCTCTTTTCCTAGCCAGTGTTTATGCCTTCCCATGTCACTGAGCAGGTGGTCTTCTTAGTATTCATCAGATCAATTCCCACGTGGCACCCTTAGAAAACATATGTCCCCCGAGTCCAATAATGAGAAACTCTTTAATCAATTAATCTTCTTTTCTACAAAACAGCTGAATCATATTCATAATTTGGTCTCATATATCCACTTTTATTTGGTAACCTTGTGGGTACATTGTTTTAAAAATAATTGTTGGAACAGTACTGACAATGTAACTTTATATCTCTTTCATTTATTTAATATTATTTTCGATATTGGCATCATCACTACTCAGCCATGATTATATTCTTTAATTCATTAACGTCACCCTTTAATTATCTTTTAACATGTAAAACTGCGGACACTAGGGACATAATTAAAAGCTGTTTTTAAGTCAAGTGGTGTTCATAAAGAATAATAGCTGAATTAATTAATAGAGAGTTGAATCAAACTAAATATACATGCACACTTTACCTCTCTAATGCGGAACAATAATGTTTGATTCAAATTGATCTGTACCCCAAACGCGGGGGAAAATAATCATATAAAGGGTCTTGTTAAAAAAGGCAACGATATATATAAATAACGAAATTAAATAATTAAAAAAAATGGCCTGTGATGGAAGAGGTCGATCCTAGGGCGTCAAATATGAATGCATAAATATGAGGTAATCCTTAGCCGAAAACCAGAATGGTTTAATCATGGATCTGATCTTCCCTGCCGCAAAAATTGTTAATAAATTAATTAGCAAATTAAGAATAAATTATTCCGCGCAATGTTGACATAAATGATTATAGTGATCGTTGATTAAAATAAAGTAGTATGACTCATTAACTTATCTAAAGGCTAATAACAATTTTGACATATCATATTGGATACAAAATTATAATAACATTTCTGGTAGTTTAGCCTTTTTCCTTTCATTAATCATGTTACTTTAATTGCAGTGAGAGTTTGAATCTCATGAATAATATTTTTAATCAACGTGAATATGACATAGCAAATAGCCCGCACTCAAAAACCATAAAAGTACTACTACCTGAGAAGCGATTAAATAAAATAGAAAGACAAAAGAAAAATTATACTAGTCGCAAAGACGAGTAGGATCTATCAATCAATAATCAATGGCCATCAAGTGGAAGCATATTAATGACCATAATGATGATGACAAGAAAGGATATTAGTATCATCATAAGCAATTACTATAACTGTTTAAATATTTATCCACTGAATGGCTGTGGCAAGTCTACCATGCATTAAGTTAATTTCCAAACGGACGTATAAGTGAAGTATGTAAGCTAACTGTGCTGAAATTGATTGTTATATGGAAGCTCTGAGCCAAGTTAGGAAGAGAATGTATATGACATGAGTTGGGGAAAATTTTGAAATTACAGCAGGAGTCACAGTTTCATCTCTGAACACACTCGGTGTTAATTTTGAGTGCTGACTTTGTGAGTGCAGTGAGTATCAGGTGGGGTGCACAAGAATAAACTCAAAACAAGAAGAGAAAAGAAGCAAGAAGGATCTCAAACTGATTATGCATTCAAGATAGAAATGAGCAAGCTAGCTTACAAGGAAGTACTTACAAAGAAGACAATATGTGATATGTGTTAGATAATATTAGATATATTAGTTAGGGGTGGCTTTGTCATTTTGCTATTGGGTATATATTTCCTTTTATGCTTTGTATTATGTTGACTATTTTCATTATAACTCTAATGAAACCCTAGCTCCCCTTTCTTTTTCTTTTCCATGGTTCTTTCTCTTTTCTTGCATGGTTCCTCTCTATGTTAACATGGTATCACAGAGCTTGGTTGGGTTTTGGGAGTTACTGTAGCATTGTCCACAGTTGCGGGTCTATTCCTTTGTTTTTCCTGCGGCCAGTCAGCCTCTATTTCCTGGCACAGTGGTTTTGGTAATCTGATTGTGCATCCGTTCTGTGTTTTTCTGTTGCAATATATTCCTGATTGTTGTATTCTTCTATCTAGCCTAGTTGCAATATTTTGTTATTGTTGTGGTTTGGCAAATATGGCTAGTGAAAAGGATGATTCTCTTCAATCAATTAGTGCACAAATGAATGGACAAAATTATTCTTATTGGAGTTATGTTATGAAAAAATTTTTGAAAGGCAAAAGAATGTGGGGCTATATAGGTGGAACTTCTGTTAAGCCCCAGGATGAAAAGAGTAGTCAATATGCAAAGGAGTTAGAAAATTGGGAAGTAAACAACTCAAAGATCATTACTTGGATCAACAATTCGTTTCGCAATCAATAGGGATACAACTTGCAAAATATGAGAAGGCTAAGGATGTTTGGCATCATTTGAAAAAGTTGCATGTGCAGTCCAATAATTTTTCAAAGCAGGATCAGTTGGAGAATGATATTCGGGCTCTTAAGCAAAATAACATAAGCATTCAGGAATTCTATTAAGCTGTGTCTAATTTGTGGGATCAACTAGCTCTTAATGAACCTAGATTTGCAAGCTCTCAAAATGTTTACTGACTATAGAGAGCAACAACGTTTAATTTGGTTCAGTTTTAATGGCCTTACGGGATGATTTTGAAGGACTTCATGGGATGATCTTACATCGTCTTCCTTTTCCAAGTGTTGATGGTGTGGTTAACGAGTTGTTGGTAGAAGAAATTTGACTTAAATCCAACTCTGTTTTGATAAAGGAATTCTCCCGCTCCTTCATCATGTTTGCTGCTCCTTTTAACAAAAATAAGTCTCAAGGGAAGGTTGGTCATGATGAATGCAGTTATTGCAAAGAGAAAGGTCATTGAAAAGCATAATGTCCAAAATTGTTGAAGTCATAGAAAAATTTTAACCAGTCCAACCTAGAAACTTTAAAGCTCCATCTTCAAATGTTGCTGCGCTCCTGTACTATACACCTATCCACTCCTGAGACTACCTCCCAAGTAGCTGATCTTGCAGAATAGTTCCAAAAATTTCTTGCTACTCAGTCACATGCCATGTCTGCTTTCTCTCTTAAAGGTTAATTGCATTCCTCTAGTTCGTCAGGTATATCTTCTCCCATATGGATTCTTGATTCTGGAGCATCATATCATATGTCATATGATCCTAAGTCTTTTGTGTCTTTAAATCTTGCCTCTTCTATATCTGTCATGACTGCTAATGACACTCCAATGCCACTAGTAGGCACTTGATCCGTCTCCACATCCAATTTGTCCTTTTCAAATGTTTACTATATTCCTAAGCTCACTTTGAATCTTGCCTCTGTTGGTCAGCTATGTGATTCTGGTTGCTCAATTTTGTTCTCTTCAACTAATTGTTATGTGCAGAATCCACAATCCGAGAGGCTGATTGACAGGCCGTAGACAGGGGACTCTATATGTTGGATGAGCTGAAAGTTCTAGATGCTGTTGCTTCCACTGTTGACCTGTCATCTTTTCATTTGAACTTAGCATCACCTAGTTTCTATTTATGGCATTCTCGTTTTGGACATTTACTTTTCTAGATTAAAATACTTAGTTTCTCCTGAGCTTTGGGAAAGTTGCAAACTAGTGATATTTCTAATTGTTGTGGTTGCAAACTTGCTAAATTTTTTGCTTGGCCTTTTAGCAAAATTGTTTCAAGTTCTAATGCCCCTTTTGACTTAGTTCATTCTAATGTGTGGGGTCCATCACATGTTCCTACCAAAGGTGGGTCTCGATATTATGTATCATTTATTGATGATCATAATCGTTATTGTTGGGTTTATCTTATGAAACATCGTTCTGAATTTTTTGACATTTATCACCTTTTCGTACTTTAGTTAAAACTCAACATAATGAGTTATTAAATGCTTTCGATGTGATTAGGGTGGTGAATACACTTCTAACAAATTTTCTAAGTTACTTGCTTCTGATGGTACTCTTCATCAGACTTCTTGTACCTGACATTCCTCAAATAGAGTTGCTAAAAGAAAACATTGTCATATTGTTGAAACTGCTTGTTCCTCTATTGTCTGCTTCGGTTCCAAGTTAGTTCTGGGGTGAAGCTTCTACTGCTGTCCATGCTATTAACAGAATCCCATCCTCTGTTATCTCAGGTTTGTCTCCCTTTGAAAATTTGTATGGTTGTGTTCCTGATTATTCTTCCTTGAAGGTATTTGGTTTTACTTGCTTTGTTCTTCGTCCACAAGTAGAACGTCATAAGTTGTCTCCTCGTTCTGCAATATGTGTTTTTCTTGGTTATGGAAATGGTCAGAAAGGTTAACATTGTTATGATCCTGCAAGTCAAACTTTATGTATATTGTCATGTTGTTTTTCTTGAACACATACCATTTTACTCACTCTCTTCTGACTCTCATAGTCCTACAAGGTCTGATCTCACTTGTATTGATTCTTTTTCCATGGATAATAATAATCCCAATACCTCTGATGTTGAGAATTCAGGGTTACCCTGACTCCTCCAGGTCTAGATCTCCCCACGGCTATCATGACCCGCCTAAAGAACATGACCAGCACGTGGGGATTGGGTCCCACGGAAGCCTCTTGTAACGTGACTGACTAGTATACATAAATAAATTAAATATATTCAAAATATCTTGAGTTCAACTAAATTCCATTATTTTGAAAATATTTCTAATCATAAATACTGAACATAAAATTGCATAAAACCAAATAATCTAGGCCAAAGCCAAACATAACTAAATAAATGACTGTAATTCTAAAATAGTCAAAACAATATAATGCATGCCCGAGATTTGCTTACACAATTACCTGGAGCACTACTAAACTGAAATAACAAATAGTAAGCTCCACTCCAAAGCGAAGCTCACTAGGAAGCTGGAGCACTCCTGAGGAGGATCATGTGGTACAACTGAACTTGTAACTGTATCTATAGGGGAAAAAGAAAAAGGGGTGAGTTCATGAAAACTCAGGAGTGAACCTTCACTCATAACCCCATGGACAACAACAAATACACATAACATATACATATAACTGGTGTAAAAAATTTTATATATGTTTACATATAACTATCTGAAAATAATAATTTAACTAAATCCATGGTAATAACTAGTAGAGAAATAAGAGATGTTCTATACATAAATATCTGAGCTAAATAGTTGAATCTGAGCCAATGGCTAATCTGATGGGCACCTATTTAGGTCCCATAAATGGACACCACACTAGGTTCCTTTACTTTAGGTGAGCTAGTCTTCTAGCGGACCACTTGGTACCAAGGTTGACGATTAATCCTGTTAACTCGTTGTTTTCTTTCTCACTAATTACTATAAAATAACTTGTACATAAACTGAATAAATCTAAAGCTCTGAATTCATATAATTCTAACAATCTGATTTTAGCATAATTGAGGTTCTAAAATCATGCCCAAGGGATCACCAGCTTATAGACATAGAGATTTCAGAAGCCAATAGAGTATGTATCTGACAATTGTTATTAATCATACTTTGTTCCACACTTTCAATAAATCATATTTGATGTTCTAAAATCTTAATAGGAAATCTATAGTTGAAAACATGATAATCAATACTTTTATACATTAAACTGAGGTCTCATAATTTTATAAACTGGGAAAAAGATATTGTATAACATGCAAGGTATCAAATATGGTACCATGAGCTTTCTAAAATAAGGTTTTCATGATAACTATGAAAAACAGGTAATGTTTCTGAAAATTGGCATAATCCGTGAAAGTATGTATTTGGCATAAGTCATTCTAGAATTTTATAAACAATTTATATAATGATGAAAAAATTACTAATAATGACCAAAAGTATAGCCATAAGCTTAAACCCATTCATAGTTGGTAGAGAATGAGCTTCCACTAACAACCTGACTCTGAGGGGCTAGAATGACACCTGAGCTGCCAAATAATATAATGGAAACATAAACAATTTGAATTTGTCACTCAAACTAAGTTTAGGATGGTAGGGAGAAAATGGTGAGAGAAAACCATGCATGATAGTACCCAAACTCATAGACTAGATAAAAAAGGGAAGAAACTAACTAAATTCTATGGAGATCACTTCCTGGAAGGGATTACTTAGAGAAAATTAAGAGGGATCACGTTTCTCTCTAGGAAAAAATCCTTGGGCAGCTAGGGTTTTTAGCAAAATATTTATGAATATTATGATGTGCTAAATATATACTAGGAGACATAAAAAATTCGAAAAGAAAGGTTAGAGCCCGTACACACACATGTAGGATGGACAATGTATGCATGTTCTGGAATGATTCAAGGTCTACTTCTTCTTCTTCTTCTTATATATATATATATGTATGACAAATAATATAATAATACAAGATTATTCACATTCTTACATGTATAATAATAATAATAATTTCACCACACACACACACACACACATATATTTAAATAACACTTCACCTAACGCGCGCGCACACACACACACAAATACATATATATATATATATATATACACACTAAATAACACTTCACCTAATGCATACACACACACACACACATATATAATATAGTAATGCTACTTGTAGTGCTATTAAGCTAACATATAATAATAATAATAATAATAATATGTAACAATAATGATAGTTCAAATATTAATAAATTCCTTATTTGGGTATTAGCAGTTACCAAGAACCTCTTGTGGTTGTTGATTCTCCTTCCCCTCTTCCTCCTCATTATCTTCCACATGTTCGTAAGTCCACTTAATTACCAAATTTTGTTTACTGCACTTATTTCACTTCCTTTGTTTCTTTTCTAACTTCCATTTACAATTTGTCTAAGCCTTCTTCCTATAAAGAGGCTATTCTTAATCCTCTTTGGCAAGGCCATGGTTGAGAACTTTCTCTTGCATAGAAGGATACTTGGGACTTAGTACCTCTTCTACCAGGAAAACATGCTATTGGGTCTTGGTGGGTATACAAGATCAAAACCAAGTCTGATGGGTCAGCGAGCGTTATAAAGCTCGTCTTGTTGCTAAAGGATTCTCATAACAATATGGTATGGATTATGAAGAAACTTTTACTCCAATTGCCAAGATGACTACCATTCATACTTTTATTGCGGTTGCATCTCTCGTTAGTGGGATATTTTTCAGATGGATGTCAAAAGTGCGTTCTTAAATGGTGATCTTCAAGAGGAGGTTTACATGGTCCCTCCATCAGGTGTTTCTCATAATCCGGGAGGTGTGCAAGTTAAAGAAGTCTCTTTATGGTCTCAAACAAGCTCCATGGGCTTGGTTTGAGAAGTTTCCAATATGATTGCATCTCTTAGCTTCTCTTCTAGTAATCATGATTCTGCTTTGATTCTAAAGATCACCTCTCATGGTTGTATTATACTCTCTTTATATGTTGATGACATGATTATCATAGGGGATGATGTTGATGGGATTGCAGAGTTAAAATTAGTTAGCACAATAGTTTGAGATGAAGGATTTAGGTCCTCTCCGCTATTTCTTGGGGACTGAAGTTGCTTATTCTCCTAGAGGTTATCTTCTTTCTCAATCTAAGTATATTGCCAACATTCTTGAGCAAGCCCATCTCTTTGATACTCTAGGTGACACCTCTTAAGCTTAATGTAAAATATATCTCCTCTGATGGTGTTCCTTTATCTGATCCCACTATATCATACGTTGGTTGGCAACTTGGCGTATCTCACCATTACTAGACCTGATATTGCTTATGTTGTCAGCTTTAGTTGTCTCTCCTACTATAGTGCATTGGGCAGCTCTTCGCATTCTTCAATATCTTCGAGGCACTCAATTTCAGAGTCTTCTCTTTCCCCATCCTCTTCCTTGGAGCTGAGTGCTTACTTTGATGCTGATTAGGTTGGTGACCCTATTGATCACAAGTCTACCACAGGGTTTTACATTTTCCTAGGAGACTCTCTTATCTCTTGGAAGAGCAAGAACCAAGACATTGTCTCCCGTTCTTCTCCAGAAGTTGAGTATCGTGCCATGGCTTCTACCACTGCCGAGATAGTTTGGTTATGTTGGCTACTTTCTAATATGGGTGTTTCTCTTTTGGACCCACTCCTGTGTCCTGTGATAACAAGAGTGCTATTCAAATCACCCACAACTCGGTCTTTCAGGAGTGCACAAAGCATATTGAGATCGATTTTTGTCTCGCACGCCATCATCTTCAACATGGCACCATTACTTTGCCCTCTGTTTTTTCCTCTATGCAGATTGCGGACTTGTTCACAAAATCACATTCTATTAAACATTTTCATTTTCTAACTAACAAACTCTCGATGCTTCTTGTTAATGCATCGTGAGTTTGAGGAGGGATGTTAGATAATATTAGATATATTAGTTAGGGGTAGCTTTGTCATTTTGCTATTGGGTATATATTTCCTTTTATGCTTTGTATTATGTTGACTATTTCTATTGTAACTTTAATGAAACCCTAGCCCTCCTTTCTTCTTCTTCTCCATGGTTATTTCTCTTTTCTTGCATGGTTCCTCTCTATGTTAACAATATGCACATATCATTAGTGCAAAATTGTGAAAGTTTGCCATATTTGCCTTATAAATTTACTAAGATATTACTTTTAGTTATAATACTAGTAGTTGGATGGTTATAATTATCAGTTGTTCGAGAGTAGTACATCAAATAGAGAGTATAGGTTGTGGAACACGAGACTGTTGTGATGATCTTTCTTTCTCTTTGCTCTGAATGGGTGGGGTGCACCTAACGATTTCAACGCTCAAATCAAGGAGTGTTTAAGAGGTTAAAAGAAAGTAGGAAATAAGTGTACCTTTATGAGTTATTAGATAAATAGAGAGTTTGTCCTTTAATTTGAAGTGTTTATTAGTTAAGCCCTTATATTTTGGTGGAATTTGTCCTTAATTGTCTAGGATTACATTTAACTGATTTGGGCCTTAAAGCTATTACCCAGCCCCCTTGATATTGGGCCTTTGAGATAGTCTGCATGACTGTAACATAAGTGATGATAAAAATAGGGGTAATTACAACAATTTGTCTTGCGATCCATTGAAATTACATTTATCGCTCTTTAGATTTTAAGATTACACTCACCTCCCTTGTTTTATTTTATGACATAACAAAAACCTCCCTTGGCCGTTAATAGACATTATCTCGTCACGGCATGTGACAAACACATTTTTTCTTTGTTTGGAAAAGCTAAAAAATGCATGTGAAAGAACTTATTTGCCCTTTATTATATATATTTTTTGAAACTGACTCACTTATTTTGTGCAATTATTTCCCATTCCCAGCGAACAATTTAGGGCTTGCAAAGTGAAGAGGGAAGTTGCTATAGGACTATTGTGACCTTCACCGTCACTGTAATTTTTCCCTTCTTTATGCTCTCACCTTCAACCACGATCTATCAACCCCCACATTCCTTTACCCTTCTCCAAGTCCTCCTGCTATATGTTCCTTTACCCCATCTACAACTCATATTCCTTTGGCCCAAATTAAAGAAAAAAACCATCCAAAAAAATGGGATACTGTTATTGCAATTGTTGCAATGGTGGCTTGTGATTCCAACCCATAGAGCAACGACGGTGGCGATCGACAACTACCCCTTATGCAGTCTTCACTGTTGTCCTACTTGTGATAGTGCCCACAAGGATTCTCTTTCTTCCTCATAATTGAACTCAACAAAATAAAATTAACAAAACAACTGATTGTTTAGACCAAAATCGAGATTAAGAAGATGAACATTTAACAAGAACTGAATAGGACTATCCCAAATCAATCCTTCCCTTTAAACTCAGCTCTTGTTAGTGACAACAACAATAGTGAGTGAGTGGTTGGTGGGTGGGAGGAAGAGCACAACAGTTTAGGGTAGGGTTTTGTTTAGTTTTCTAAGTGAGAAATTGGAGAAAGAATGGGTTAGGTTTTCTTTAAGAATTAGGGGTAAATAGGTCAATGTCTATGGGTAATTAACGGTGTTAAACTCTGTTGAGTGAAAAGGAGGTGAGTGTAATTTTAAAATCTAGAGAGGGTAAATGTAATTTCAATAGACCTTGAGGAGGTTATCGTAATTACCCTAAAAAATATTTTATCTATTAGATTAATTTTGATGCACTAACAATGTACAAGAATTTTATTTGATGTTCAAATCTTATTTTTTCAAATAGCTAAATTAATAGAAAAGAGTTTTAAAATAAAAATAAAATACATTATGATAAAAAATTGATTATAAACAATCTAGTTAATAATATATTATAAATTAATTAATAGTTTATATTAATAAATAGAAAGATAATTCTTGTCAATTGCTATAACTATTAATGATTTAACAATCTGCTTAGTTAGAAGTCAAAGTATGAGAGCCAATTAAAAAGATTATAAAGCTCATCATAATATTTGACAAAAAGATGTGTATAAGTTTGAGGGATATACGTATTCTCATTGCCCATCGAGAAAATACTGCAAATAAAAAAATAAAAAAAAATTGCAAATGCGGATGTATGATAGAACTACGTCGTTTCAGCAGCTGTGAACGAATGAGAGGAGGAAAGAAGGGAGGTGGAACGACGTCGTGTGGTCGGGTGCGATGCAATCGAAGAGCAGTTGGCAGTTGAGAAAGTGAGGGAAAGAGAAAAACTGGAAAAAGCAGAATCCGTTTCCTCGTCTCTGAACGTAACGGAGCGATTCATAATTCAGATTCTGATTGCAGTAATTTAGAGAGAGAGAGAGAGAGAGAGAGAGAGAGAGAAGCTGAAACCCTAATTTTATAAGAAATTGAGAAATAGAGAATGAATTTGGATGCGAAGGATATACTGGGATTGCCGAAAAACTCATTCCCAGCTCTGGAGAAGAAGTCTCGGCCTCACAAAGAGTCTCAGAGAAAACCAGATGGCATTTCCCGTGAGGTACTTACATGTTCCTTTCTGCTTTCGGGAATTCAATTCAATTGCACTGTCTTGTATTGTTTTGCATTTGTAGGTGTATGCGCTTACTGGTGGAGTGCCACCTCTTATGCCTGCCGTTGATGCTTCTCAATTGAAGAAGAGACCTCCCTCCCACGAAAAGGTTCTTTGTTTTTTGGTTTTGTTTTGTTTTGATTGCAATACGTTGATTGAGTGATTTGAGTTTGTTTATTTTTAAATTTGTGTGGTGGTTGCGGTTCAGATCACTTGGCAATGGCTTCCTTTCACGAATTCTGCTCGTAAAGATAATCTTCAACTTTACCATTGGGTATTTTGAATCTCTCCCCTCACTCACACTCACACTTACACACTCTCTCTGTACGACCGTGGAACTTGTCGTTATGTGTTTCTTCTTCTTTTTCTATTGTAGGTTCGAGTTGTCAATGGTGTTCAACCTACTGGGGACTATTCTTTTGCTAAGTATAACAAGGTAACTAAATTCAACTGTACTCTTTCTCTTCCTGCATCCTCTGCATTATTTATTAATTAATTAATTAATTAATTTTCATTTTACCTTCGAATTTGGCTTCAGTCAACATTCTTTTAGTTTAAATTGTTGAATGTTGGTTTACTTGGTGTGGTGCAGTCTGTTGATGTTATCAAATACACGGACGAGGAGTATGACAAATATTTGAAGGATCCAGTATGTTTCATGTCTAATTGTGCGACTTTTCACAATTGAAAGCTGAAACATGTTCACATCCTACTGGGATTTTTACACCTATCTCTTTTATTAAGTGTTAATTGTGTTGCTCTCTTCAATTATGTTTTATCTATGTAGTTGTGGACCAAGGAGGAGACGGATCAACTATTTGACTTGTGCGAGAGGTTTGATCTCCGATTTATCATTATAGCTGATAGGTTCCCATCATCTCGTACGGTGGAGGAATTAAAGGATCGATATTATAGTGGTATGTCTATTTGCTCACTAAAATATTATATGTTGCACTTGGAAATTCTTATTCTTTTATTCATACTTCAAGTTTTTGTTTGGAGACTACATAGGCGAAAATTAGATGATTAAACTTGATTTTTAATGACATGCCCCTGTCTTGTAGTATCCCGGGCTATATTAATTGCTAGAGCTCCATCTTCAGGGGACGTTGCAGCAAATCCTCTTGTAAAGGTGCAGTAAACTTTTTGAACAAAATTAGTTTTGTATGTGGCTTTCAAGTTATTATTATTAGACTATTGGTAGTTATTTGTATCTGCCTTAGTACTTTGCCATTTGGTCATAGTAACTTGTGCTTCCTTCTCAATGTAGGACGCATATAATGTTTCACAAGAGATGGAACGAAAACGAGCGCTGTCCATGGTTCTCTCTCAAACAAGGCAACAAGAGCGAAGAGATGAAGAGGTTTTGATTTTTTTAAAATATATGAATTAGTAGCTTTATGGGTTTCCTCTATCAGTATACCTTCATAGCTAATGAAGTAAATGTAGCTGTCTACTTATGTTATTTTTTGCAGGTTCTTGTTGAAGCAAAAAGAATAGCTGAGTTGCGCTTGCCTGCTAAGGTAATTTTTTCATAGATTGCTTTTCTATGACACTGTGACTTACATGTGCAGAGGTAGTATTGTTATTAAGAATCAAGATTAAGTTTCAGACTATCGGGTTCTGATTTCTTGATTAATTAATCATTTTTCTAAATTCTTACCCATGACTTAAAATATTGAAGAATGTTTCTTATTACTGTTTTTGCATCATACAAAATTTTTTCTGGCATGTACTTTTTCATTTGTGCTGGGAGGTTAGTTAGGGCTATGTACTCGTAACTTGGTTATTATCCATTTTACTGACTGTAAAATGAGCTGAAGGGGTGTCATTGAACCACCTGTTCCCCGTTTATAATAACCAAATTAGGGCAAGAAAATTTGTTCACATGAGCTGTTCATGCACTTGTAACTGTTATAATGTGCTGGATTTAATATTTGTTTTAGGTTGCTGAGGAGCCTCAGTTGGTTGCTGCTTCAAATGCTGGTGCGGAAGTTACAGGGAGGGCCACCCCTGGTGAAAATGTGTCTCCATCAAATGTGCAACTTCCATCAACCCCATTAACTGATAATGCATCTACTCTAGCTTCTCTTCGCATGGTAAGTTATACAGAACCTTTCCAGCTATGCATTCTCTGCCTTTTCTGATTTTCTTCATCAACACTTCTGTGCTCAACACCTCCCAAACCCTACTCCCGGCTCCTGCCCATCCCCAAGGCAAGGAAGAATAACAAGAATCTGGATGTTCAAGTTCAACTGTTTGGGAATTTGGTCTTGCATTGATCACAATATTTCAAATAACTATTTTTTCATGTGAGGCAATTCAACAATTTTTAAATGCTTATAATTTAGAACATAATCTGATAGTGAGAAATATTTCAGCTCCGAGTATATTTGAGAACATATGCACTTGACCAAATGATGCAAGCTGCAAGTACATCTGCTGGACTTCGGACCATCAAACGGGTTGAGCAAACTTTGCAAGATCTTGGGGTTTGTCCAAACTCCCTGAACTTTTAATGCAGTTTAGATCTTTAGTTATTTTTTTTCTCTCAGGCATAGTCAGGTAGTAGTGTCACTGCTCTGCATTTGTAACAACATATAAAGTCCTCACTTACTTCATTTGTTGAGGGCTGATTTGTATTTTTAGTGACGTTTTAAACTGTTAAAATTGGTGTTTGGTTTCTAGAGTAGGATTTAAGTTGTGTGCTTTCAGAGAGCTATTGAGGCTCAGCTTGCAAAGCTAGCTTGGCTTTTCGCTGCTCGACTAACCTCGTTAATAGTTCAATTACGAATGAATATATGCTTTCTCTCTTTAATATTTAATGCAACAATTTATACAGAAATAAAATAGGGACACACACACACCTATACTTGAGCTCATTTAAGCTTGAAATTTACTTGCTAAGGCTTGCTGAAGCTTGATTCTCAAACGAAGCAAAAACTATATCTATGTTAAATCTGAGCTGAAATGTTTATTAAATGATTTGAGCTTGAGCATATATTTGGATTCATGTGTGAAGCCCAATCTTACAAGAAAAATTCTGACTCGTCCCGATGTGTATCCTTTTAATGTAGTTTGACTGTGATTACAGGTCAATTTGAAACCAAGGGTTCCAACTAAAGCTGTATGTGCAGAGCATCTTGAACTAAGAAAAGAAATACTAACTTTTCTGAATCTTCAGAAACAGGTAACCAAGAGTTAAGAGAAATAAATTTGCCACCTTGAATGTATTTATTAATTTTATATTATGAGCAGAATTCGAGGATTTCATTAGTTAGAATGTCCATAGGGTTGTAATATGCCTTTCTGATGTTTGATTTTTTAATAGGATTAACAATATCAACATTTGCTTGCTTTTCCCAAATATCAATTGCTTTTATTTAATTACTGTTAAGATTTTTTTTTTTTCAGGTGCAATATAAAGAGGCTGAAAGTTCATCTTTTCGTGATGGGTCATACAGTGAAACACCAGGCACACCCAAGGTTAGAAATCTGGTTTTAATTTTTCTACTTTCTGCTCTATTGTTTTTCATTGTTTTCAGCTTGTAATTATCCAAGCATGCTGTCTTTTGTTCAAACCATAAGTTGTGATTGGGAAACTACTGACAGCATTTGCATCATGATGTGGATCAGGACTGGACATTTATTCCAGACTCCATGAGTTTTGGAGGTAATATATTTTGTTTGCACCTGCTACCTAAATTTCTGAGTGATGGGAATTTCATCTATTTATTATTAAAGCTATGCATATAACTTGTTTCAGGGGAAAGGGTTGGCAAAAAGGATCAAAAGCGCAAGGTATGCTACATAGTACTCTTTTGCTTATTATTCTCTCCTTGATTGTTCATTTTCACTTAACCATTTTCATTATGCATTATTATTGATCTTTGAAATTTTTATTTGGTCAGGCACATGGAGCTCCATCGCCATCAGCTCATAAAAGACCAAGAAAACAAAAGGCCTCCGATCTTTAGTTTCACTGGTAAGCACTTGAATTTTGCTCAGATGATACAAATGAATCAAACGATAGCATCCATGTTTGCTTCTATCTTCAATGCTTTGACAACCTTGTGGTACTTATTTATATAGTTTGTTTGCTTGTAAAGTGAACCAGCACAAAAAAGCTTGCTAATGCCTATTTACTAAATGATGTTTTGTGTGTTATCCATCAGGCGGCAACTGGAAAAGATGTTTCGATCTGCATAATCCCTTCAGCTATGAAAGTTGTGGAAAGCCGCATTGAACTCTAAATCTAAACGCCTGGAAATTCTGATTGTGGCATATCTTAGTCTAACTGAAGTTTGGTTTACTTTGGTCTACAATTTAGACAATTTTATGCCATTATTGGAATTCAGTGCAAAACGGAGCATTGAAATCCCTGGGATGAGTGGAATCTCGCATCTTTACCATGTGTGTCCCAACCGATGAGCTGAACTATTCTTTTTGTGCCCCTAAAGCTTTGTGGGGGGCACCGGGTGTTTCTGACCAGACAAGCTCCTTATTGGGATATGCGTGTAAATAAGTTTGGATTTGGGCATTCTAGATGCCAAGTGTATGAGAGCTTATATCAGGATGTAGAGATTGGTATGTCTTCTGAAGCTTATGGAATGAATGCTTTGCTTCAAGGAAAAGAAGAGAATAATACTTAAAAATTTCTGGGGCAAAAAACCCTGCATTTTCTTCACATACCATGTTCAACAAAATATATTACTCTTTTGATTCAGACATGAAATATGTTATGCTCGGCGCCTTCCTTTCACTGACAATATTCTCGCGATGCCAAACTATGAAGAGAGCCAAAAATGAGATGAGCAGAGGTAAAAGTGAATTATGATCAACTACAACGAAATACTGTGGATGATAAAAAAGAAATTGACTCGTAATTGGTGGGGGTTACCCTTCCAGTCGTGAACAGTGTATGATTTGGTTAGGATCCAATGTGTAATCCTGCCGCAGAACCATGGGCCATTTCTTTTTTTTTTTTTTTGGTAATGACCTTGGGCTATTTCATATTAATTTATTTATATAAGATTAATTCAACATCAATCAGTTCTCATTATGAAGATGAATATTTAATCACGTAACTAGCAAAAACCCAAGATTGAAAATTTCGAAAGCATATATTGGGTTTGGGGGTTGGCATACCTGCACTCGGAGGAAATTGTGCATATAATTGTTGTGTTCTAGCACGAGGTAAGCTACTTTGTGATTATCGGTTTTGGTCTGTGATCCTGGTGTGTTGTTATTATTGGCGATTAGAGAAGGAGGGTTGGGCTGGCTTCTATGCCTGTTAAAGCTACGTTTTTAAACCCAGAAAATAAGGTTTTGGAAAGTAAACAAGCAGCATGTGTTCCATGGCTAAGTGTAAGAAGTTGAAGTGTGTCCCTCCCTGTGACTAGGCATAATGGTTCAGTACTTTGTCACTTAAGCAAGTGGTTGGGGTTCGATCCCTAACTCTTATGAATGGAAAGCACTCCTTAGCCCGTCCTCCATCGCTTCATGTGCTGACCAACGGGATGGGGATTAGTCCCACGGCTTTCGACTGTGGGATACCCTCAGAAAACCAAAAAAAGTGTGTCCCTCTCAATGTACACGTATGGAACTGAGTTAATTTTTATTTGGTTTTATGGCGCGGTCATCAAAGGAAATGCAAAACATGTTAGGTTAAATTACTCAATAAGATTTTATAGTTTTGTAATTTTTTTTAAATACGTCCTTAAAATTTAAAACGTCTATAATGAGGTCCCGATAGGTTGAAAATTCTGCAGGAATGAATGCATTTTAATCATGCTTATGATACTCAGGTATGCTTTCCTGCTTTTGCTGACAGACACATGTCCTTGAAAGAGACTTATCCAAAACGAACTCTTTAATGTTCCTTGTTCTTTTTATTATCATTATTCATATATCTCACCACATTCTTGATACGCTAGCCTTTTCTACTAGAGTCTTGTTTTTCCTTCTCGCCTGTTAGTTTAGGACAAAGACTATGGTATGCAAGGCGAAATATAGTGTGCTAAACACTAGGCATTTATCCACATTTATAAAGTGTGGCTTAATTTACATGTATTTAGCCACTTTGGTACACAACATTTTCACCTATTGTGTTAAGAGAGAAAACCTTTAGTTTAATAGTTACTGCACAGTTGCACGTTGGTTTCTTTCACTGTAGAATAATAGTAATGGAGAAATTGCGCATACTAATCTACCATTTTAAAAGAGGAGCAAAAAACTTATCCTTTTATCCAGATTTAAGTTGATAGCCCTAGACATTCCTTGAGCTGCTAGTGTATAGAAGCAGCAAAAAAAATATACAGCAGAACAGCAGCAGAAGCATTCTATTTTAGCCCTAATATATTACTATTCAATAGTAAAGAGTTAAGACAATCCTATACAAAAATATTAACCACTGAATTAAAATAGAACATAACACGAGCCAAACGAATCATTACCCTATTCATCATTATTCAATTCTCATCTACACTACTTTGGTATCAAAACCTTCCACTGGCCGTACTGGAAGGCACGAACATGAAATGAAATCCCGAGGCCACTCATCCAAATTCCAAGTAATACTTGAGAAAGTATACAACATAACATTTGTAAAAGCATTTGCCGATAAGATAAGCTTCGGATTGGGCTGTGTCCAACAGATTTCACATCCTAACACAGCAAAAACAAGAAAACCAAGGATTTAGATGCCTATAAGTATATATATATGAGGAAAACATTAAATAAATAATACGCATTACTTGAAGTCCAGCACCATAATGTAACGAAAATATCTAGTAAGGAAACTACATTGACAACCGATTAAGTACCTAACACCGTGCAAGTGCTGCCCGCTTACATAATGAAACATCATCGATCATCATCATTGTTCAAACTGCCACTGTTGAGAATTTCCAACTAGCTTTTTAAGTAAAGGGATGAGACCAACCAAAACAATTTGAAGCTGTTCTGAACTATTTAATCGAATGCCGATATGTCCAGCTCCTAGGTTGTTTATATTGGCCCGCGCAACAAGGTTTGTGCACCTTCCAACTGGGATTTGTGATTGTACATTGCATCCAACAGCAAGGTCTCCATGCCAATCCATTACAGAAAGCCCTAGCGTTGATAAGTAACGTCCTAGGTGGTAATCTTTGTCTCTCAATTGGGCCTCCAAACTGCCACCATAGGCAACATCACCGCGACCTGCCATTGCACCACCAGCAACAGCCAACCTGAATCGTTTATTAGGAACAAACTTGTCTTCAACTTTAACTCCAGCTGACAAAGCATCACCCAGGAGAGTAAATGAGAGACCAGCCATTGCCTTATTTCTTCTAAAATTACTAAATCTTGTCTCACTGCGTAATGTATAAGCCAAGTCCTTCCCAACAGTCTGCATGTCGAAGCCTAATGAAGTGGCTTTCCCCTCTCCATACCTTACTGAACTGACTATTTCCATCTGAACATTGATGTCCTTTTTATCCTTGGTAACTTGACCACTGAAAGACAAGGTATCTTGTCCTTAATAACAAACAATCTTTCAACATTTAGACCTTCATAACCAACATCATGATCCCAGCCATGAGTTTCAAGGACAGGTCTTACAAGCCACTGGTTGGATGAATCAAGATATCGATACCTGTGAGTGGGGTTATCAGAATCAAAAGTAGGAGGCGGGGCCAAATCTGGCATGGGAACAGGAACAGATGCGGCACCACCATTGTCTTCTTCAACATTTTGGCTATTGTCACTTGGCAGATCTTTTACTGATTCTGCCATTTTCTTCATCATCTTCCGATGCTTTTTTCTTCCTTCAATTGTTTCTTCATAAAAAGTTTTTCTCGATACTCTAACTCATCAAAATATGCTTTCTGCTGAGCTTTAGGCAGATTTTCCACTTCGGCCTTTGTTAGACGTTTAAATGGGGGCAGGTCATCATCTTCTGTTTCATCATCAGAATCTGATGATTCATCAATCACGTCATCAAGACTGTCCTCACCAAACTGTTCCTCTGGCAACTTTAATTGTGGCCTTGACTGCAGAAGGGATGAGAGAAGAAATGGTAATGGTGGCGCCTTTGCTTGAGCTGTGAAAGGCTTTCCAGGTGGACTATCTTGTAACTTGAGAAGAGCATTTGCTTCGGCCAGAATCTTAGATGCAAACGACAAGAGTAACAGATGAGGTTTCCACACCTGACCATTGGGCAGCACTCTCTGGCCAGCCCTATTTATTCTGCATGCTGAGTGGTTCTCCACCAGTGATACAGGATTCATGAGACGCATATCTCCAGCTGCTTGGCGAATGGCTTGCTGAACAACATGAGAGCGCTGTGTAACAAACATATCGTAACTGGAAGCAGTGCCATTAGGACCTTCAGGAGGAGCAGATGCTGCATGAGTCAGAACCACAATAGCATTGAACCATATCGATGGTCCAAAATCTCGGTAATTGTTCGTAAGAGTGGCATGTCACTAAAATCCTGGCTCTGCATATCTAACCTATCAAGGTACAGCACAATATCGGGTGGTGTATTCTTAATAAAGCTCTTGACAGATTGTAGAATCTTCTCATTCTGTTGCTGGTCTGACCAGGAGGGTAGAAGTCCCGGAGTATCAATGACCTGTACCTTAATGCCTTGCACTGTTCCCACAGCATCCTGAACTTTTTCTGTTCCCATATCAAAAGCATCAGTGTTAAACATAACCTTGTCAAATATAGAATTGATGGTTGCACTTTTACCAACCCCTGTCTTTCCAAGGACCATTATTGTACAAGAGAAATCAGGTGTCTCCTAACCTGCTGCCTCAAGTTGCTCAGCCATTGCACTTGCACGATCAAAGCTGAAAGTGCCAACATGGCCCCCATTCCTTCCTCTGAGTTGCTCAGCAAGTCCTAGTCTATACAAAACTTGCGCTACAACAGCATTGTGAGGTGTCTGTCCAAGCCTATGAGCTAGTCGCAAAAACTTCACCCTAATCATCTTAAGTTTCTCACGAGTCTCATCATACTCCTCAGCCTCCCCATTTGAAGACTCCTCTATTTGTTGGGACTGCGTATTAGATGCAGTACCATTTGCATGAAGCTGCTGCACTATCCGAGGCGCAGGTTCCAATAATGGGGCTGCACGACCAAGGTCAGCTGGACGAACAGGAGGGGAGCCATTAGCAACAGATTTACCAGAGGAAGAAGCAAGCTCACTCTTCTGTTTTCCAGTGACCCGAGTCATTTCCTTCTCTTTTGCACAATTCTCCTGTGTCTTTTCAGGCTCTACAACCACAGGCGAGTTATCATAATCTCCATTCTTATCTTCATCAGAAATCCTAGATTGATATTCTTTAGTACGTCCTACTTTTAAATCATCTGCACTAGCCTGAACAGTTGGTATCTCATCAGCATCTTGTATCACTTTCTTTTGCTCCGCAGCTTCATGTAGGTCTAGAGAAGCTCCTCCTATTTCACCAACTACTTTCTCATGTTCTGAGTCTGATCCGGTTTTAGCTACCATTAGTTTCATCATTGCTATAATGTTTGCAGCATTCAGTACTGTGACCAACAGATATGCTCATTTCTTCACCATTTCTATCCCCACAGATTAAGTCATTATCAAGGGTCCCTTTCTTCTTATCTATAATTTCTCCACCCTGAAGTTCTAAATCCCTGTGAGCAGAATTTTCATGCACTCCTTCATCTGTATCATCATCTTGATTTTCACTGTGAAGATCACCTGAAACATTCAACTGTTGCTCAGTCTCGTCATCTCTAAATTCAGTATCCAATCCACCATCCTTCAAATTCACAGCACCAGCAACCAGTCTTGTCATATCCTCATTGGATTCAGCAAACCTTCTTCAGAACCTGAGATTCGCCAAAATTCAAAAGAATCACACAGCAGAAACCTACAAGCTAAACCTTATTATTAGAAAAAGTAATTTAAATAACAGAAGCGTGAAGCCATCAGGATTGGTCTAGTGATGAGGAGTTTAGATAGAATACATGAGGTTCTAGGTTCAAACCTCGTTGCCGATAATATAATTCCAAAGTATCAAAAAATAAAAAATAAAAATAGCAGAAGCGTGACGAGAACGAGATTCCTAGTGTGATGGCGTGCGTGATTTGTTGTAGTGGTGCTTGTATGAGGGTTTTGCATAATCAAGCAAGGCGAAATGGGGCAATTAAATTAATTTACAATAATAAATGGTTAATTAGAAAGATTGCATTTTACTTTACGACCACAAAGAAAGAGAGAAAAGTAGTGTGTCTCAGTCACAGTCTCAGTATCTATGGAAGAAAGAGATGATCTTTGTTGTTTAGCTGGTGTGCCTTTTCGTGTTTTACTAGGATTATTATTTTGAACTCACACTTTATAATCTCTATGATATATTATTATGATATACTCATATTTATTATTAAATTGAATATATCACTTATTTAATTTTGATATTCCATTCAATAATAAATATGAGTGTTAATACAATATTCTATAAAATATAAGATAAAATAATATTCCTCTTACTTAAAAGGTTAATTAATTAATTAATTCAGGATGACGAGTAGACCAACGGTGACTCAATACCAAATATTTTTAATTGCACTCATTTTGGAAGAACGCAATTGGGCCATGGTTCACGTCACATTAGATCAGATTTATACCTAGTCACCAAAAAAAAGATCAGATTTATACCTGATACTATAAAATATAAATTAAATTCAAAACCAAATGGCCACAGTACTATTTGAAGTGATTAAAATTATGAATTAATTTGATTGAATTGGAAATGATATTGATTACATTTAAAATGCATTAGATAGTGTTTGGAATGTTCAAAATAAGTATTGATTTCATTTGTACTTAAGTTTTAAAATTAAATCAATTCTTATAGGATTTGAGAAATGAAATGAAATCTTATTTCTAAAATATCCAAACATAATATTGGATTTACAAATCAAGTCAATTCCGATTTTGCCATGCCAAACACTACCTATAGGTTGATAACAATAAGCTATTCTGTTATGATCCTAGGCTGTTTTCTTTAGTCATTAATTTGACATTGATTGCATGTCTAAATATCATTGTTTTCCCTCATTAATTTGCAAAATTTCATTATTTTTTGTATTGACATGACATCATATTTTATTATATTAATGAATCCTTAAAAGAAATGAATCCTTGAACCTCAAGACTCAAGAGTCTAGTGTGAAGTTGGGCTATTATACTTTTTTCGTGGGCCTGACAACAGTTGATTTTCATAAATTTCACAACAATCAGAGACTATAATTTGGTTTTGGTGTTTGGTAGTTTGAGTCTTGGTTACTTTTGCCGAGTGTTATTCTCTGGTAAAGTAACTCCCAGCCATTAGAATATTTATTTTATAGTTGTTCCATAATTTGAAAAATGAGGGATACTGTTTGATTTGAAGTTACAAAATTGCTTTGAATTTGAAGTTTTGATTGAGCTGGTGTAGTATTACCTTTGTGTAAGAGATTTTAGGAAAGTGAAGATATGTTAAATATTTTTAATGCAACAACTTGTAAATGCGTGTTTCTGACCAAACAAGCTCCGTCTTAGGATATATGCGTGTAAATACGTTTGGATTTGGGCATTCTAAATGTCAACGTAAGGAAGCTTATATCATGATGTAGAGATTGGCATGTCTTGTGAAACAGATGGAATGAATGTCCTGAATTCCAGGAAAAGAAGAGACCAGAACGGAAATTTTCAAGGGCGAACAATCATACATTTTCTTCACACACCATGTCCACCAGAAAATATATTACTCTTTTGATATAGAGAAACAACGGTAAAAACGTTATTAATTGATACATGATCTTTCCAAATTGAAGAATACAACTTTGATAAAATTTGTCGTGGCCTTGGTAAATTGATAATTGATGCTCTCTCATCAAATCTGCTCATCAATCATTTGTTCCTACCTTTATGTCTTTGCTCGTGTTATGTATCATTCTATTAGAAGTAGACATGCTCTGGTCACATTTATCAAACTCAAGAGTTTGGATAAATTTATTTTTGTGATAAGATCGTAACTTCATAAAGTTTAAAAAGTTGACTTAAGAGCTTAATAACTATACTCCCTGTAGGAAGATAACTATAGTTTCAATAACTAAAATAGAAAAGCACATGACATGAGCAAAGAAATGAATCTATGAACTAGGAACAAATGATGGAGGGTTCTAACTTGGGGAGGGTTGAGTTATAGAGCTAGGAAGAGTAGGCTAATGCAATTTTGCAAGATTGGAGGCATTTGTGAATTTAGAAAACATAGGTTATCAATATGGTCAGTTGTCACCATTTAATATAATAAAATCTGACAATTCAAAATAAACTGAATACTATTTCATGTGTCTTGGATTTCTCTTCTCTTACCTGTGACTCTTGAATTCCATGGATGCAATATCAGCACCCATCTCTCCCCTTTACCACCCACATAGAGAGTATTTCTCCAAGCAATATCATGACGTTGTACATAGACTTCGCTATTGATGATGTCGTTAAACTAAAGTGCAACTTTTGGGCATAGTAATTGCAACCTACCTAGTTATAGGTGCCGTAGCAACCCAAATAAAAAAAATTAAAGAAATCCATTAAACCCAAATAAAAGAATAAAGAAATTCATTCATCGTAATTACTTTTATTTTTGTCAATTGTGAATCATTTACAATCAAATGTGAGATCCATATGTCGGCTCATTGTTACTATGTTTTCAACATCATGTCCAACAAGCCATTCAGGTATCGATGCTTTTTCTTTTTCCTCCTTATCTCTTTATTGGTTGTCTTGCCTTATGTTCTGCGAGCAGCCTAGCACTTCAACAGTTGTAGGAGAGTTGTCCGGTGTGTTGCGCCTTTTGGTCTTTGGAGGAGAATCGCAAGGTAGAAGAGGAAGATAGAGAAGGTCACATGGGATGAACTTTTGACTTATTTTGAGCCATCAGATCTTAATAAATTAAACGGTGAAGATGAGAAGTAAGTCTTTAAACTTACATCCAAAGTATAAACGAATCCCTACTATATATACACACACAAAACTCAGTGAGACGTGATTTATTGTATATTAGAATCAAGTTATATTGGTATAATTTTTTATAATCAACTATTGAATTAGAAACTCATATCATATAGATTATGTCTATAAAATTTTAAATTAATCCAAAATTATTTGGCATAATTTTTATGTACATTAAAATTATCGTAATATATATGTTTAAAATGAATAAAAATAAGAGATATATGAGATCAGATGTAATTTTATGATTTTTATTCTATTCATTTTGGGTCATTAATGCAAATTCCACAAATTCACCAATAGTTTGATACTACACACGATTCAGGGCCATCATGATCCTTGTCCATGCAAGAAAGATCCACAAAGGATGATTGCTGAGCTTATTTGACCAGAGTTACGAGTTATGACAACATGAATTATCATTTTGCGCGGCGCCTTCGTTCCGCCGACAACCTTGCAGCGAAGCTGCCAATATGAAGAGAAAGCAAAGAATGAGATGGTCAGAAGTAAAAGTGAACTACAATCAACAACAATGAAAGCCTTTGGATGGTAAATAAGAAACCCGTTACTGACTGGGTGATTGCCTCGTAATTGGTGGGTACCGTTCCATTCACTAACAGACTTCCATCCTTAGGTGTTTCTTGCAAGCCTGTTGTTGGGTTAACCAATGTAATTGGCCTATTGAGAAGGTCCCTGGCAATATTCTCCAACGCATCAATGTTGTCTTTACTTGCATCATTCAGTTTGATTTGGCTAGGATCCAATGTGCAATCCTGGTTCAGAACCATGAGCCATTTCTCATTAATTTTGGTATAATAGTTACGCTAAACCACATTTTGAAGTCCACGAAATAATAAGAAAATGACAAATTAGTCCAAAAACTATGCACACATTAGTCCCTACAATAGCTGTAGGTTTTTAACACATTGGTCCCTCGTTAAAGGACTAACATATGTGCGATTTTTCTTTGAGAGATTAAGTTGTTACTACCTAACTCTTTCAGAAATTAAAATGTAATTTTTCTCTGACATCAATCATTTCTCATTTGGTGGTCATAACATTGCATGTACGAGTGAGATGAAAATGAATAGTTAAGCAAAATCCCAAGATTGACAATGTAGAATGCTAGTTAACTATTGGGCTTTGGAATACCTGAATTCGGAGGAAATTGTGCATAGAATTGTGGTGTCCAAGTACAAGGGCCGTGCACATATCTACCATGTCATCTGAAGCCCTGAAGAGAACATCAATCAATGGTGGCAATCCATTTTCCATATTGAACCAATTAACAGGGCCACCAAATCCAATTTCATGACCAGAGAGCTTTGCAGAACCCGTCCCAAGGGACACAATCAAAAACTTGCTGTACTCTGGACCGTTAAGTGCTGTACTTGCATTTGTTGCATTCATCCTTGCGGCTTCATGAATGGCAAACAGTGTCTGAATGACAGAAAAAGTACTCCAGCAAACAGTAAGTCTCATGAATCACAGTTTTACATACATACACACACCTCGAATGTACTTTATGAATTGTAAAATAACTGAAATGCTGGAGAGTGTTCATTACAGGATTGTTGGCTGCTATTCCACCATCAACTAGAGTATATCTTTTGCCATCGCCAATGAACTCATGGGGACGGAAATAATAAGGAGCAGCAGCTGTGCTCATGATCACGTCTGCGAATTTTATATCAGATCTGATCGTCTTTGCCTGCATGCATTTAGCAGGGTAACATCCACATTCAGCAAAAGCACTACCACATGCAAGTATTGGCTAGTAATGATATAGCAAGGGAAGCCAACAATATAAGCTTGGGATGACGAAACCTGCCTGTTGTGTAGAGAATATGACAGGATGGAGGCTTTTCATGTCATAAGCAGGAATAACAACATTTGTCAAAGTATCAGCCAAGCGAATTTCACCAAGAATTTCTGTGATTTTTTCGTTTAGAGGAGACTTGTCATATAAAGGGGCAAAAGCCTTTGTCAAAACCCAGACTCCGGCTTTCAAAACCCATGATTTGGAGAATGTTACCATCTTGCTAAACGAAGATCCTCCCGGAGTGGGGTCAAGACTGCAAATAATTAATAAAACCCATCACAGCCAGCGATTACTGAAGAGTTAGCATGGTGCTTTGTTGTAGAAACAGAAAACATGGAGTGATCTTATCTTTCAAGTACCCTTCCCCATCTAGAAAAGATGGTAAGATTAAAATAAGAAAATGAAGGTAAGGCCACCTATCATGTAAGTTAATGTGTCTTGATATTGTTTCATATCATTAGTTTATTTTATCCTAGCTACAATTGCATTCAAAGCCAAGCCACACTATCCGCTCATATTTCATGTGAATTTTTCTGTTTCTGATCCATAGGGGTAAACATTGAGAGTTGTTTATGTGATTTCTCACTATACCGTTTCATGACTGGTTTGGCAAAAGAATTCATAATCTCCGCTTCTTCAGAAAATATTTCCGGGCCTTCCTCACGATAAAACTTGTTGATCTCTTTAGCAGCACAGGGGCGACCGTCTTCGGTGGATGGCGTAGTAAGCATTGCTGCCATGATTCCTCCCGTGCTTGTCCCTGCAATAAAATCAAAGTAGTTCACAATCCTCGCATCTTCACCATCGAGCTTCTGCAAAGAAAAAAAAACAGAAGGTTATCCAGTCCATTCAGAAAATGCTGACAGTGTTGACTTCTGCACTGTCAAGTATCCACTATGAAAGGTGTTGCAAGTGTAGTATTTTGTTGGTCACGTGTGTGTCTTCAAACTCTGAACTTTCTCTTAGGGTCACCGTGTACATAAGACTAATAAAACTTTCCCACGAGATGGTACTTAACTTATTCATATTGAATTTTATCTTTTCTTGTTGGTTCATTTGGAAAGTTGTGATATTATACATATCGTACGTTGCATAATATTCTGATGAATTGTTCTTTCACTGAATTAATTGCTTTCATCTCTCCTGTGATTTATGGGATCTTGGCATCTTGCTGAAATCCAACTGTTTTATTTTAGATAGGTATGTTCTACAATTTTCTTCAACTTATTTCTCCGACCTATACTCTTCCTTCCTTTCAATCTCTCATTTGGCTTCAAGGATGGCGAGAAAGCAGGCTAGGAATATCTTACCTGAAGTTCGGCCTCAAGGACAGCGAGAATAAACCCTGGGATAACACCACGAATCCCTCCTCCATCAATGCTAAGTATGGTAACGAGTCCTCCATTATCATCCAAAGGTATTGGACATTCATCCATCATCCCAAACTTTCTAGCAATAAGTGATTCAGAAATTTCCTGAACCTAGAAGTTGAGAACATGGTAGAGAAGATGACCCCTTGCCTGCTTGTAAAGAAGCCAGGGAATAATAATAATAATATTCTTTGAGCTAGGCTCCAAGCAATAGTACTACTGGGAATAGTATTCAATCTTTATTCACAAGTTTTTGCCTTCCGTCCCACTTTGGAATAGTATTACTGGAAATAGTATTCAATGCTTTGCCATATGGACCCATGTACACATCTCTGATAGCATAATAGAATTAGAATATGATCCTTTCTTTTTCCTGTCTCCACGACCCTAATGTTCCCACCTTTTCCTATCTCCGGTTGTTGAACGTGAAGAATTTGCTGTACACTTCTTGAATCAAGTGCTGTCTGTAATTGATTCGTCCCTGTTTGCAGGGGCATACGGCAATTGTTATTGCCAGCTTCCATTCTCGCTGGGATTGTTTCCATCAGCTATGGTTCAATCTCGAGCAAACATCGAAACCTTTTACCAAGTATCTAAAATATTATGAATTGCAGCTAGTCTAACCAAGGACCGTTTATTATGCTAAGTATTCGCAAGGATTGGGTATTTTTCAGTAATGCAATATGAACAATAGAAAATTGCATTAATTCATAGTTCTATTAGTACATCTAATTGCTATTAGTACATCTACCATACAACCCATAAAATCAAATCATCGGAAACATGCCAAGTTAAACAATAACCACAACCATAAGCCACAAGAGATATATGCCAAGTTACAATAAGGGGCTATAACACACTTGTACAGCACCTGGTGAACCCTCCTTTATACAGACTGATTCCCCTTACACTATTCTTCAACTAGTGTGATATGTCTTCTAGCCAGAAGTGCAAACAAGCCAGGAAAGAAATTTCCACATAAATGAGGCCATGCATTGGCAAGAATATAATATGATACGTAGTATTTATTGTATGATGATTGGAAAAGGGGCCTAAGCGAACCAGAATACACAGATCCTCCATCATAAGCACATGGATATCATAATCTCGATGCTGCTCACTTCTCCCCTCTATTTTTCAACTACCTTACCAACAATGTATAGGACATTGATTGCGAACAATTTATACACCGGCCTAATATAATATTATTTCTATGACACAGACTTTATAGTGATATATATAGCAGAATTAGGCGGGTGAATTTAGAACAAGGGTGAAATAATAATGAGGATAAAATCAATCTTGGTCCTAGGTGGAGAAGGTAAATGTAACATTGAGGATGTCTGGAAACCTCTCCTTGATGGTAGCTTTGATTCCTGATCCAATGGAGTCAGGCCCAACATATTTAACACAGCACTCCCCGCCTTCCACGGCCACCACTTCCACACTGCCCCCGTAGTTCTTGATGGCCGGTCTCAATATCTCAAGATGATTATTCACCGCCTGAAATTTGCATTGCAACATCACCACATAATTAATGCCAGCCATCAACATCATTAATTGACTAATTTTCTATTCCATTCATTCATTATCTATCTATCTATCTATCTATGAAAAAGACGAAAGAAGGAAGAGAATGACCTCAACCGTTGTCTCCCTGGGTTGATCATGAGCATCATATACTTGCTGTATGTCCTTGACCGCGTCTCCGAATTTCTCCTTGAGGACGCGCTCGATTCCCATCTTCATGGTGGTGGTAGAGCTGGGACAACTCTCGCACGCTCCTTGGAGTCTCAGGGATATAACGCCGTCTTCAACGGAGACAACGTCAACGTTCCCACCGTCCGAGATCAGGTAAGGCCGAACATCCTCCAGAACAAGGTCCACGTTTGCCGCCGTCAGTTCGTATTTCTGTGCAGAGTACAATCCAGAAGAAGAAGAAGAAGAAGGTTGGATTGCTATGGTTGGATGCTGCGGAGGCCAATCGGATTGTGGTTGAGCTTCTCTTATTCTTCGGAGACACAAAAACAGGCAACCCTTGACCACCACTCAATCTCATGATTGAACATGTTGATGTCCTCGGCAGCGCCGTACCTGTAACTGGGAGAGCCGCCATGGAACCGAGAGAGAGAGAGAGAGAGAGAGAGAGAGTTACGGCTCACAGAAGCAGTAGCAGATGCAATGCACACCACAGAGACAGAGTGTGGTAGCTCTTGCCGCAAGCCCAACTGAGTCCTTGTTTCGGCTTTGGGCCTTTTTCATATTTGGGCTGGGTTGTCATTCGAGGCCCAAAAAGAGAGGTCACTCTTCTCGTACTATGCCTCCGCTGACCAAAAAAAAATACTAATGCCTCCGGCTCTTTGCTTCATACAAAGTCATATTAACAGCTCTCAAATGGTTGGATTATCTATGGTTGGATTATTATATCCCAAAAGTTTTTTCATTTTTTGTATTGGTGCTTACTCGTATGAAAGCTTCATAGGTGAATCTCTTAGGTGGCATAGTTCAATAAGGACACATGTTATGTTTACTATGCAAGGCTTATTTTATTATGAATCTTATAAAATTTGGTGCACCATGCACCACCCCTTGATCAACACTCTCAGCACTCAATCTCAACCAACATCATCAGGACCCTCCGCTCCTCTACCTCTACTCTAACTGTGATGCTTTAGATTTATGTATCTCTACATAAGTCTAGTATAGTTTAAAGGTCTGTGAGACCCGTGTCATCAAGAAGGTCTCAAACTCATCAGATTACAGAAAGTCAAAAATAGCAGCTCTTTGTGGTATGCTTGCCATGACGAGCTTGTTGGCCAACCCAGGTGAAGCACGTTTAGGGAAACTCGTCAGGGAATGTGCTGTTCAGTTTAGAATGGGATAAACTTAGATATTTTTAATATATAATATATAAATTTTTAATAATCGATTATTATATAACTATATTACATAACTCACACTCATACATTGCATGAGTATACACTAGTTACTAAAAATAGTATAAAAAGTCTTTTTTCATAAACTACAATTTTTCATCTTGTAGAAATTAAACTTCTTTATAACTAAAAAGATGTTCACAAGTAAATAAATATCTTTTAAAGTTATATATAAATATAAATTAATTTAACCTCCAAACCTAGAATATTTTTGACTTTTTCAAAAAAGTATAGAAAGGGACGTCAGGACATTGAAGCAAATGAGAGCCCCACGATATTTAAGTTGGACGAGTGTACAGAAACAAAAACACCGACATTACTCAGCTCACCGTTATTATTAGCACGCCGCAGCACCCATTGGTTTGGTTTCAGCATTTTAGGGTTTGGTAATTGCTGGTTGAATTTAGTGGTCAAGATTTTCTTTTGTGGGGTTTAAGGTCCATGGTTGAAAAACTATTTACATCATTTCAGCTAAAACTTATCTCCCATTACCAAATTTAGCTAAAACTTATCTCTAGCTTCTACTTTTTGCTAAGTGTCATTTACTATTAAATATGGAGTATATGTACGTGAGACTCAAGGTTGGGCCATTATATTATAGACAGCTACGTCATCGTTTATTAAAAAAAAAAAACTTTACATCTGTCTTTAATCGGGGAGGAAATTCGTTAAACTAACAACTAATAATTAATAGACATATTAAGACGTGTATTCTTGTCACCTCATTGAGTGTGAGGTTAACATAACTCTGACAACCACATTCACATTTAATTATTTCAGCTTATCCAAACTACTCACCTCTAATACACAGTATCTGGTGCATGCTTGTTTCCCATCGCATTCTTCCAACTCCACAAATGTAAACCAAATTTGCTGTGTGGGCCGAAAAAAGACAAACCAAACTAGTTTACGGTCACCAAAATTGATGATTGGTGAACTACCAGGTTCGATGGTAACAGTAAAACATCAGCTTGTTTTATCAAGATAGGAAAAAAAAAAAAAAAAAGAGGGCAGAGCCCTTAACTAACTGCTAAAGCATCTAGTTGAAAAGAAAAATATTTATTGTACAATAAAATATAATAATAAACTCACACCTTATTTTTTTCTATTTTAATATTTTAATTTTATTCAGCCCACTTTTCTCATTTTGTCTTCTTCTCCATCTATATCTATGATATAAATTTGTTGTCATTTTATATTATACATGTATCATCACTTAGTTGGGAAACTAACTCCCAAAATATCATAAGGGATAAGATGCCAGCACCATTAGGGAGAATCTAGCAAATGGAGACCAATCTCCTTTGCACGCCCCAAATAAACTCACCAATCCGCAACAATTTCCCTCTCCTAGTGTATAACTATAAACTACGGCAGTTAATAAAAGTCAATAAATATTTTGCTTAAGCCCACAAAAAAAAATTGCCTAAACTAAACTCTACAGTCGAAACTAGGGGCATAAAAAATGTTGCCAGTCCGGTTGAAAATTTGCGCTGGAACTTTTATTGCCAGCACCAATAGTTATATACAGCTACAATTAGAAATGTTTCTTTGGTAACGAGGCACAACTATGAAAATAATTGACTATATATATATATATATATACACACCCCTTCTATTTGAAGGGGTTTGAAACCCTTTTTATATGGCCTAATTACATTTTGAACATATGGCAGGTAATTAGTCACATAAGCAACCCATATCATTATTTCGTAGTTTAGAATTAGGTACTTTAACTTATATTTTTGTCATAATTTTATCCCAAAATCTCTTAAAAAAAGTTTTAAACTTCTCAGTCTTCCAAAGTGCCAAAGCATTCTTTTTTACTCCACATCTATAAGAACCCTAACCATCATTTTATTTTTATTCCTCCACTGGACCATCACTTTCATAACATAGTGCCAAACTATTGATTTGAATTTTGATTAGAAAATGCAACTCACTCAACAACATTGTAATGGAGAAAGGGGGAAGAAACCAATTCTAATTCCACTCAACACCGACAAGGGAAATGGAAATTACATTTCACGTTGCTTAACAAAATCCATTGCATACACAATATCCCTCCCACCAGATGAGAACAAAAGCTAAGACTCAATCCAATTTCTGCATAAATGAAAATAAAAAGGATAATAACCCATAATTATTGGGTTGCTTTAGTAATATTGATTGGGCTGAATCTGCTTTGAGAATTGCCAATGTCAATAAAATTTCGCAACTGAATTTGCTGCAGATTGGATGTTACTTTGTTCTTTCTGGGACCATATATACAAGAGGGGAATAGTTAGGGTTCTTAAAATTTAGGATTAATTTAATTTTTTTAAAGAGAATTTAGGATACAAATATAACAAAAAATAAGTTAAAAGGCCTAAATATAAATTTTGAGACATTGCCATGTCAATGTTCATGTTATTAATTATTTGCCACATGTTTAAATGTAATTGGATTGCATTTGAAGGGTTTTAAATCCCTTCAAATAGAAAGGGTAGCATAAAAATCACCAAGTGAAATGAATGATTTTATATGAGAGTGAGAGATGTAAATTTGGATTCAGTTCAACTCTAATATTTTTGAAAAAGTCACCCCTGGTCAAATGGCGTAATGGTTTTTTTTTATAATAATAATTCAAAGATGATGCTAAAAAGATTGTCGTTTTGCCATATAAAGTATGGAATTATCGTATTTAAAAGCAGAGAGTTAGATATAGCACTTTACTGGATAAAAAATAACTGCGTCACCTTTTGTTGTTACCCAATGCGTTACATGTCTCTATTGAGAATTTAATGAATGGATGGTATCCTTCTTGCAACATCCAATCGAGCAACGGCCTTACTGCTGGCCATAAATACTGTCACTAGGCCTGATGGGCCTCACTAATAACAATAATAATAAAAAAAAAACCGTCCCACTGTAAACTTCAACTTGGGGCTGAATGCGTCTCGCCTGAATCCTCTCTTTAATTCATATCATGATGGCTTGGTGGGTAGTTATCTGTCCTCACTTGACACTTTTTCTGAATTTTTCTTATTTTACTCTATCAATATAAATTTATTTTATTTTATTTTATTATCAAATAATTTACTAGTTGGATAATCATTGTCATAATTAAATTCCTTTAATGACATCACAATATTTTTTTAGGTACATTAATATATAATTAAATAATAAATATATTATTTTATTAAAATAAATTATAGGAGGCATTGTACTTATAAGTTCGAGCACTAACAACATTTTATTATATTAAATATTTAGCCTCATCGTTTTTATATTGTACCTCAAATTTGGAAATTAAATCACTAAATTTACTTGTTAGAGAGAGATTGCTTAGTGGCATTGGATTGATAAATTGTGTTGTGAATGAATGCTGAAGGAAAAATGAACAATGTTTAACTACGTTAGAACCCAAAATCTTACAATATAAGAAAATATCACAGCACTATTTAAGATATGTTTATGAGTTTGATTTTTGAAGGAAAAGGAAGAGGAACTATACCCTTTCTTCCTTTTAAAATCTAAACTCACATATAATTAAGGCACTAATTTAACTATGAAATAACCAACTAGCTAGAAAAAGTAATTAAAGTTGTTCACCAGTTTCAGTTGGCACATTTTGGAGATGGTGAGAGCATGGACACATGAAACGTAATAAATGGGAATTCAGTATGCAAGAGCTTGAGCTCATCACTCGTTTCAACTACCCCCATTTGCTTTCAGCTACAATTGTTTCTCTTTTTCCTATAAAATTCCCAAAACCAAGTTCTTTGCCTTAATTCATTTCTATTGCATTGTTTCTCACTAGTCACACTGTGTTTTGCTTCCACACCACAATTTCTACATCTATGTTCTGCACTAGCGTACTAATTTCCTTGTACACTCTACACACCAAGTGACAGCACAACATACAACGAGGTACTGATGTTTTTTTATGTCATCATATGTTGCTGTTTGTGTATCCTAATGATCAAAGATGAGACATTATTTTATTTTGTTTGAAGATTAAAAAAGCAAAATAGAAAAGAAACAAGACTTTCTTTACACACCAACCCTTTTGAATTTTCTGTGGGCTTTCTTCTGGATGAAACTACTTTCTCCTCCGCTTGGTGTTGGATGAAACTACTGCAACATTATCCTTCATCACGTTCCTGGGTGCTCGGAACCCGGTTTCCTTCCACTTTCTAGTACCTTGTTGTTTTTTTAATGTTACATGTAAATCAATTAAGCTGCGCACTTGCTTTGGTTGCAAGAAGGTATTCAATGCAGCATCTGTCACGTCATGCTTTGTTCTTTGTCACTTTTATATGTACATATATATATCTTCTGAAAATTCAGAGAGAAACATATATAGGTTAATGTTTCTTAAACAACTTTGGAACCATCATTCCTTGATTTATTTCAACTTCACAAATATTAACTGCAGCTAGTTCGTGTTCTTTTTCTTGTTTCTCGAAAGTGGCTGCTGGGTGAAGCTTGTCCTGTTCAGGTTTCACATATATATATAAGCAAGTAAAAATCAAGGAGAATGAAGAGTTTTGCAGCTAAGGTTGAGGAAGGAAAAGAAGGTGCGAATGGCAAGCCATCTGTGGGTCCAGTATACCGCAACCTCCTCTCCCAAAATGAATTCCCTCCACTTGATCCTGAATTTAGCACCGCTTGGGATATTTTCAGGTAATATGAGTTCAGTGCCTATAGTAACTATTTACCTCATCATGTTCTTCCTTGTTTAAAGCCACGCAAAACAGTGGAAGTTCACTAGTTGATTAATGGATGATAATTTCATGAATGGGTTATTATGAGACTTGAATTGACATTTTCTTTGATGATTGCAGCGTGTCTGTCAAAGAGCATCCTCAAAACCGTATGCTGGGATGGCGTAAATTTGTTGATGGAAAGGTAGTTTATGTAAATTCATTTTTTACTATGTGTACGTACATGTCAGAAAGATAAGGCAATTGTTTTTGCTCTTGGTTATAGGTAGGACCATATGTCTGGAAGACGTATAAGGAAGTTTATGATGAAGTTCTGCATATTGGTTCTGCTCTGCGAGCATGTGGTGCTGAACCTGTAAGTGCTTGCAAAGGGACTTTTACATGCAGTACGCTAATAGTCTTTGAATGGAATCTTCTGAGTTCTGACCAATGTCTATTGTGGTAATTCTCTTGCCACAGGGCTCTCGGATTGGAGTTTATGGGGCTAACTGCCCTCAGTGGATTGTGGCAATGGAGGTTTAGGACTTTGGCACTACCCTATCCATTGTGTTCTCCAAGTTAATTTTCACTATTGTTCCTTCAATGACTCCTATCATAATTCATGAGCGTGTTTATGTTGATGTAGGCTTGTTGCGCACACAGCTTGGTTTGTGTCCCTCTCTATGACACCCTTGGTAATTTTTCCAAATATTTACTTTGCATCTGCTTTTTTGCCCTTTTTTTTTTCAAGGTACAAGTTATTCTTTCAGCTTCACTCTTCATTTACTTGTTAATTTGCGTCATTCTTCATATATCCGTTGATTTGGAGCAATTTGAACACCAAATGCAGGGCCGGGTGCTGTAAATTTTATCATAGATCATGGAGAAATAGATTTTGCCTTTGTCCAAGATAAGAAGGTTAAAGAAGTAAGAATGCTATCTAAAGATAAATCATGTCTTGTTCCATATGAACATCTATAAATGAGATTCAGAGGAAATTAGAGGTTCTTACGGTACATATGCTGTTTGCAGCTTTTGAATCCTGATTGTAAATCTGCTAAACGACTGAAAGGTGCATGTTGCCATTATTCAATATTGCTATACTGCAGAAGGCATTTTTAACTGAGTTTGGTTGTGGTTATAGCAATGGTGTGCTTCACTTCATTAACCGAGGAACAGAAACATAAGGCCACCAGCATTGGAGTCAAGTCATATTCATGGGAAGAATTCTTGCGAATGGTTAGTCTGTAAGAAATTTATCGCACTGAATAAATCATACTTCACATGTCATCGTAGACATATACTAATATCTATATTCTTTAATGTTATGAAATGGCGTCCAAAAGACATAAACAAAGTAACAAAATAAATATGTAGAAGCGTAAAAATAAATGATATTAATTACGTGGTTGGCTTAAAGCCTACGTTCGCGGCAACCAAATATTTCACTATAGAAATATGATGGAGATAAAAAGGTGAACACACTTCACTAATCCAAATCCTAAATACACCCAGAATACCTCACATTATTTTTCTCACTCATATACTCTTAACTCACAAAAGATAATAACTCACAAGGAACAAATAATTCTATTCTATCACTACAAGGAAGAGGGGATTTGATTTTCCCTTGATGCTTTCTGAGTTCAGATGAAAGCTCAATTTATAGAGCTTGGGTGCACGCTTTTTCAAAGACAAGCATTAATTGCTCTTATTGCAAATTCAAACCAAATCTCGCCTCCACCGTATAGCTTTTATGGCACTTTAGCAATTGTCAAGTTAGAGCACTATTCCTTTGAATGCTAGATCAAAGGAAAAAGCAAGTCATCATATCAACAAATCCCTACCTTGGCTTGATTTTCATTTATCTTTAAATTTATGAAGTCGCCTTCTCCAATGTATCCATAAGGGCAAACTCACATATTGTGAATGGCGACTAAGTTCAAGCAATGCCTGAACTTAGCGATAGTGATTGACTTTGTCAACATATCAGTTGAATTGTTGATGTACCAATCTTCTTCATTGCAATAGCACCTTGAGAAATAATCTTCCGAATGAAATCATATCTGACGTCAATGTGTTTGGTTCTCTCATGATACATTTGATTTTTGGTCAAATATATGGCATTTTGACTATCACAATAAATAGTTGTAACATCTTATTTCAATCCCAAATCGCTTACCAAACTTCTGAGCCAAATGGCTTCCTTCACTGCTTTTGCCTACCATGCATTCGACTATAGTTGATAATGCAACAGGAGACTGTAAAGTCGCTTTCAACTAATTGCACTACCTGAAAGTGTGAGACATATCCTGTTCAATATCTCCTTTTGTCAATATCTCCAGCATAATCTGAGTCAACATAACTAGTAACACTGCTACCATGTTAGAACTCATATCATATACTAGGCCAATGTTCGTAGTACCTCGAAGATATCGAAGTATCCATTTCATTGTCTACATCTTGCCAGGATGCCCCATATATCTACTAACAACACTAACGGCATGTGAAATATCTAGTTGAGTGCATACCATAGCATATATTATGCTTCCAACTGCACTAGCATAGGGAACGTGTGACATTTGTTCTTCCTCTTTGGGGACTATGGTGAATGTGCTGGTGATAATTTCAAATGGCTCCAACGGAGTACTCACAGGCTTTGCATTTTGCATTCCAAAATGCTCAAGTATTTTTTTGATATACTTTTGAGACAAATATAATTTGCCAGTACGTTGATCTCTATAATTTCCATGCCTAAAATCTTCTTAGCTACACCCAAGTCTTTTATTTCAAATTCACCACTGAGTTTATCTTTCAGCTTCTTGATCTCATGCATACTCTTAGTAGCAATGAGCATGTCATCAATATAGAGAAACAAGTAGACAAACGAACCATCTAGAGCTTTCTGATAAACACAACAGTTATAGTCACTCCTTGAGTAACCATGACCTAACATAAAAGTATCAAATCTCTTGTACCACTAGGAGATTGCTTTAAGCCATATAATGACTTCTTTAAGAGACAAACATGGTCTTCCTTACCTTGAACAACGAAAACTTTTGGTTGCTACGTGTAGATATGTTCTTCAAGCTCACCATGAAGAAAAGTTGTCTTAACATCGAGCTGTCAAGCTCTAAATCAAACAGTGCAACCGTAGCAAGCAAAACACGAATGGAATTATGTCTTACAATAGGAGAGAATACTTTATTGAAATCTATTCCTTCCCTTTGGTTGAAACCTTTTGCAACTAAGCGTGCTTTGTATCAAGATGGTTCAACTCTAGGGATCCTTCCTTTTCTTGAAGATCCATTTGCAGCCAACGACTTTATGTCCTTTAGGCGGTTTCACCAACTCCCAAGTTCGATTTTTATGAAGAGACTCCATCTCTTCACTCGTCACAACAATCCATTGTGCAGACTCATCACTCAAGATAGCCTCATGGTATGTGGTGGATCTTCTGATTCCATGTCCTCTGCCACTGATAATGTAAAAAAGATGATATTTGCATGACCATACCTCTGTGGTGGTTTTATTTGCCTTTTTTATCTATCTCTAGTAAGACTATAATGCTTGCAACTGTTGTTGTGCATCTACGGTATCAACAATATGTTGTTGTTCTTCTTAAATGGACTAATCAGAGGCATCTTCTTGCATCTGCTTTGGTGGTTCAGCTTCAAACTCCACCTGCTTGCTAATATCGTCATCCTTTTCGACATCGCCAACCTCCTTTTTGGATAAAGCATGGATGATTCATTAAATTTGACATCTCTCTGATTATGAATTTTAATGACTTAGGTCCTGTACATCATAATCTATAACCTTTCACCCAGTTGCATATCGAGAAATATACATTTTAATGCCCTTCGCTTAAGCTTTCCATCAGCAATATGAGCACATGCAGGACAACGAAAATTCTCAAATTCAAATAATCAGCAGAGCACAGACCATACCTCAATAGGAGTCTTCAAATTGATCGCAGTTACGAAGACCGATTTACCAAATAGCAAGTCATATTGATAGCTTCAGCCCAAATCTTTTGACAAACCAGCATTAGATAGCATACATCGAGCCCTCAAAAAAATTTATATTTATACGTTATGTCACTCCATTTTGCAAAACTCGTTGAATTGACCTTCACCAAACTCTAATCCATTATCTATTTGGAGGCACTTGATTTTCTTGCTGGTCTGGTTTTCAACAAGCATTTTCCATTTCTTAAAAGTATAGAACACATAAGTCTTGTGTTTCAGAAAATAAACCCATACTTTCCTTGAAAAATCATCAATGAACGTCAATAGGTAGCTAACACCACCTTTTAATGGAACAGCAGGGCCCCATAAGTCAAAGTGGATATAATCCATTGTGCCCTTAGTCCTATGGATAGTAGTGCTGAACTTGACTCTAGTTTGCTTTAGGAGATAGTGTTCACAAAAGTCAAGCTTCCCAATTTTGTGATCACTTAGCAAGCTTGCTCAAAATTGACATTTCAGTTTCACTCATATGCCCTAGACATATATGCCACAAACAAGTAGTATTTGAATCAGAATCAATGAAGATGATACTTGAAGTAGCTCCAACAATTGTACTTCCTTGAAATAAATAAAGACCGTTGACCAACTTGCCTTTTATCACAATAAGAGCACCCTTGGAGATCTTTAAAACTCCACCTTCAGCTGAATACTTATAACCTTGAGAATCGAAGATGCCCAAGGATATAATATTTTTCTTCAAGTCTGGTATGTACCGAACATCGAACGTTCTCTTAACTCTATTATGTATCTTGATTTGGATTGTTCCAATGCCAATGACCTTAAAGGGTATATCATTCCCCATAAGGACAACACTACCATCAATTAACTGGTAAGATGTAAATCAATCCCAGTTGTGACACTTGTGGTACGAGCAACCAGAATCAAGCATCCAAGTATCACCAATTGAACCTGGTTAATACCTGGAGAACATTATCAATACTTTCAACAACACTTGATACATCACTTGAATCTTTGTCGTTTTTGCCTTTGAGCCTTGGATATTCCTCTCACGTGCCTTTCCTTCTTGCAATATCGGCACATGTCTTTATTATGTATAGATTTAGATCTAGGCTTTCCTCTACTACTCAATCCAATCTCCTTTGACCTCCCTCTGGCAACCAAGCCAGATCCAGTATCATCACGATTGCCAGGATCGTACTCCATTTTGTCATGACTTAAAAGTGCTAATTTAACCTTTGAGGCTTTTGCGACCATGTATGAGCATTTCATGAAAGTGCTTGTAAGAAGAAGGTAAGGAACAAAGCAACATCATCGCCTTTGCTCACTTGAAAATGTCTCGTCCATATTTTTCAAATCATGATGAGTGATGTGAACTTGGCTATGTGAAATCGGATGATGTCCCTTTGCCATGCGAAACATATACAAAAATTGCAAAACTTTGAGATCGTTGGTCATCGTCTTAGTCATTTATAATGACTCCAACTTGGTCCATAGTGATTCTATTATTTTCTCTGAAAAGGCCTCCTGCAACATTTGTCTGTAATGCATAACTGAATAATAAAAAGAGCCTTTTGATAGGACAGAATCTTCCCATTCAGGATCCTTCATTGTCTCAGGCTTCTTTTCCTTGCCAAAACATGCTATTTTTACACCTTGTATAAGAACAGTCATCATACGGACCTTCCACATTTCAAAATTAATGAGTCCATCAAACCTAAATATCAAATTTTGCAGTAAATATTTTTAAACAAATTAGCTCAGACCTCTATAAGAGCTGTGATACCAGTTTGTTGTGAAATGGTTGGTCCAAACAGCACAAATAGAGTAGCGCAAAATAAATTTGTGGAAGTGTAAAAATAAATGACATCAGGAATTTATGCGGTTTGGCTTTAAAGCCTACTTCCATGGGCAAAGACAACAACCAAATATTTCACTATGGAAATATAATGAAGATACAAAAGATGAACACATTACACTCAACCCAAATCCCAAATACACCCAGAATATCTACAGTATTTTTCTCTGGTGTATACTCTCAACTCACAAAAGAGAAGAATCATAAGAAACAAATAATTCTACTCTATCACTAAAAGGAGGACAGGATTTGGTTTTCCCTTGATGCTTTCTGAGTTCGGATGAAAGCTCAATTTATAGAGCTTGGGTGCACACTTTTCAAAGACAAGCATTAATTGCTCTTATTGCAAATTCAAACCAAATCTTGCCTCCACCGTATAGCATTTATGGCAATTTAGCAATTGTCAAGTTAGAGCACTATTCCTTTGCATGCTAGATCAAAGGAAAAAGCAAGCCACCATATCAAACATTTAATGTACCAGTAGGCTAGGCTTGTTTCAATTTTCAGTACTTCTTTGTTTTTGACTATTGTTGAATTTTGCCTGTATTTGCATTAGATGATGTACTTTTCTTAAAAAAGGTTAACAGAAAAAATGCATAACTCGTGCTCTTTTGCATTTGTAATGGTCCTGTAGTCCCAACTGACCCAACATTTGCAGACAGCTCTCTAAGAATGTAGGATTTCATCATGAGTTTGGAACTTGAGTGTGGGTAACAAACAGAAGTAATCAATCTTATGCAACTTAGTGCTGTTCCTTGTAGCCCACTATTATGAATAACTCATGCAGTCATGCATATCTATATCTAATCTAATTAATCTGAACGGCCTATAATCTTGCAGGGAAAAGAAAACCCATCAAGCACTTTGCCACCTCAGGCTCATGACATCTGCACAATAATGTATACAAGTGGAACCAGTGGAGACCCTAAGGGTGTTGTTTTGACGCATGAAAACATATCGGCTTTTGTAAGAGGAATGGATATTTTCATGGAACAATTTGAAGACAAGGTAAATCTGGTGCTGGTGGATCCATTGGAAAATTTTTATGATACCATTTTTCACATAATTCAATTGCTCAGAACGATATAACTGTATTTGTAAATTTCTAGCTGTCCTGGCATGTTTATCTTATTTTTTTTATTGTTTTATTTTTGTACAGATGACTGTGGATGATGTGTATTTATCCTTCCTCCCTTTGGCTCATATCCTTGATCGCACAATTGAGGAGTACTTCTTCCGTAAGGGTGCATCTGTTGGCTACTACCATGGGGTACGTTCATGCAAAATTAATTTGTTGATTTGGATTTGCTTGTTATTGCAAACATGAGTAGAGACATGAGGAAGATAGTTGCTAGCAAAAGGATCAAAAAGTTCTTTGGTTTTCCTCACACACACACATGCGCACAGAGGACAAATAGATAACGTAGCAAATCAAAACCAGAGTAATACTTGTACATTCATACCAGGACCAAGACTGCAGCGTCATGGTAGTGATGATGAAACTATTGTTGATTAGTGGCAATGATATTTAGAGAAAAGGAAATGTGTAGACGAGATATAATTACTTAAATTAAGCAAGAAAACTGCAGGGTCCCCTGTCCAGTTTCATCTGTCTATCTAAGCACACAATCTTCCAGCAAATATATATCATGCTGAGTACTTCTTCATAAGAAATGATTATTTACTTTTAAATATTGCAAATTCTTGAATTGCTTGCATGAAGGATCTAAACGCATTGAGAGATGATTTAATGGAGTTGAAACCAACGCTGTTCGCTGGTGTCCCTCGGGTTTTTGAGAAAGTCTATGAAGGCAAGAATCACGCACTAGCAGAACATTTGTTTTTTCATTTGAACTCAGCAGTCAGTATAAAACTTTTTCAAGATCATCTGTTTCAGGTATTAAGAAAGCAGTGGAAGAACTCAATCCAGTGAGAAGAAAAGTTTTTGGCATGCTCTACAAATAGTAAGTTGGTATTACATGATTCCACTTTTGCAAACATTTTGGTAAAGGTGGAATTTCGTTTATGAGTTGAGGTTCTTGATTATATTTATGAGTTGATGTAACTTTGCTACTACATTTTGTCACAGCAAACTTGCTTGGATGAACAAAGGATATAAACAAAGTGAAGCATCACGTTTAGCAGATCTACTAGCCTTTAGAAAGGTGGCATCTCTTCTTGACTACCTGCATCTCAAAACTAATAATCTGGTCATAATCACTTTGTTGCATCCATCTGTCTTTGTATAAACTTGACTCCTTTTACATAGCTAAACTTTCTCTAAAATTTCACCGTTTTCCTTCCCTCAACTGGGCGAGTCAGGTCAAAGCTCGGCTTGGTGGGCGTGTTAGGCTGATAATATCTGGAGGAGCACCCTTGAGCTCAGAGGTGGAAGAGTTCTTGCGTGTTACTACTTGTGCATTTGTATGCCAAGGCTATGGTAAGGAACACTCTTATTATACTGCTTATGAATAAGGACATAAAACATGCATTACAATGAATAACTGACACATGGTTAATCCAGGTTTGACTGAAACATGTGGATCAGCTACTCTGGGCTATCCTGATGAGATGTGCATGCTTGATACTGTTGGTGCTGTAGCTGTATACAATGAACTGCGGCTGGAGGAGGTTCCAGATATGGGCTACAACCCTCTTGGAAGTCCTTCATGTGGTGAGATTTGTCTGAGAGGGACAACTGTCTTCACTGGTTACTACAAAAACCCTGAGTTAACAAGGGAAGCCATAAAAGATGGATGGTTTCACACAGGTTGAATTTGTCATTTCCTGCTTTATACTCAACTTTTTTGGTGAGCAATAATATTTACCTGATATGTTCTGATTGTGCAATTGTGTGGTATCCCCAGGGGACATTGGAGAACTTCAACCTAATGGTGTCCTTAAGATTATTGACAGGAAGAAAAATCTTATAAAACTCTCTCAAGGAGAGTATATTGCACTAGAGCATTTGGAAAATGTTTATGGAATCACTCCAATAGTAGAGGATGTAAGCATCTTAACGTCTTCAGTACTTTACTATGGACACTTTTTCAGTCCTTAGATTCTTGATAAGTTTGTGGTTTATTTTGCTGTTATTTTTCTGAAGGTCTGGGTTTACGGGAATAGCTTCAAGTCGGTGTTGGTTGCAGTAGTAGTTCCAAATGAAGAAATTACCATGAAGTGGGCACATTCAAATGGTCACATGGCTCCTTTCTCTCAACTATGTTCACTCGACCAATTGAAGAAATATGTCCTATCTGAGCTCAAGCTCACTGCTGAGAGAAACAAGGTAAGTAACATATATGAATTCTCAAATAACACTATGAATGTTGACTCCTTATTTACGACCATATTCTATGTTGATTTGTTCTCTATCATTATTTTTCTTCCAATGAACTAGCTGAAGGGCTTTGAACATATCAAAGGGGTGATATTAGAGCCGCGTCCATTTGACATGGAAAGAGACTTAGTGACTGCAACATTGAAGAAGAAAGAAACAATATGCTCAAGTATTATCAGGTAATATGGTATCCCTTCTTTCTTTTTTTCACTCTTCCTTATTCTCTGTGCCTTTACTCACAAATTGTCGACATTCTAACAGGCGGAAATCGACGAATTGTACAAAAGTTTGACTGCAGAGAAGCAAAAAATTTGAGGTCCCATGCCAGATGAGGCTGCCTTTATTTAGTCTATGCTTTATTATAACAGTTGTTCCCGTTCCCAAATGCACCTACGTTGTCCTAGTGGCTACCACAGTACTGTGGTTTGTTGTATCATGTTGTACTATGAAGCAGGTGCAGAACTATATATAGTACCTGATTGTCCAGTGTAAATTAGAACAACAAATAAGCAATGCTATCCATTGGCAACACGCATATCGGCATATGCATGCTGTGAGCTCAAACTACTACTAGCATTTTTTATTTTTGAATATAAAATTAATTTTAATTTTCAGAATTTCTTTTTAACATAGAATCTGAACATTACATATAGTAAATCAAGAGGATCTTAGACGTAAAATGTTATAGTTAGATTTCACACTAGATCACATGACCCACGCTTAGACCAGCTACGAGGTGAAGATGTTCAAACACTATCCTTTTTTAACATTATTTATAAGACTCAAACTCAGGACATTATTACAAAAATACAAGCACCTCATCATCTTTTCATTCCAAACAACCTGGAACAAAGAGCATTGTTTGGAAGGAAAATAACAAAAACAAATGCGTGTCCTGAGCCTGAACATGTTGTCGCGGACGCCGTTTTCCCGCAACTTGTGTACGGTTTCAGCGGCAGCAGAGCTGAATTACATGATAGATGCTTACGTCCGCCACAACAACATAACCGAAGCTCGCAAATTGTTCGACGAAAACCCTTCGTCCCGCTCCCTCGTTTCCTGGAATATGATGATGACAGCCTACGTTCAACAACATCAAATTCGACATGCCCACGACCTGTTCGATCAAATGCCACACAGGGACGCTGTTTCCTGGAACATCATGCTCTCTGGTTTCCACAGAACCAACGACACTCACGGGTTGTACCAGTGTTTCTTGCAGATGGGAAGAGCTGGTATAGCACCCAATGATTACACTCTGTCCACATTGCTCAGAGCAGTTATGGGCACTGAGCTGGATGTTTTGGTGCACCAGCTTCATGCTAGAGCACTGCATTTGGGACTCAGCTTGAATGTGTTTGTTGGGTCCGCTTTGATTAGAGCCTATGGGAGTTTAAGGTTGAAGGAGGCTTTGGGTCGTGTCTTTGATGATACATTGGTGAAAGATGTTACATCTTGGAATGCTTTGGTTTCTGGTTACATGGAAATGGGAAGTGTGGTTGATGCTCAAACAACCTTTGATTTGATGCCTGAAAGGAACGTTATTTCTTGGACCACTTTGGTGAATGGTTATGTCAAGAACAAGCGAGTTAACAAAGCGAGGTATGTTTTTAACAAGATGGGTGAGAGGAATGTCGTTTCTTGGACGGTGATGATTAGTGGGTATGTGCAGAACAAGATGTTTATGGATGCGTTTGAGCTTTTTGTTTTGATGTTTAAGTCAGGGACTCGTCCTAATCAGTTTACATTCTCAAGTGTGTTGGATGCATGTGCTGGTTGTCCTTCTCTTCTGATGGGTCTGCAGGTCCACCTCTGTGTTATCAAGTCTGGCATACCAGGGGATGTTGTTTCATTGAACTCCCTTGCAGATATGTATGCAAAATGTGGGGATATGGATGCAGCATTCACTGTTTTTGAGTCTATTCTGGATAAGAATTTGGTGTCATGGAATTCAATAATAGGTGGTTTTGCAAGGCACGGGCTTGCAACCCGAGCATTGGAGGAGTTTGATAGGATGATAAAAGGTGGCGTCACACCTGATGAAGTTACATTTGTAAATGTGTTGTCAGCATGTGTGCATGCTGGTCTTGTTGAAGAAGGTGAAAGCACTTCCTTGCCATGTCAACCAAGTATGGGATCCAAGCAGAGATGGAGCACTATACTTGCATGGTGGACCTCTATGGAAGAGCAGGGCAATTTGATAAAGCAGAAAAATTGATCAAGAATATGCCTTTTGAGCCTGATGTGGTGTTGTGGGGTGCATTGCTTGCAGCTTGCGGCCTGCATTCAAATTTAGAACTTGGAGAGTATGCTGCAGAGAGGATTCGTAAACTAGAGTGCAATCATCCGGTTTCTTACTCGATACTTTCAAAGATCCAAGGTGAGAAAGGAACATGGAGCGTTGTAAATGAATTGAGGGACATGATGAAGGAGAGACAAGTCAAAAAGCAGAAGGCATTTAGCTGGGTTGAGTAATCGCTTGCTGTAATTTTCAGCAAAGTGATGAAAATTCTGTGCGACTTAAGAAGGAAAATATTGCTGAGAAGAGAAGTCCTCACTCCTCATTATTCTGTGGCTCTTTGCACATGGAGGAATTCATCAGGTATATTGAGTTAGAGCACAACAGATATAGGAATCTTTGTTATGATCCTCCTCAAAGATCCAAGGTGAGAAAGGAACATGGAGCGTTGTAAATGAATTGAGGGACATGATGAAGGAGAGACAAGTCAAAAAGCAGAAGGCATTTAGCTGGGTTGAGCAATCGCTTGCTGTAATTTTCAGCAAAGTGATGAAAATTCTGTGCGACTTAAGAAGGAAAATATTGCTGAGAAGAGAAGTCCTCACTCCTCATTATTCTGTGGCTCTTTGCACATGGAGGAATTCATCAGGTATATTGAGTTAGAGCACAACAGATATAGGAATCTTTGTTATGATCCTCCTCAAGCCACGCCAGATAAACTTTCAAGCACTTATTTCCCTGCTTGGCTGTGAGTAAATCAGATGCTTCTGTGTTGATGTTTTCTCAACTGCTGTTGAAACGGATGGCTAATGGATGGTTCAAACTGTCAAATATCTATGGATGAGCTTTTCTAACTATAGAGACATCAAATACAGAGAGAGTTACAATTGGAGACCAATTAAAGCAGTGGCAGAGCTTAGTGGTGGTTAGGGGAGTAATGGTTACTCAAATTTTGAAAACCCCAAAATCCTTGGAGATATATTCAAATTATGGACCCCAAAACATGATTAAGATATTGTGTTCAATGTTTCTTTGTAATCGAACAACTACTCATGTACCCCACGTACATGTGCGTCTAACTTTCTGCTTTACATAACTTGTTTAAAAAATAAATAAACAATGCAAACTTTGACTTTCTACTTAAGTATAATGCAAAAAATTTAACCCAAACTCCACAGGACCGATCCAGTTGAGGCCGTTTTAGGCCTAGTCAAGTCGAGTCTGATGTTCGGACTTCTTCGTATGTATTTATCTGGAATGATCACCCCACTGGAAAGAACTCGTCAGATTCTAATTTACCGCAAGACTCCATGAAGAACATATATCACGTCATAATCTCACATACTATTTGAATAAAAATAATGTTCCCAAATTAAATCTAAACTTTCACTAAAATACTATGAGTATTACTCTCAAAATAGGCAAGTATTTTAACGAACGTAGATCGACGGCGGCACTTTTCTCCGGACCATGGGGCATCATACCACTTCATAGTTGTTGTTTCCATATTTTACAACTTTTTTTGGCTGATGTTAACACGCTTTCTGCTTTGACCCGATAACTAACAACAAACAATAGTCAAAAGACATCATGATGAACATCAATATTGTAATCTAACATCATCATTTGAGTTGACCGAAAAAGAGAATGCAGAAAGGGTTGGCTGGCAAAATCTTATATCTGGCGCTATTTCATTTCCATGGTGGCGTAGTATGATATCACACTATCAGTTCAATAATGAAATCCGGCGATCCCCGCATTTATGATGGGCATCTATCTTTGACGGAACTAACATCACAGAAACGAATTTGGAAATTAAGGTACAAGAGAATGTGGGGAATGATAGAAAATAAAAAATAATGTTTACTACTACTCTAGAAAATGATACAAGGAACTTCGTCATTGTTTAACTAAATTACTTTCAATCAGCATTTCATTCTAAAAAGGTTGCATCACGCAACTTTCGCACGAGAGATCAGAGTCTGAGTTATAGGAGACGAAACCGTTCAATGCAAATCGAATTACTAAATCAGTGTGGATGGCAGGGATTTCATTTATGCCTCCTGGCTTCCTCCTTTTCCTTCTCTCTCTTCTTGTAAAGTCTCTCAAGAACACGCTTGGCCTCACATTGTGGAAAATTTGACAAATCATAGTAGTGCGGTGCTACATCAACCAACCTGCATCAATGCATGATCATGAAATTAGATGAGCTATATAACATTAAACCGAGGGAAAACCTCAACACTTTATTTGATCAAATGCCTTCCAACTCTTCTTCCCGTAGAAATCTAACAGTGCAATTTAGATCATAAATCACACCTGTGTGCGCTTCACCGTATTCAAAAGTTTCTCATTACTAAGTTTCCAATTTGATTGAACACAATCTTCCATTTTCATCAGGCTTCATTTTAACACATCACACATGAAAAGCATATATAACTTCACCACTCACCAGCATGATGGAACAAAACATCAATAATCCACATGCAAAGAGAAAAAAAAAAATCTTTTTTTTTTTATAAGAGAAAAAATCTTACCATTCCCCACGTATGTCTGTCACAGTACGAATAAAATTCCGACTAGTAAGAACATATTCATTATAGATGACCCATTCAGGCTTGTGGTCCAAGCAATTTGATGGGTGCAAATGCACCACCTACAAACAGAACATAATCATTAGAAACCATATATGTAAAATACTGCATGTCTACATTCCAAACACTCCAGATATTTGATGATAAATATGAAATAAGAATATTAAGACAAATAGCAGCTAATATTAAGAAACCTGGTTGTCTTTCACTGTCAAGTAATGTCCTGTACGCTCCAGATGAGCGACCTGCATGAAATATCCAGCTAGCATCGCCTTTCTTATATTGACATAGTAGTCACGGCTATTAAAGTCAGTGCTGCACAACTTAAGGTTGAACCGGGTCATGATACGCACTAGCTGTTGTCTAACATTATCAGCCGATTTCAGTGCCCTTTGATTAACAAAATTATCGTAGCACCAAGAGGGATCCTCATCTGAAAAGCCATTCGCATACAATTAATAAGCTTAACATTCGAAAACATATTAACAGCAAATATTTGAGAATAAAAACAAAAAAGCAGAAATAAGCACTTACTGTTTTGCTTGTACGCATGGTAGACATTCAAGAGTGTGAGATGATCTCCGTCAATGTGCCCGAACCTAGCCTTAGCTTCATCCGCAGCTTTCTGTGCCTCTCTAGGCCGGACAAAGCAATTGGGTACTAAAGAAAGAAATTGATTATCACAGAAGAGGAGGCCCACAGTAGGTCAGCAGATGCATAGAGGCGAGAGCACACCATTTGCTTCATGAGAGAAAACTGACAAACTGAAACTATCTACATCAGCACTTACTTATAATCTATGGTGCATGCCAGCCGGGGGCATGGAACCCAGAGAAGACAGTTGCTGATGACAACCTAACAAGACACAATCCACTGACCACACTTGTGCAACCAAGCACACAAGAAAGCAGTAAAACATTCCCTATGATATGCACAAGATTTTCCCTGTGCACACGCATAATTGCAAGGAGTCCATTTCAAAATGGAGCCCGGCAGAGCTACATAACCTTATCATTATGGTGGACAATGAACTGACACAAAATTGACAAGATAGAAGAATAATACCTGAAAGCATGGCGGATATTGACAGAATCTCATTTGAACAGTTGAATTCAGGACTGACAACGAGCATCTTTGACATTTGTGGATCCAAGGGAAATTCACTCATGATCTCACCCAGCTTTGTTAAGTTACCTTCGTCATCCAGAGCGCCCAGGTAGTTCAACACTTCCAATGCACGCATCAAGGTCTCCGGGGCAGGAGGGTCCATGAAATCAAATGCACTAAATCATCAATACCCAGTTTTTTCAAGGTAAGAACCGTATTGGCAAGATTTGATCTTAAAATTTCAGGATAGGTCTGTGGCTGTAGATCATTATTGAAACTTTTCTCAGTATAAAGTCTGAAACATTTCCCAGGTTGAGTTCTTCCAGCACGCCCTGATCTCTGATGAGCACTGGCTTTTGATATTGGAGACACTAATAAAGACTCAACACGAACTCGTGGGTTATAAACCTTCTGCTTAGCAAAACCGGGGTCAATAACATAGACAATACCATCAATTGTTAAGGAAGTTTCAGCTATGTTTGTTGATACCACAATCTTCCTTCCAGGAGGACCATCCTCCTTAAGTGGAGGTGGAGGTGGTTCAAAAATTTTCTGCTGCATAGCTGGGGGAGGGTAGAATATAGAGGTACCACTTTCACAGGGCCCACCTGATCTCCCATATTCGAAATTTCTTTAGTTATTTTGCGGCATGCATCTTCTATCTCTTCCTCTCCCGTCAGAAATACAAGTATATCTCCAGGAGATTCACACGTGTGTATCTGCACCACCGTCCTAATAGCAGCCTCCAGGTAATCTCTTTCAGGTTCCTGGGTATAAAAAATTTCCACTGGATGTAGCCTTCCAGGAACTTTCATAAGAGGGGCACCACTAAAATAGCCCTGAAACTTCTCAGCTTCAAGAGTTGCACTCATTACAACCAACTTCAAGTCGGGTCTATTTCTAAGCACTTCCTTCAGAAGGCCAAACAGCACATCTGTAGCCAAAGTCCTTTCATGTGCCTCATCAAGAATAATTACTTTGTATCGTTCCAAAAGTGGATCTGTCATTGCTTCTCTTAAAAGCATACCATCCGTGAGATACCTACAAACAAAACATTCCGTTTGAGACTAGATGCAAGAGAGTAAGATTGAGCAGAGTGGAAAGAAATATATAGATGAGGCATCCCAAGCTCTGCATTATTTATAGAAAGTAATTATATAATAAAATCAAACATACTTCAAAACTGTCTTTGCACTACTGCAGTCTTCAAATCTGATACTATAACCAACTTCTTCACCAATTGTTACATCCATCTCTTCAGCCACACGACGGGAAACAGACATCGCAGCCACCCTCCGAGGCTGAGTGCATGCAATCATCATCTTCCTGCGTTTATCTGGTGTTTCCAAATCAACTGCATCCAAAACAAATTGAGGGATCTGCCACCCAAAAATAATTAAAAAATGGTTAAATTAGAGGCATGGACACAGAACCAAGATAATGCATCTGCCATCATGATATTCGGGTGTGATATGACAGTTAGGCTGTGTTATTGGCAGGGCACCCCACCAATGAGTCCAAGACAAGTAGACAACTGAAGCAAATGATCCTCATGTTCATTAACAACAAAGTGAAAGCAACTAAATGTAAAGGATCCTATTCCTGCCCTACCCAGGAAGATGCCCGCAGCAAAATAAACAACTTCTATTCAATTTAATCCCATCACTATTCCTACTTCATCTTCATTCGTTCAGCTTCCTCAACGCACCCACAACATCGAAAAAACAACCAATTAACGCGCATTCTTCCCATCTTTATCAACTATACTGATCAAAACAAACATAAACTGCATAAAACTAATCTTTATGATTATTTCCACAATTATAACCTAAAAAACAACAAAAGCATACAACCTGAACAATGAAAACGTATAAAAAAAAAAAAAAAAACTTAATATTTTTACATCTGATGTGACAAAAAAGAAAAAAGGAAACCTGGGTGGTTTTGCCACTGCCGGTCTCACCAACGAGAATGAGAGTCTGGTTTTGGGAGAGAGCTTGCAGGAACTCGTGCTTCTGGTGCCAAACAGGGAGGGTCTTCCTCTTCTCAAGAATGTCAAAGTACCTCTGCGAGTAAGCCCTCCCAGTCCACCGATTGATGAGGCTGTTGCTGCCGCTGTTGTTGTTTGCAGCGGCGCCGCCATTCGATTTGACCATCTTAGCGGCACCGTCGTCCACCACGTCGAACAAGCTCACCTTCCTCTTCCTCTCTGTACCCATCAAAACAAATAACCCTAATTCCCCCAAACACACGACTCCTCTCCAACTCCAAGAAGCACGCTAGGGTTAGTGCTCCGCTGCAATTATAACACCATGCGAGGAAGACGAGCTTAGCATAATTACCATTAAGCCCACTATTTCGCTTCTTCTTTTTTTTCTTCTATTTTGCTTTTATTTTGTAGCGGTCGTGACTGAGGCGAGGCTCCCCAACCTTTTCAGTTTTCACCTCTTCATTTCGACGAGCCGACCGACATTGATAGCGGTTTTTTTTTTTGTTGGTCTGTGACTGTGTATGTGCTAGTCTTCCATTTTTGTTGACATGAAATTTAGTGTGTTGGATCGGACTCTGTTGGCCCATTTACTCAGGCCTAATATGAACCTCAAATATTTTTATTGTTCTTTAGGCTTTTTGGCATATGTAAGGCAGAGTTGCCTTCCTTTTCAACCAAAGGAAGACGTCCATGACCGAAAAAATAAAAAAGGAAGAAGTCCAATCTTTTTTAAAGTCAAATGGTCTTGTGCCTTCCTAATTTATAACATGTTAACATGTAGTTGTCAATTCAAAAATAAATAAATAAATATAATTTTGAAAAGATCACGTTATCGACGTTTACTCATTAATATTTATATTTATATTTTTTTGGTTAAAAAGGGTCTAATTAAGACACACCCGAGAATAACTAAGTATTTATAAAGATATCAACAAATAATATACTTACAGAAAAGTCTATGAATTGAACTTAAGGCACAGTTCAATATGAAAATAATTCTGTAACTCAGTTCTTGTGACGAGTAATCTGTATCCATAATTCATAGAGGAAAAGGTGTTACCTTAATAAAAAATATGGGTGATAGGTCCTTAAAAGCTAACAAAAACGGTCACAAGTTAAACTTAATGGCTGTCATACATCAGCCACTAATCGGGGGTCAGTATATCATATATCCGAAGTTAATGAGTTATGTATGTTTTGTATAAAAACTGGAAAGAACAAGTGCAATTTCCTTATTTGGGGAGTTATCTATGTGTACACCGTAAAATGACTCTATTTGTCTTGGCCATGTTTTGCGCCAATTACTATGTCCTCATAATACAATTGTCGCGTTTCCGTTCACCAAAATAGGAGCACCAAAATGGATAGAAACCTTTTGTTCTCAAACCATATCCCATTACATATTCCACTAGTTATGTATTGTTATTGTAGAGCAAGGAACGCACTAAAAGTAGTCTCTTTATTATTCATTGAATAATTTTACACTTAACACATGGTTAAAGCACTTACTTTTACTCACACTTTGAGCTCTCTACTTCAAGCACACACTTCTTGAACACTTGCTCACTCTCGCTAGCACACTTAGCTTATTGTATTAGTACACGCTCTTGTTGAAGCTTCTAGTGTTTTGCTCTAATATCAAGGCTTCCAATGGTAAGTTCTTCATAAATGTAGAACCTTCTATCTAGTGTTGATGTTTTTCATTTCTCCTCCTCAACACTAGATCTTCTTTGTATGTTATAGGTTCCTCTCTTTCCATGACTACTATAACATTTGCATACTTTGAATTGAGCTTCTTTTATCTGGATCTCCTGAGTGTTGGTTGTTCTATGATTTCTTCATTTTGAACTTGTTCTTGTTGTTCGAGCTCTTCTCGTTCTTGTCGATGAACTCCTTTTTCCAAGGGCTTTGTGCATGTCTTTCCGCCTTGCTTGGACTTGGAGATTGTAGCTCGGCACCCTCTTTTTGCTCCCCCATTTTCTCTTCTACCATGCCTTCAATATTTTTAGAGTCTGGTAGAATTACCCGTTGAGGCGACCACCAAGAGGAGGTTTCATCGAACACTACATTTCTTGATGTGTAACATTTGCTCGTTGTGGGATCACAGCATCCATCCTTTTCTCTGACTATCATATCCCACAAAGATGCATCGAATGGCCTTTCTATCCATCTTGCTTCTTAAGTGAGCCAAATACATAAGATACACAACCAAATACACGAAAGTGACTCACCTTGGGTTTGAGCTTCCATAGCTTATCGAATGGTGATACGAACCTTAGCTTGGCTTGTGGAAGTCAATTGATCACATGTGCTGTAGTCTTCATATAGTCGGCCAGAATCCCGCTTGGTACATTTTTAGCATGCAACATGCTTCGACAAATCTCTGCTAGATGATGATTCTTTCTTTCCGCCACGTCATTTTGTTGAGGAGTGTTAGGACATGTTATTTGTCTTCGTATCTTACACTTCTTCAAGAACTCATAGAATTCTTTTGATGTGTACTCTCCCTCGTTGTCTGTGCGAATGCATTTAATCTTCTTTCCAACATCGCTTTCAACTTTTTCTTTAAACTCTTTGAATTTTGCCAATGTCTCAGATTTTTCCTTCATAAAATATACCCATACGTACCTTGAGTAATCATCTATGAAGGTCACTATATAACGATATCCGATTATTGAAGGTTGTTTAACTGGCCCAAGTACATCAGCAAACTAGCTCCAATGACTTTTTAGCTTGAAACTTTGAGCTTTCATAGAGAAGTTTATGAGCCTTACCATATTGACATCCAACACATATGACGTCTTCTCGCACTTCCAATTGAGAGAGACCCTTGAGCATTGTCTTCTTTATCATCACCTTCAACTTGTGATAACTCACATGCCCAAGGCGTTCATACCACTTTCTCGTTCTTTCGAGTCTTATCTACGTAAGCGGATTTTGGAGACATTACGTAGATTGACTCTAAATGTTGTCCCTTTAATCCAGGTGTCCCAATAATTTTCATCTTGTTATATATCTTAACATCCTCTAGGCCAAATACCACATACTTCCCTGACTTTGTTATTTGTGATACTGAAAGTAAATTTTTCTTCATTCCAGTACGTAATAAACATTCTAAGCGTACATGATCGTCACCGCGAGGTGAAATCACTGTTTTCCCAACATGAGTAATTGGAAACCTCGACTTATCTGCGTCACCACAACTCGATTATCTTTGTACTTTGTAGTGCTCTCCAACTTCTCATTGTCTCCTGTCATGTGATTGGAGCATCCTAAATCGATAATCCAATCCTTATTGAAATCAACACCTGTCAATGAGCTGCTACGAATGCTACCTCTATCTGGTGACACTTTCAACTCTTCATCAATTTTGTCAAAACTTATTTCTTCTTTCTAGAAAATGTCTTCTTCAACTCCAGTGAAGCGGAAGCGTCCCATTCTTGTTCGACATCACCCTCCAGACGACTTGAGGTTGAGCGTTGCTCTCTCCATCTTCTTCTTAAACCAACAATCTCGTGCAAAGTGTCCCCGCTTCCCACAATTAAAGCAAGTATTATCACCTTTCTTTGCCTTTTCAAGTCCTGAATCTCCTTCTTGCTTATTTCTTGACTTCTCATTCTTAAAATGTGGCTTCCCTCTTCCCTTTCTTCTTTCAGTGAAAAGTGCCCCTTCTTCACTCTTCACTCATACCCGGCCATTTGTTTAGCTAACGCCTCTTGGTTAGCCAACAAATTCTCTAATTATAAAAGGGAAGGTTGGGTAGGCCAGCCTTGAATTAGCAATAAAACCTCTATATTTGATCTTAACCCATAAAGAATAATTCTTTTCATGCGTTGATTAGATATTTTACTATTTGGATCTAATTTAGAGATTTCTTGGCAGAGACTTTACCTTAGTGAAGTATTGGTTAATCGTCATGTCACCTTGTGTTGTTGATAGAAGCTTATTCTCCAGGAATTGCAGCCTTATGTCATTCTTCTTCGAAAACAGCGTTGTAAAGTGTCCCACGCTTCCTTCCGTTGACGTCTTCCTTATGTGCTCCAATTTCGCCTCCACCGTGGTCTTTGAGTGCAAACATCTCCTTTCCTGCTTTAATTTTCCACTTCCGCAGTGCCTCGACTTCATTTGTAGAAGGTGGCGTAGTCTCACTATCACCAACAACCTCCCACAAATCTTGGCCTTGGAGATACGACTCCATACATGTCTGCCATGTATTATAATTCTAGGCATTGAGCTTCCTAATTCCACTAACCACTTAAATATCTGCCATAGTAATTTGATGAAATTTTCTTAATCCTGCTTTGGTCCCAGACCAATAGCGTCACAGTCCCAGGCTTGATTTTACAAGAGCTCCCAGAACTAATAATCCTCCCACTTAAATTGGTTCTAGACCGTCAAGCTTGATGCCAAATTGTAGAGCAAGGAGGCACTGAAAGTAAAACTCTCTTTATTATTTATTGAATAACTTTACACTTAGCACATGGCTAGAGCACTTACTTTCACTCATACTTTGAGCTCTCTACTTCAAGCACACACTTCTTGAAGCACTTACTCACTCTCACTAGCACACTTAGCTTGTTGTACTAGTACACACTCTTGTTGAAGCTTCTAGTGTTTTCCTCTAATATCAAGGCTTCCAATGGTAAGTTCTTCATAAATGTAGAACCTTCTAGATCTAGTGTTGATGTTTTTCATTATGTGGAAGATATTATTATATATTTGATAGCTATTTTAAATTTTATTTTTTTTTAATTTTTATCTCTTATATAACAATACTCATGGATGAATACAAAGGGGAAGGGCCTTACCCCACCCAATTTTTTTTAATATATATATAATAAAAAATAATGTAATTAAAATATAAAAATATATTGCATATATAAAAAATGAATTAAGTTTTATATACTGAAGTATAAAAGTATTTTATATAGTCATCCAATCAAATAAATTAACTTTGATGAAGTGATGACGTAGCAATATATGATTGAATGACTATGTAAAAAAATTTTATACTATCAGGACATAGAAATTAAATCCTATATAAAAATATAAGGAGTTTATTAAACTTTTAATTGGTTGGAAACTTTCCAAAAAAAATTTACTAATTCCTTTCAAATTTATCAATTAGCTTATTAGCTTAAGAGAGACAAAATTGAAAAGTTATGGTAAAATTCCTTTAATACAATTACTTTGAGACAAATATTTGAGGTATTATTTATTTGTTGACAGTGGAACACAAGATTAGATTGCAGAAAAGAAATAAGAGAACGTGAATTATAATAATAATTAAAAAAACAACTCTAAAATAATTATTATGAGTTGTATGCATTCAAAAGATTTAATTTATAATACTTATTTGAAGCTTTTTTCGGCCTTTCTATTAAACTTTTTCTAGATTCGTCCCTGATAATATATTATTGGTGAGATAAGAAAAAGGATATGGCTTGATGACACAATATATATTTCGATCCCACTAGAACACCCTCTTAGTTGAAAATTAAAATAGTTCTTCAAAGAATTTTCGTGTGGTCAAATGTATGAGCCACTACCTTGCTCTTTCTTTCTTTCTTTTTGATTTGCATGGGCAGCTAGCCAGCTACATACGCATTTTACGGGTGCTTCATTTGTGGGAATATTTGAAGTGCTTGAATAGCAACCCAAGTTGAACCCCAAAAGAAAACAAGAAGCAATATTTGCTTCTTTTATGCGGCGGCACGACGCAAAAACCGGTTGGCAGATAAGGCACATTCCCCACTAGTGGCTGTGGGCGCGCTAAAAGTTCATGGATCCTTCCTCTTGGATGTAACGGGTTCCCTTCGACCCGTAGCTTTCTTCATGAGGGCCTTTGTCCGTCTACACAACCAAAAACGGAATGTACCAAGAAGTGAGATATTTGTAGATCCTAGATATTTAATTTCTATTGAGAAATATTTTTTTTAATCAAAATCAGTATATTAATCGTAAGCAATAAGTAATTTCCTATCATGGAGCTTTATTCCCATAAGTTGGATTTGAATCCCCAATCAAATAAGTTGATACCATACCACACCTTGTTTTAGAAATATTCTTTTAAAGTATGTATGATTTATACACCAACTTCAACATATTGAAGGTTTACTAATATCTTTTTTTCACACTCATCTAATCACATATTATTAATTATATTAATAATATATATTTAACTTTTATTTCACTATTTTTAAATCATACGTATAAATAGATTTGACTAAAAGATAGTACCAATGTATCAAAATTAAAATGCAGAAAACAAGGATTACAATAAGAGTGAATGTCACTTATTAATAACAAATCAATGAATACATGCATATTGAGAAGTGAGGAAAAGCATATGTACCACTAAACTAATCATTAATATTAGCATTTTAAAATACATCTTTAAATTCTAACTTCAAAATCTGATGCTTTGCACATATCGATCCCGAAAAACTGTTCAACTGCGGAGCATTTTATTTGGTTTATATCATATACACATATATACTATATGGGCTATATATCACCAAAGTTGGGTTGCGACTTAATTTTCAGATGGCCCGCACTCAAATTTTAAAATACATCGTCATTTTTGGATTACCCCACTGCAGCAAATACCTTGCAGGTCCCCATCTAGAAAATTCGATCATATCCCTCTTCATTTAAGTCAAGCATAAAAAATGGCATCAAATCAAATGGTGCTGGAGGGAAATAAAAGTGAACTTATTAAAGAGATCCACTAGCAGGCATGCTTGGTGTATCTACGACGTCACATACTCAATGGCCACACAACATTTCACACACACATTTCACATGCACAGAGTACAGATATATATATATATATATATATATATATATATATAGAGAGAGAGAGAGAGAGAGAGAGAGAAGAATGTGTTAGGACTGTCGACAGTAGTCGCAACAACAACAAAAACACCACAGGAAATATATTAACATGATGAAATGACATGAATAAGAGTCAATTTAATATTGCTTTATATTACAAGGCAGTAATGACGAGGACAAATGACCAAAAAAACAAAATGACAATTAATGAAGAAATGCAAAAGTATTCCAGTAGCAGAAATAGCTAATTCTTATTTTAATGCTTAATATTTATCTCATAAATCATTTTAATTTTTAATTTCTAAAATAAGTAATTTTGACTTTTGATATGCAACGTAAATCACTTTAGTCTATTCATTTATATTTATTAACCCTCCATCACTTAAGTAATGACTAATGATGTGTCATGTTAAATGTGTAATAATAATTTAAATGACTCATTTTAGTTCTCAAGTTATAATGATATAAAAGTTAAATTTTATAAAAAAAAATTTATGTATATGAGCTGATAAAATTTTTATCTTAAAAAAGATATTAAATTCCTATTACTTATTCTTTTATCTTAAAAAAAATTCATTCATTTTTTTATTTTAAAAATATATATTAGAAAAATTTAATTTTAAGTTATAGAAATAATCTTGTTCAATTTTTGGTCAAGCAATCACGTAAAAAAAATTGATCTAATAAATAATTAAAGAATTAATTTTATAATAATATTTATACAAACATAATAATTAAGATGCCAACATAAAAATAACACACAAAAAAAAAACAGAAATTAAAAGGAGACATACAAATTAAATTACTGGCGTGTCAACTCCCAAATAGCCTAAATAACATTTATATATGTGGAAAGAAGTGAATGTGTGAGAGTTCATGTGGAAAGTGAAAACCATACCTTATGTCCAGAGTCATGATAGAAGATTGCAGCACAGCAATAGAACCAGAAACTAGGTTTCACTTACAATTCACTAGCCGTCCTGTTTTCTATTAACCACAACACAACGATCGTAATAATTAATTATTATAATATCCACTGCTGTAACAGAACCAGCAATATGCGGCTATGATACGATAACAAACTAGTTAAATCATATAAATAATTAAATTGCACATCCAATATGCTCCGTTGCTATGCCTAACTTTGTTTCGTATAGGATTGTCCTGTCGTGGAAGCCATTTGGGAGTGATTATTAGACCAAAATTTGATCAAGATTACTTTTAGAACTTAAACTTTAAATTTTCTAACATGTGTTTTTAAAATAAAAAAAAATATTTTACTTTCAAGATAAAAATATCAGTAATAAGAATTTAATACCCATTTTAAGATAAAAAAAAATTTATGGTCTCATATATATAAAATTACTTTTAAAATTTTACTTTTACATCATTATGACTTGGGACTAAAATAACTCTTTCTATGATCTCAGGGACTAAAATATTGAGCTACTTAAATTATCATTACACAATTAACATGATATTTCATTACTTAACTGACAAGGGTAATAAAAATGAACAAAGGAACTAAAATGATTTATATTTATAAATTATCGAGAAACAAAATAACTTATTTTAAAAGTTAAGAAAAGTCATGAAAAGAAAGTAGACAATAATAAAGTAAATATTAACTCATAGCAGAAAATATCACTCTCACTCTCACACACTCACAGTACTTCATTTTAATCTCATCGATCCGTAATAAATAATATAATACATTCGTTTGTTTATTCAAATTGTATATCTCTTTCATTACAATTATAGCCAGGAGGACGACATTGTTCAATGTTGGTGACTTGACAAAGCATTATATTCACACAAGAAGAGAGAAAAAAAAAAAAAAAACAGAGTAGAAGTTGACAAAGCGTGAGCAAAACAGCATAGTAATTAATTAAGACTACTAAACTACTTGACATTAATTTTCCTAGTGGGAACTATGCCTTCATTACCAGCCAAAATCAAGTACTTGTCTTTTCTGGTGAGTTTAGTGCATTCAAATCCAAGAGCCTTCCCAATCTGATCTTGAACGATATTAGCCACTTCAAATCTCTTATCACCATCCCCTTCGCAATTGTGACGATTAGCAGTGGATAGTACTGAAGTTGACACATTCTCAAGTACCCGAACCGTATAAGAAGGGGAAGGGTTCATGAGGAAGAAGAGTGGGTCCATGCACTTAAGACCCCCGCGGTTGTGCCATGGAACATGGTCACGTGGCTATCAATAGCAACCGGTGATAGTTCACCACACAGTTCCGAGAACAAAGGACTGAACCTTAATAAATATGGCTCTCTACAAGTGGTCCCTTCCGGGCACACGACTAGGTCCCCTTCTCTGAGCAACTCCTTCATCGTCTTCGAGTCCTCATCGCGGTTCCTTGTTAAACGCACCGTCTTGATCGGTGCAAGCAACTCAGACATTCTGCTCAAGCTATAAGTCACAGCCACCATGTTTCTTCTTAGTGCGAATGATATGTAGAGAGGGTCTAGCAAAGTTCTATGGTTGCACACGTAGAGAGTATTATTATTATTGTTATAACGATGATGTTTTTTGTTGTTGGTGGTTTTGGGGAGTGAAGTGCTGAGGCGAAGGCCGGTTAATGATAAGAGAGGGGTTGAGATGTTGTAGGGAAGAGAGAGTGCTGTAATGATCCTAATAATGGCGAGGAAGAAGGCACAGGGAAGCCAGGTTAAGAGGGCAATGGTGTGAAGGGGTGTGGGTCTGAGTGCCAATCTTCCATCGTGGAAAATAAGGGGTTTAGGGTACTTGTCCCTTGATAGCTTTTGCCAGCTCTTCTTGTCCCCTTCGGCCACCATGTACACTTCCTGATTATTGTTCATGATATCAGGACAAACAAAGTGTTATTAGTTCGTTGCCTTCTTATATCCGAGGCTTGTCTTAATAGAGCTTAATTTTTGGGTATTAATAATTATATAAAACCTTTTTTATATTGTTATTCAATCAAACTCTTTTATTTGCATAATTTTTTAAGTAGTGGAGATGAAATTTAACTATTTTTATTAATGTGACAGTATATAATTAAATAGTAATGTAAAAAAAATTTATAATGTTGATGTATAAAAATTAAATCTTTCCTTAATATTTTTATTTTGAAAAAAAGATGCTTTGTAAATGACATGACAATTATATTTATTAGTGGTATGACAATTAAGTGATATGATAATCATTGTCAAAATTATTGAAACCAAAAAATTATGCTTGTTAGATAAAATAAAGTAAGATGGCTCATTTATGAATGATAAACATAGCAACTTATTTTGAAAGATCATTTTGGACAAAAGAATTGACTCACTATATTTTAACGAGTGTTTTATAATTTTAAAAAATAAAAAATTATATTAGTAATAAATTTTTAATGTTTTGTTAGATTAAATATATACTCCTGAAATTATTAGGTATGTGTTGTTTTTCAAGTCATTTAATGTCTTTAAATTATTAGGGACACTTACTATCTTGTTTATAATAATTATAAAAGTATTATATTATTTTAATTTTGTTTGATTTTCAAAAGAGACAGAAATTTAAAATATTTTAAAACTAATATGATATTTTGTAATTATTAATACAATATTTAAAAAAAAGTTAAAAATAAACACTCTCCCTTTTAAAACATAAACTTGAACGAAAATTATAAAAAGAAACACAAAAGAAAATTACACATATAAATATAAATTCTAGTATAAAAGTAACGTTGCTTAATGACGCCAGCTGCATGTGACTTTGGACAAAATCCACGTGTATATATACAGCGAAATATTTCAATTACATAACAAAATAATACGATGAATATGATAAGACAGTTGATCCAATCAAAAAAAAAATGATAAGACAGTTGATAACAAATGTCATATCGTCTTATCACCGGCATCCGCAAAAATAAATAAAATACTGGTTAATAATACACGACTTCTCTATATTTTTTTTTCTGATATTAATTTACTACTCCATAGTAAAACAATTTATATTCATTGGATTTCTTAATATAATGGCATTAAAAAAAAACTAGTGATCAAAAGTAACAGTACTGAATTCAATAACTTAATAAATGGAGACGTGCACCCATGACTAAAACAGCTAAGAATTAGTTGTGTTACGTACTTCTTACGTGAACCCACTTCTAGCATCTTATTTTTAGCAAAAGTGTTATTTCAACACTAAAATTGAATGTCCAATTGGGACCCACTCAATCATTATTAAATGATGATCCTTCAATCATCTTCACTCATTTATTATATTCAAAGGTGAACCAAACCTTTTGTTCCATTTCCTTATCTCACTCTTTGTCCCTTCAATAAAATTTTGACACATGTATAGTAGTGACATCATCCATGATTTTTTATCCAATCACTATCTTTCAACTACATATAATTTAGATTCATGACAAAACTTGTTGGAGGAACATGGAGAGAGACACGAAGTGGACAGAGAATTGAATTTCAAATGTGATAGAGTGGTGTCCAATTGGACACCCATTTTAAATGTTAGAATAGCAATACTCTATTTTTATACACTATCACAATAAAGTTAATGAAATCCATAAACAAATGAGTATATTATAAATAAAACTAATGGATTCCATTTTTATTATGAGTGTGTGTAAGAGGGAGGTGTTGAGATTGAGTCTATGTAAGAAGATCTCATTATCATGAATATATTTTACAGTAGATAAACTATAAGAAAATTATTTTCAAAAATTCAAATATTGAAATTAAGTATAAATAAAAGTGATGTTAAGAAAAAGAATTTTAAAAAAGGGATTTATAATATAAGACTTTAAAATTTTATATTATAACTCATTTATTTTGATCTATTCCTCTCCAAAATTCAAATTCATAAACATATTATAAGTGACCGTTAAAATAGTTATAATTTTTTTAAATATTTTAAATGTTAAGAAAAGTTTATAAGTATTTTTAATAATTACTTAATATTAAAATTATTATTTTTGACTATTTTTATTGAAATTAATTGTTAAAAATACTCAATTTTTTTTTATAGTGATGGTGGTGTGACAACTCAAACTTCAGATAAGATATAAATTCTATTCAAGTACTTATATCTTATCATCTAACATTGGATATGAAATGTAAGTCAAAATAGTATGCAACACAACCTAACATTTCCCGTTAAAATATGATTTTTTTTTTTGAAAAAAAAAGAATATCAATTTAGAAGACAAACCTTGCAGCGAGAAAAGATCTCATGGTGAAGATCCCCATGAAATCCCGAAACTCCAACAATATTGGAACAACACCCTTTCCCTCCCTGAGCCACCTCCAAATATTCCAAAGCACGCACACTACTACTACTCCTCTCCTCCATCAACCCCACGAAGTAACCCCATAACACCTTCATCTCTCTCCCACAACGAAATCAATCTCCAAACACTCTTTCAAGAAGCTTTCCACCATCACCCTCGGTAGCTTACTGAACCCCACTCTCTTCCCACATCTGTTCACAACCTCAAACATCTCAGCGCCAACATCCTCCAAGAAGAACTTTGGCAGAACAGCCCTCCCAACTCTGAAGCCTTCTGCTCTGATCCCAAAGAAGCATATCATCACCATTATCTTCATTCCCATCTCATCTCCAACTAAACAAACAAAAGGGTATGTGAGGACCAGAACAATGGCTCTTATGAGCCCTCCTGCTTCAAAAGCAACGAGCATGAAGTAAGGGAACACTGAAGAAGACTTCAACAGAGCACCCTCTACATCGAAGAAGAGAGTGTGGTCGCTGAGGTCTGGTCGATGAAGGAGGAGAGAAGAAGAGTATTTCTGGTGTTTGAATTGGGTTGCAATGGTGATGTAGCTGTTGGTTCTGCGGAAGCTCTTGAGAGGCCTAAGGAAAAAACGGTACCAAAAGAAGAAGAGAGATTTGAAGAAGAACGCAGTGGTGAACATTTTAGCCATCTCCGTATGTACGATTTGTTAACTTAATGTTGGTGTTTGAAGGTCTGCCTGATGCTTTCGCTCTACCCTAGCCACTTGCATTTATACTAGTATCAATACAACGCCACCCTTGGTTTTTTGTATTATTACCAAAGTGCCATCTGTTGTTTTTTGTCTTGGTCGTTAAGGCCAACTTGACCTGGTTTTGGTGGCAGCTTGACAGATTTAACTCGTTTAAGGGTCTTTTGTTGACCAACACTTAATAACCAAGTCGATTACGACTTCGATAACGTACCGGAGCGCTTTTTCTTCCAGATATGGTCAATATTTTACTCTCTCTGTATATACGTTACTGGTTAGTATCATGGGAGGCAAATTTTATCTTACTATTTGTGATGATAACTCGGGTTGACTCGAATCGTCAACTTATGGTAGCAACGCTGTGCCGAATTTATTGAAAATTATACATCAATTTAAGGTATTCGCTTGTGGAACATCAACTATGCATTTAGGCATGACAATCTTCTAGGATATTTCCTTCCTTTCATAATATCTTTTTACTTTTTAAAATATTTATCAATTTCATATTTTAATAAAGTATTAATTTTTTCTTTCAATACTATCTCCAATTAATTTTATATTTTCAAAGTATTTCATTTAATATTGTCTTAAACATTGTGTTATATTAATTAATATGTAGAGATACATTAGTCCATTCACTATATGTTTACTCAATTATCAATATCATTTATTATCTTCCTTAATATATATGTTTTTCCTAAATTAACACATATTATGAAAAGGGAAGGAGTAGTTAATAAAAGTTGACTTAATTTGTCACGATGTGATTTAAGAATGTGATTGACACGTGAAATTTACCCCTACATAAACCTCACCCCTAGATAAACCTTATAGTCATTGAATCGTACTATATGCATATCTTAAATATAATTTCCATTTTCAAATATAAATTAACTTGCATTTTTGAAACATAATAAGCACATATAATCCATTTCATAATTTAGGTCTGAAATCCATAAACCATAATCATAAAATGAAAAGGTAAACTGAGTTATTCTATACAAATCCATGAAAAACCATAAAATCTTAAATGCATAACAAATATGAATCATGCTAGCAAAATACTATATTGTTCATGGTCCAAGGTCTATCCTAATAACATCATTAGAGCACTCTATGGCAAAACTCAAAATACTTCACTGCTAAGTGAAGTCTAATGCTTAAACACTATAGGTGCTGAGGAGGAGACTTGGGAGGATCTGATGTAGATTGGATCTATAAGGAGGTGGAAGAGAAGGGTAAGTTTCATTTAAAACTCATTAAGCAAATTCTCATATGTAACCCCCACATAAGACAAATAAATAATAATATCAAATCCATGTTGTGAAACAATTTTTATAGTTAAATACATAATACTCCAAATTAGGAATTCCTGGAAATCATGCAGAACAGGAAACTAATAGAGAAATAGGAATCTCGAAATATACACGCACTTACACACACATAGCATAATAATAATATCATATACATACTCTGATCTCCAAAGGGCACCTAACAAAGCCTCGTATTAGACACCTAACTAGATTCCATTATTTGAATACTCTGAGTAGGGCGAGATTGTCTTTTGGCGAACAACTTGATTTCAAGGTTAATGATCCTACACCATTAACTAATTGTTTGTTTCTCTATAGTTACCGTATAGACTTAAAATCATGAAAATTAAATAATTTCTCTAAATTGTGTTTGGGCTCTAACTTCAATTATGGGAAAACATTATTTCATAAACATACAACTCTTGTAAGCATAAGTCTAAACATGGCATTTCGAATATTCATGGTCAAAATCTATTCATGACATCAATTGAACAACAATATGGTCCTATAAGTTTTATAACACAATTTTCATGATAAATTGGTAAACATAAAATCTCAAATCTTGGCATAAATTCACATTAATCCATAGTTGTCATGAAACAATTTCTAAAAGCATGTTCTTGTCTCAGGGCTTAGAAATATATCCAATGACCAAAATAGAGGTCACATAATTGAACCCACTTATCTGGAGGGGAGGAACTAGTGGTGGCAACACTATTGTGGAGTAGGGATGACACTAAGGTCTACCATGAAAGTAACAAATATCCATGAATAATCTATAACAACTCTAAACAATTACATGATTATTGGGAGAGTACCAAAACTTGACAACAATCAATAACAACAATGCCCAAACACATAAAAAGGAAGAAAGAGAGTAAACCTAGTATAAACCATCAACAATCTCTTACCTTGAAGCTTGAAGGGGTAAGATTGAGAGAGGGTGAGAGCGAAGGATGGAAGACAGAGTTGGAATGTTAGGGTTTGTAATTTTAGGGTGAAAAATGTGTATGGGAAGGGTTTAAATAGGGTTGGGGTGTCATTTAGTGAAACTATGTCCTTTTGAACATTTGTCAGCGTTGGGGGTCCTTGCTACAACGAACATGCAACCCACCTTCTTACACCACCTAGGAAGCTTGCCTCGCTGACAGCGGGATTTCTTGCTGAATGAGTCATTCTGCATAAAAATGTAAACTTCAATAATATCATGGTTTTCAGCTGAACCTGGGTTTTTGGGGCACCTAAGGGCTATGTTAGGCTTAGCGAAGGACACATAGATCTGAAACATCACATAATTAAACAAAGAATTTTAGTATCTAAGATTGAAAGGTATTTTTTCCGCTTTGGTAGTTATTTTTGTATCCGTGCATCAATAAACTTGGGATTGAAAAACACTTGGGTACCAAAAGATTCAAAGGGGTGTATGGATGTGTTTTAAAAACCAATTCTAAGGGTGTGTTTGCAAGTTTAATTTTAAAGGAGGAAGGAAAGGATTTGTAAAATAAATTTTTAAAAATTTGCTTTATAGATTCCAGAGATGTCAAACGAGTTAGCTATTTGTTTCGCGAAATCCGCCATTTTTAGCGGGCTGGGTTGAAGTTTCAAGCCCGCCAAAAATTTCAACTCGCCCAACCCGTCCCACTTAACCCGCGAGCTTAGATGGGTTGGGAGACTTGGTTCGTCGAGCTAGTCTTTGTATTTTTTAAAAAAATTCATAATTTATTGGTGGAAAAATAAGAAATGTATGATCCAAAAAAGAAAAAGTAAGAAATATATACACTCATCAATATAGGATCACTGGAAATTGATATTATTCACTCAAAGTTAAAACTTAAAAATAAAACAATGTCATAACTCACAAATAATACTATTAACAATAATATTTTTTAGTCGAAGTTAGTGTATAATTGTTATGGACCTTAAAAATTGGGTACACATAAATAAAAAATATTTTTTATAATTTTTTTTAAAAAGATTTATCAAAACATTAAAAATAATTTTTTTTGATTTTTTTGGCGGATTGGTGACCCAAAATCCGTCTTGACTATTTTAGCTTTATTTTATGTTGCCCGCCCCGCCCAATTTTTGGGAGCTTTTGCGGGCAATCTTAAATTGCAACCGACCCATTTTGACATTTCTAATAAGGTCCTATTGTTCCCTTCCTTTCTCTCCAAAAGTCAAGTTTATAAACACATCCTAAGCAGTAAATTTTTTTCAGAAACTTCTTTTCTGATATATATATATATATATATATATATATATATATATATATATATATATATATATATATATATATATATATATAGCAAGTGGTCTCATGTTTTTGTTTCGCTATATCGCCATTTCATTCCTTTTAAAGTTATAAACTCTGATTGCGATCATAGTTATAATTGCGTTGCAACGTAGAAAATTGCAAAGGAAAAATACCGTCGATACACAACAATAATATAGCAACCACAATTATGATTGTGGATCGCATTGTAAAACCATTGATATAAATAATATGAACCAAATTTCCGTGTGATCGTATTAAGAAGTGTTCCGTTTCCTGTCGGGCACGATGTGAACACAATAGTACCTTCTTGTGGATATGATCTTATTGCTCAATTAGTTAACGAAGTTGCACATTAGTACATATTAGTATTATTAGGTAGCATTTGATATAGGGATAGCGATAGAAATACAGTGATAACAGATATAGTGAAAATAGAACATAAATAATAAATATGTATATGAGCGTTATTGAAGAAAAATATATTAAATTTTCATTTTCATATCTTGTTCCTACTCCCAACTTTTTGAAGGATAGAAATTTTATATTTTTTATTTGAGGATAAAAAAAATTTCTATCTCCTATTTTGTCTCCATCACCAAACAGATTTATATTTCAAATATCTTCATTCGTTCTGTCCATGTATTACTAACCAAACTCTACCTTACATATCTCACAATAGAAACCGGTGAAAGGAATGAGTTGAAGAAAGCATGGTAGACTTTTTTGGTCAATAAAAGTGGCATACTACGGAAATTCACGAGTTAAATCCAGCTAGTTTATGGGGCCATACATCTGTATCACACGGATGTTTATGGCTGATACCTACTTAACACCATCATGACTCTTGCTCACCAAGCATATTTTGCCACTTAATAACTAGCGTGTCCCATTTGTCAAATTCAACATGATAATATCAAGTTAATTAATCAAGGTGGTTATTGTGTCTATCCTTTTGCAGTGTGTGGTTCTCTCTACTCTCATACATCAGAAACTTCTCATTTCATTAACGTTAACCACCGATAACAAATCAAAAATCGACCTGCGAATTATTCATGTATGATATAATGCACCACGAACGTTTAATCATTATTAACGTCAAGATTAATTAAACTGATGTACATTACATCGTTATTACTAAAAGTTGAATGTAGATTTGGAGGCTATGTATGTTCCCATGAGTATAGCACTTATTAAACTCAACTTCATTTGCAAACACCCCCCCCTTCTTCTATTTATACATAAAAAAGGGACGCTATAAACGGAGAAATAAATAATATTTAGCTTCTTTTTCACTACGTATATTATTTTAGCTGTTATTATGAATTGAATTGAGCAAGGCTTATGATTTATAACAAACATAAAAAGCACATTCACTATGATCACATCATCAATTGGAAGAGACAGATGAGCGCACACAATTTGATATTTTTCCTGCGTTGTCGACAGAAATTAAAGAAATATATATATATGGGGTCCAGCCGACCACGATTTGATATGCTTATATATATGCTGAACAATATATATGCATGCATGTGAAGTGTTCCACATGCTGGTCGACGCAGGCTGTTGTCCAAGGAAAATCAGGTCTCGCTGATGTGGGTGACATATAGTAACGCCATACTACTTATTATTGCAAACGATGCAGTAATAAATGGCTGAGCTAAGGCATTAAACCAAAAAAAGATCGAAATACGTGCACTAGTAGAATGGGATATTCTAATATATGTTATCAAATTCAATTCATTCAAAAAAAAAAAAAAAGGATAGAAAGATTTGGAACAGAAAGAAGAATAAAATATAATACTCCATATAATAGTCCATTTGATTTCTCAAATTCTTATGCAACTTATTTTAATTTATTAATTAAACTAAAAGTTTTGTTATGAAAAGTTGCATTGTTTAGTGGTCAACAAACGTAATAATATTTCATAATTACTCACAAATATAAATAGAGTAATATTATTTAAACACCCTAATACGCCACTTTATAACCAGGAATATGATGGGAAATTGTGGAGACTATCATCACATTCAATGGTTATAAATTGATTCCAATGAATACCAATTTTTTGGTGTTCAAATAATATTTTTTTTGATAGAAATGAGACCATTTTTTTTTCAATAAAAACTTAAACGTTGAATCGCTTTCACTAGCTTTCAAAAACATTATCCCGCTATAAATGGAGTTGTAAGTTGTTATCGTTACTTGCGATCGTCAGAGAGGATATGCATAAGATTCATTTGGCAGCGTTTACTTTCATAAAAAAATGATGGGCTTGCATGCTCTACAGAACATATGCCACAATGTCAATGTGGCGAATAGTAAATCCGTGTAAATTTCAAGAAGAGTGGCACTGCCATGTCTCGTTTTTAATTCACGCAGCCCGTGGGTGTCTTAAACTTATGTTTGGTGAATGGTACGAGGACCTGTCATATTCCAACCAATCGCAAAGTCGTCTGTATGCATCTATTATCATCATATCCCGGTCTTAATTCTTCTTCTACAATGTTCTTGAATCATGCAGAATTTGTTAATTCACTCAATTTTATTCTCAAAATTATAATTAGATAAATTGACTTTTTAATATATTAGTTTGTCTAAAATGACATTTATTCCCGGATGGATGGTGGGAGTAACTTCATCTAGATAATCAGGCCTATCCGAATTTAGTTGTGAGCTAACATCACACTTGGTTAAAGTTTATGTCGTCGGAATTAAATCATTAAATCAAATTTTGTAGTTTGAGAACAGGTTTGAGTGGAAAGAATAATTATGCCCTAGCTTGCAATTATAACTTTTAATGCAGTGACAATGCTTGACTCAAAACATGTTAAGAAAATTGATTTCATGCTTTGTTGCCTTTCACTTCATATATACCCATGAGAAAGACGGTGCAAGTCTGACTCAATTTGATTATGTCCCTGTAAAATGAAGAAACGAAGATCCTTTTCCATTTGAATTATATGCTGCATGCATGCTAAAAGCATATAGAAACAGGTGGTCCCCGAAACGAAAAGCTAAACACGTTTACTAGTCACATGTATGATTACTGTGATGATTATCGTAAAACTCCTGGATCCACTGTACTGCAACAAATTGTTAGTTCATCTTACTCAAAGCTACAGTAAAAGTTGATACTTAACAACAGTTGAAATATTATTTTTGTTTTGACGAATATATTTTCAGAGATGAACAAACCTCAAGTGTTGTTGTGAGTAACACCTTCCCCAGCAATTAAATTAAATATTCAAGCTATTTTAATAAGGGTTAAATATATATTACCCTCTATACATTAAGTATTGTGCAATTCAGATCTTAACTTTTAAATTCGTGCAATTCAACACCTTTGATTTTGTAGACTGTGCAAAAAGGTCCATTCATTAACTTGACATCTAATTCTACTATTTAGTGGTCATGTGTAAGTCACGTGACATATTATTGACAAAAGTACCCTTTCTCTTTCATGAAATTCCCAACCCTTTCCCTTCTCCAGATCTAAACATACATACACCCTTTCTCCAAGTTCCCCAATTTGAAATGGAACCCTATCAACACCAACATAGCAACATATCCCTTTTTCCAATTTCCCTTCTCTCCACCCTTCCAAGCATGAATCTCAAGCCACTACTACAAAGTTCCCTTGCTACTTCCCTTTCGAAGCTTCCCTTTCTTACCTCTCGCACCACTCACGAAGATGATGTGTGAAGCCTCTGAACGTGAACCACAACATGGATATGAAGAAAAGCAGAGAACCAACGAAGCATCATTGCAATATCGGAGCGTGACAACCTTGTCAAAGACAACAGAGAGAGAGTGGAGACGACGGTGGAGGAAGCAGGAACAACAACACAACACGGGCTCCATGGCGCTAAAGGGAGACGTGTTGAGACAAAGGGCATCGATCTGGCAGTGGCGGTTCAACAAAGAGGGCCAATGGGAAAACCTTCCTACTTCTTGATTATTTTTGTTTGGGATGCAATCTTAGTGACGACGCTAATGAGAACACCTTTTCTGCTTCTTGTTTCTTTTTTTTTTCCCAAAACTTTGTTTGAGGTTTGGAAAGATTTGATTTGTGGCTGTAAGATAGTTTGAATTGATTTTGTTTGATGAGTGTTCTTTTTCTGTGATTTTGTTTGATGGGTGTTTCCACCTTGATGGTTTTGTTCTGTAAGGATTATGTTCAATGGTTTGCTCATTCCAGATTATGATTCTTTTTTTGTGGTTCTGTGTTAGACTCATAATAATGTGGGGATGGATTTATGGTTTGATGGGTGTTTGCTGGGATTGAGAATTGCTTAGTTTGTGGCTTGTTGGGATTTTGGTTGAGATGGGATGATTATGGTGATGAAGTTGTTATTGTTAGGGTTGGAAAATTTTATTAACGGAAAGAGTATTTTTGTCCATTTTATTAGTCATGTGGCTTGCACATAATCACTTAATGGTGGAATTAGATGTACGAAAGAGCCTTTTTGTACAGTTTACAAAGTTTATATGTCGAATTCACAAATTTAAAGTTAAAGATCTAAATTGCATAGGTACCTAAAATACTATAAAATACATTAACCTTTTTAATAATGCCATATCCTCGTTTAGTAATAAAACTGTCCAGTCTAATACTTCAAAATACAACAACGTTACTTGCCACGAAAAGGAGTTGTAGAAAAAGTATCACCAACCGAGGATAAGCTAGTTGAGGGGTTTTCTTTGCTTTCCATAATTTTAAACAGACCCAGCACAATTATAAATCTCAACCACAACCCAGGATGACCGGAAAAATTAAAAACTCAACCCAGGCACTTGTGCTATGATCTATCGCAGTCCGCAAAGTTGCTAACAGCAACGTTACTAGCCATATCCTTACGTCTTAGTTTACGTTTTCTTTTTCTGCTTAACCCAAACGATGGTTCTTGCTAAGCCTGAGGCCACCTCCCGTGGACAAGATAAACCATAAAGTTGATATCTTGCTAAACGACAAGACACTTTCTTTGCCAGCGGTGAGGGACAAGATAAAAGGTTTAACATATGGGTGGTTTCTAACTTCCAATACTCACATTACTGCAATATATCCCTTACTTGTAGTCCCTTCTCGAAGCTAAACACCCACAAAAGGAAAATGAGAGGAAGGAAGAAGATTATGATTCTAAAAAGACCAAGGAATATCAAATGATGCTTCTAAGTTGCACCATGTATAATGTGATCCAAAGCATAGATGCAACGTTGTTGGTTTACTGGTTTGCCATTATCCCCTAGTAGTTCTACAAGGCAGGCGATGACAGCAATTGCAGCTGACACTGCCTAATAGAATTAAGAAAAGTATTCTATAACTAATTAAGGGTGTGTTTGTTTTACCAGCTTTCAGTTCAGATAAAAAAAAAAAATGAAAACTCAAAATTTCAGTTTTAGCTTTTCAGCTTTTTCCTTCACAAATCAGAAATCTGAAAATTGACAAAGCAAAGCCTAAGGGTGTCAAGACTCATTTTCAGGGCATTTGGAAACTCCTAAAATTCAATTCTATCAAGAAATTAAATTGAATTCTATACTTTGAAAGTAATTTAAGTGAAGAAACTAAAATCTAATGGGAATTAAAACCCATTAAAACTAAAGAATTGAAATCAAATCCAAATGTGTGTAATTTAGTGTGAAAATTAAATTCCAACAAATAAAAATACTAAAATAATTTTATTTGAATATAATGTTTTATTCTTAACCTATTAATGAAAGATAAAATAATAAAAATAATTAAATTAATTCCTTTTTAAACTTATTCCAAATCAGGAAATTGAATTCAATTCTTTAATTTACTCACTCATTCCAAACATAAGAATTCAATTCAATTCCATCTTATTAAAAGTTTCCAAACACCCTGTTAATTTTCGATAAGTTCTCCCCTATGTCCCCCCTAATCTAATAGAGTAAAAATATTGTCCGAGGACCTAAATCAAAAACTTTCTTGTGGCTAGTTGCACTCTAAACCTAAGCTCACACCCCATATAATAGTGGATGAGAGGTGAGTTAACATTACATTCCATATATTGCGAGGACAAATAACATAACTCATTTAATATTTACCAATGAGAAGCCCGACAAGATCATAGCAAGAACGGACACAAACTTATAGGACCCATACCTGCCCATGAGCACTCTCTAGGCGTACATCAAACACCTGCGCGGTAAAGAGGCATATATGTCGTTCTACTAAAATCAACCAGTCTTTTAAAGGATCTCCGCACAACATAACATCGACCAAGTTCAAAAATTAGTACCACGTTACCAGGGGTGGATAATAACCCGATAATGCATCACAACTTACAGCAAAGTTATTAACAAAGCTGATCAACCACATTCAAAAGGTAACCGAATTCATCAACTGGACTGCATGTCCGTTCCCAATCCTAAGATTAATCAACATACTTACCTACCTTATGGGCTCCCATGCATTAAACGCCTACTCAATCAATCTGGACCCTGAAAATTTTTCGAGTAAAATTAAGGCTTAGCTTGAAGAAAACTTCAAAAACAAAAAGAGCAATGAAATCCTTGGTCAACCCAATATTGAACATTGGGACCTGACAACTAGTATATACAAAAAAGAACTAAATATAACAACAATCCAACCCGAACTCAAGATCCTGATGTGTGAGGTTTACCAAAATGAGGCAAGGAGTTCACCAACTGTACAACTGAGAACAAGAACCAAAACATCTAGACTAATATATTAAATCCACCTTTTAAGTAGGTCTGAAAGACTAAGTCAGTTGAATAACTCACCACTTCATTCATATATAGAATTTTAATATCTGTTGTAAGCTTTTGCAAAATCTCCACGCCTCTGAAATTCACCAAAATTATCATGAGGCCTATTAGGATAAGTATCCACACTGTCTGGGAACCTGTTCCTTGATTCAACGGGTGCATAGTGAGGATTGACAGTGGAGCCATCATATTCGGCAAAATTCGGCTGTTTATAACCCCCATAACCAGAAGAAATTTGTTGGATTGCCTGCTGTTGACGCCTGTGGGCATCAAGCAGAAGAAATTCTTCCCATTGTTTTGTGTGTGTGACCCTCAACATCGCAACTTTGCTCATGTAGTTCTCCCTTAAATCCCTAATAGCCTTCCAGAAGTAAATAAAATATTAGAAATCATATAGTAAACAAAAATAAGACCAGTACTTGGATAGATATCAAATTACTTAACATGAGAAACAGTGTCAGGTTGGATCTTCTGAAGCTATAACAATCAAGACAGTACAATTAAATCCAAACTCAACTATAACATGTTTTGATTTTCCTTTTCTTCAGTTGCAAATCCAATATATGAAAGACCAGAAAAACTTGCAATACAAGCTAAGTTAGAAAACAATGGAGCCAACTTCAGTTAACCAACAGCCATTCACCAATTATTAGTCTCACAAGAGTAACAGCCAAAGGATAACAACAGTGCAAGCCGATAGTACACTGTAAGACTTTATTAACATTACCGAAATTTAGAAAATTGTCATACAGAAAACAAACCTACATTTGCAGTCTGTTAACTTAATTCCCGTTAAAACCATCTTTTAAATACTAATGATCCACATACTTGCAGCATGATATGTGAGGAGATCAGCATATGAATGATTCTAATACTTCTTTTATAATTAGCAAGATGGCATTGTGCAAGAATGACGGATTGCTAATTATGACTCGATGTGGAAAAACAAAAATGTATTTTGAACAATTATACCTCACGATGCTTTAAGTTTTCTTCATCTTCTTCTTTGTCACGATTTTCGTTAGCTCTGCCGCCTCCTTCTTATACTCCAACTCTAATTCTTCTAAAGTCTTGTGGGAGGCATTGTAATCAAACTGATGACTGGGTTGGACAGCAGATTCTCTTCTATGAGAATCCCACCCCTCATTCCTATAAGCACCCGTGTTTTGACTACGGCCATCAAACGAGTTATATGAGTTCCCTGTATAAGGGGGCTGTCTTGGAGATCTTGAATGGCTTGAACGGCCTCTAGCTCCACTATTCCCATAAGCTTCATGAAATGAAGAGTATGTTAAGCACTTGAGTCAGGATGCCAACATAGATGGTTTGCTTTAATTCAACAAATTGCACTTGATTCAAGATGCTAACATAGCTTTAATGCAAAAATTATCTTTTTATTCGCATAGTGAAACCATGGGAGCCAATCCTTTCAGTAAATATGTTCGTAATGGAGGCAATCCTTCAGGACGGTGATAATGCTTGAAGGCTAAGAACTTACCTCTTGCTGCAAGTAAATGACAAGGAATAGCAACATCATTACAATGCAGGCCATTTCAAGATAAATTTTACTGAAAAGAATAGAAGTATACAGAATCCTAACAAGCTACGAACATGAGATTACCAGCTTTCTAAGGATGCCGTAAACAAATCCTATGCTGTCCCTACCTTGTGGAGAACCTCGTGCAAACTTTTGAATGTCCTCTCGCACCCGATCTTCAACGGCCCTCTCTTGCCTACCAAACCTTTGTTGAAACTGAGATGTATTTCGTGGTCCAGAGTGAGACCTTTGAGGCCCAGAGCGTTGAAACCGAGCACTAACAGGACTTCTTTCAGGTGACCTTGATCTGGTAATGTGAGAACTAGAAGATCCTCTTTGATCACCCTCCTCTCTAATCTTGTGCACGGCATCAACACCTTTTGCCAAAATTAATCTATCCTTACCACTGACAATAATGAATTTCTCGTCCATCTTAATTTTGCAGCCAATATCCCTTTCAATCTTGCTTAAAACCTTCTCTGTGAAGAGTGCTCTCACATTTTTGTCTCTTGCGGGTATCCTTTCAAAGAAATCTTGAGACTTGCGGTTTGCTCCAAGAGTAGATGGACAACCCTATGTTGTCACATCATGTGGCATATCATTCAACCAAAATGATGATGATAAAGAAGATGATAATCATATTCATAGTCAACTACCAACACCATCTGTTACAGATCAAATTCACAATACCACTAGTCCAAGAAATGATTGTCTACAGGAAACAAATAGAAACCGTGTGTATAGATACTAGTGCCAACTAAAAATCAAAGATAATTGGTTTTTCTTTTATTTCGTAATGAGAACGAAATTATCTCATTGCCTTCTTTGCTCTATACAATTCAGTTGTAGCAATCTACCAATATAAAAATTTCAACCACATTAGCACTAGATACACTTGCAAGCACAAAAATATCAGGTACATGTCATTGCTCACACAAGTACAAACATTTGCACAGAGGATGCAACTGATAACAAAGCAGCTGTGATACCTGAGTGAAATGCCCCGATTCTCCACAAAGTTTGCAGATCATTTCTTCTTCTTTCCTTTTCTTCCAATTCCTCTCGGTAGCCTTCGACTTAGCCTCCCAAACCTTAGCTTCCCGGCTGGTGAAATCGGTTGGAACGGCATTAGGGTCCCGCGTTCCTCCTCCTCCTCGTCAGAGCCAGCATGAGACCTTTTGTTCGATTTTTCCCTCTCTTGCGTATCGGTAGCAGCAGCAGCAGATCCCAGAGGACCAGTGTACTCCTTATAAAGCTCGCGAAAATCGTCCATATCAGGATCCGGTCTATTTGCCATTACAAGAACCTATCTAGATTGAACTCCTACATTCCCCCAAAAAAATAAATAATGAAGCTACAATAATGAAATCATATCCACGTCTTTTGAATAAAATAACAATTTCTTAATTCTTACGAAGAGAATATAGCTCTGCTACCAAAATTGGATCCCTCCCCTACGAACTACGAACTGGTTCCAGCGTTCATTTCGCGTATTGATTAATTCCTTGACTATATAGATTGAAGAAAAACGCAGAACCATAACTGGTCAAAGTAGCTAGCATATGAGAACATAACAGAGCAGCCTGTGATATAATATAATATAATGTTATTACCTGAAGAAGAAGATGATGAAAGTTGCGTTGCGATGTTTAATGATTACAACCCTAGATTAGATTGATTTGTGGCGTGGCTGCTCCCTCTCCCTCTCGTTCTCTCTCTGTGCAGAAGAGTTGCGGAATGCATACTTCGTTCCCCTTTTTTGTTTTTTGGTCGAGGCTTCCTCCCCTTTAGCCACTATTTACGGGCTTTCAATCTTATCCAATAAGGCCCAAGTTTAGACCAAAAGAAATCACCTTGAAACCGTTTCAATTCTCAACCCAAAATGGCCAAAGCTTAAAAATTCATGAGTTTAACTTCCACGACAAAAAAAAAAAAAATGCTACACATTATTTTATATTATTAATAAAAAAATTTCACCAATATTACAAATCATTATGGATGATTGTAATAGTGAATAGTTATTTTTCATGATTTATTATTTTAGTGAAATTGTATTAATTGATAGTACAAAATCATTTTATCCTCCAAATTAAATTCTAAACATGTCAAATTAAATAAATTGAAAAGTTACATCTAATCTGTACAAGTTACTTTACATTTTATAAATATAACTAAAATATTTTATCCTGTAAATTATGATTTGCAAAAATAAGAAAAGTAAAAATGTTTATGATTTCTTTACTTTTTAATCAAATAATAACATTTTAAATATTTAAATATATTTTGTAATAATTAAATAATTAATTAAATAATATTTATATCACATTTTTTCTTTATATGAATAATTAAAAATATTTTATATGTAAATAGTAAAATATTAATCAAATTTTGATTAAATACTTAAGAAACTAACTAACTGTGGTTTAGTGTTAAGAGTTTATGAGTAATTAAGTGAACTTACCTTTAATCTTAAATAAATTTTACGATATTTATACAAAAAGATTTTAAGTTAAAAAATAGTTTTCATGACAACACTTTGTAGTAAAAAACTCAATACCTTCTTCTCATATTTCTATCCTTTGAAAAATTTGCTAAACCCTCACCTCACCCACCCCATAAATAAATAAACTACTTGAGAATTTGGAGTTCCACTTGGTTTGGGAGCAGAGCAGAGTGAGAGGCGAGGCAAATCGAGCAGAAGCGAAGGAAGATCACCGGAAAAAAGGCCAAAGCATGTGTTACTTTTCTTCTATCTATCTAATCTAATCTATCTATCTGCATAGCCATAGACTAGGCAAAGCAAGTTAGCGAGCGTGTGACTGAAAGCTAACGAAGCTGGAGATTCAGAGTCAGAGGGAGCAGCCAGACCAGATGGTCAATTTCAGCGGAGACCCTCACACTCACACTCACACTCACAGTCATCCCCCGCAACCCCATGATAACAACCACTTCAACCACCCTAACGGCCACAACGGAAATGCCTTCCCCAACCATGATTACCAGCAGCATCCTAACAACCACTACATCAACCCTCTCGATTCTGGATATCCTCCTAATCCTATTCCTAATAATAATAATCCTCATTCCATGCCTCGTCCACCTCGCAAACGAGCTTGGTCTTCAACTCCTCCTGGTTTGTACCACCAAATTTCTTTACCCTAATATTTTCCTTTTTGGTTATCTTGTTGAAGTCCAATTTTATGCTTATTTCATGTTGCTCCTAGATAGCCAGTCTAATTTGGTAGATGATCTCCAGTCACACTATGATTCATGATATCTTCATTCTGACTTGAATTTCAACGCTTGAGCAAAGGCTCGCCTTGGTCCCAGTGATTGTACGTGTGTTTCGCTGTAGTCATGAAACTAAGAAAGTGTCAATTTAGTCCCTGAAATTGCAAAAAGTGATTCAAATGATAATATTGGCGGGGACTAACTTGAATCAGAAAAAAAAAAAAACTAATTTGAATAACTTTTTTGCAATGTTAGGGACTAAATTGGCACTTTCTTAATTTCATGACCATAGTGAAACACACATACAATTGCCGGGACCAATGTGTACCTCTTCAACGCTTTGATACCAATGGACCCATTGGCAAAAAAATGATGAGTTTTCGCCTTAATTGCATTCCTGACCGGTAATTAGGACTCTGCCTTGCATTCATAATTTTATTGTGTACTTTTGGGACCAATGAGGGTGCATTACTCTGGTGTTTTCTCTTGCTATTCTCCTTGAGAACATGCTTCTTAGTTATAATATTTTTTTTGCATTGTACAGTTGTTTTGCTAGTGTTGTTTGCATTGTTAGGCTGACTGCCACTCTCCGTATTTGCAGATCAAGTGGATGGTGTGAAAGTTTATGTTGCACCGGTTCCAAGAACATCAAACGAGGCTGATGTAAGTCTCTTGACAAATGCCTATTGTTGTGAAAGTGAAATTTGAAGCTATGAAACGGTTATGAAAGGCTGCTATTGGTTGTTCCTTTTTTTTCTTTCTTTTTTTTTTTTTGTTGTTATTTTGTTTTAGCTGTAAGTATACAGTTACTTTTATTTGTCATGTCATTTGGACCGATCATTTGCACGAATCTTTCTGTGCTAATTGGCATGGTTCAAATCTCTGTACCATCAAACTTTTCTTAGACTTTCGGTGCACTTTCGATTGTATGTGTAAGAGTATGCTTGGTACATTTTAACCACTGTGTCTCTATTTTGCGACGAGGAGGATAGATCCTATGTTTGGAAAGGCACAATACAGGGAAAGCACACATGCAAATTCAATTCTAGGGCTCGATTTTACACACCCTGACTTCTATCACTACGCCATCCTAAGGAGGTGGGATTGGTGACTCCGACAGCTAGGAATCGATTAAGTTTTGTTTTTATTTCCTTATTTATCTTCATTTTTTACAATTGTGATTCTGTTCCAGGATGATTCCGTGGCACAACACTAATTAGAAATTGTCATTCCATCCTCAAATATCTACTTTCTATGCCGAGTATGTTCTAAGTGCTATTGTAATCTCAGTTTCAACATGAGCATCACTCTGGGATATTAGGGTTTAAAGTTTCAAATGATAAGATTTGCTCCTTATTTTTTGCCTGCTGGCACAATGGCATAGTTTATCCTTGAACATGAAGACCTGTAAATGAATTTTAGGCCTCGTGTCATATACAGGTGAAGAATGTCTTATTGTGAAATCCAAGCCACTTCCTCCTGGTTCTTCCCACTCCCCCTACGAAAAGGGGTTGTTTTATATGTTTGTTTATTTATTTATTTATTTATCTGTCTATCTTTTGACATTGAATATCTTGGCAGAATGCTCAACTCCATAGTTCTTTATTCTTTTCTTCTTTTTTATTATAGCTTTTTCTCTTCCATCTTTTTTCATTTTCTATTTTTAATTTTTAATCAGATCCGCCTTGTGTTCGAAGGACATGGGACTATTGTTGAGGTTGTTCTTTTAAAGGATAAGAGAACTGGTGCACGACAAGGTATCTATTATTTTTCATCATCAGTTTGAGCAATTTGGTTTCCCAAGGGTTGCAAGGATTGGAGAGCTTCACTCAGGGCTGCCAGTTATATTTGTTACATATCATATCTACAAGTGATCACATTAGTCCTTATTTTGATTAACTTATGCAGGAAGCTGTTTTGTAAAATACGCAACATTAGATGAAGCTGACAGGGCCATTAAGGCTTTAAACAATCAGTATACATTTCCTGGAGTAAGAACAATATTATGATGGATGAATTGAACCATTTGTTCCTGTTAAACATTTTATTATTTTAAACACATCTTATTGTTTGACTCATTTTTCCTAGGAGTTATCTTCTGTTGTTGTCAGATTTGCTGATCGGGAACTTGAACGTCTTGGTAACTTGTTGAACTTTTACTTCCTTTTGAAGTCTGAACCTATCAGTTAAATACTGTATTACTATATCTTAGCCAGATTCCACTTTGTAGCTGATTAATCAAGTATATTGCCTCTACCCAGTTTAGTTGTCTTAAGAAATATAAACACATGCAGTTCAATTTTTAAAGAAAAATTAGTGGAAACAACAGGTTTGACATTGGATTATGGACTCATATTAGCTGTATTTTACTTTTCCCCTTTTATTTTGCGCCATTTACACAAATCTCCCTTGAAGGAGCCTTGGCACAACTGTAAGGTTGCTGCCTTGTAACCTAGAGGCCACACGTTCAAATCCTGAAAAAAGCCTCTCCGCAAAGCGGAGATAAGGCTGCGTACATTTACCCTCCTCAGATCTCATTAGGTAGGAGCGTCGTGCTTTGGGTTGCCCTTTTCACACAAACCTACCTTGAATTTTTAATTTATCACAAACTTCCCCTGATATGCTTTTTTGAAACTATACTATGTTGTTATTGTTGATATTTATATGTTAGCAGTTTTAAAGCTAAGGAATTTAGTTATTATGCCTAAATTAATGTGGGAAGTTTCTGACACGAGACCTTTATATTTATAATGAAAATATGAACTTTAACTTTAATGCTGTAAAGAGTTCATCCCATTACATTTAAACATGATGAAAACTTCAAAACTCATCAATAGAATCTAGTATACTTTCTCCAGCAAGTAATGAGTAATTAGGAGCATTATACTCTTTTGTGTATTAGTTATGTGATTCATATTTATTCTTTTTCTTGGGTTCTAGGGTTTGGCCGAAACATGGAGAAGAAAGATCCTTCAGAAGGCAAACTTCTTATCTCCCCCCTCCAAGTAACCCATGACCTACTAATCTAATTTTTTATTCTTTTATGCAGTTTTGTTTTCATCTTACCACTTTTGTCTTTTATTTCATCTTTCGTTATTACTATATTTTTTCAGAGGTGGCAGATAAAGTGTTTGTTAGTTTCATCAACAGAGAAGCTTCTGAAAAGGAAATTGAAGAAGTATGTTTTTCACCATTCACGTCCATCCAAATATATTTTTCCTTCACCTAAACACAAGTTGATTTTGTGTCTTTTTCATGCTAGTGACCGTATCCATTTTATTTTACTTGATGATGTACTGATTGTAGAAATGTATTGAAACCTTCCTGATAGGCCGGCTGGACTGTGAATGTTGCCAGCATGGCTCCTATTAAATTAGAAATAGATATTGGAGACCCAAATGTTAGTTATCATGTTGATGCTTGTCACGATGTTGTTATGTGGCTAATAACTGGCAAAAAATGTTTGCAACTAATGCCTACCTATCAGTAACATTTTTCAGCCTGATTCAGTTTAAATGGTAGATATGATAACTGATAAGTTTATTCTTTACTACGGTAGACCTCTATTTTGCTTTGATACAGTATATTGTTTGTTGTTTGTATAACATACTGTGGAATATACTTCATAGCCTGCAGGGGTTTGTGTGATATCTTAGGCTTCATTTCGAGTTTCTGAGTTTTGTATGCATATTTTCTGCAGATATTTTCCACTTATGGGCATGTAGAAGATGTTTTCATTGCACACAGTCGTGGTTGGTCTCTGATCCTATCTTGCAATGTTTTCATATAATCAGAGGCTTTGAAGAACGGACAAATATTTGATTTCATTTTCCGTTTTTTCCTTACCCAACATTTCTACTACAAGAGGAGATTGCGGACCTGGTTAAAATAAATAATAATAATAATAAGGAAGAAGAAACTACAGGAGAGATAAATTAGACACAGCTGGTAGATAAATTAGAGGGTAGAGAACTCTCTCTCTCTCTCTCAGCTAAGTTTTGCTTTGAGAATTATTTTTTTAAGGGAAAAAAACATGAGTAAATGTGTTAAACTACTAATATTTTGGGAACTTACATATGTCCACATATTCAAACACACACATACATACATAGAGGTATCAAGCCCAATCGGCAATGCTATAATCGACTATTGGTATTTTTAATGCTACAATCAACTATTGGTATTTTTTGGCTATGGTAACGTTTAGCACTAAGTCTTGTGTTTATTTTTTCATTTTATAAATTTATTATTCATGGTTTTCCTTTCACCTAATTTATTGTCATGTGGATGCCTTTCTTGATTTCCAAGGATATGCTTTTGTCAAATTTTCTAATAGAGAAATGGCGCTGGCAGCAATCAAAGGGCTGAACATGTCATTCACGATGAGAGTAAGCAAATCATTTAATTGATACATATTACTATATCCACTTTTGAATGCATGTTGAACTCTTATGTTTAATCGTGCAGGGTTGTGATCATCCATTAATTGTTCGTTTTGCGGATCCAAAGAAACCTAAGACTGGAGAATCAAGGTTTTACTTTCTCACCTTCTTTATTTTTCGAGCAACTCTCTGTTCATCATAGTCTTTGATATTAATTAATAGATTAATGCAACACTAGTCAACAAGTATTCATGGTGAATTTCTCATTTTGGTTTGTTTATTTTGGGAGTGGGAAGTGGGGTTCCAATCAAGCAAGCAACAACCTCATTAACTTAATTGAGCGGCAAGGATTATGCTAAAAAGAAGTATTGAATTCATGTTGTCTTAACTTTTAACTGTTTACTACCTTGGGCGGGCATCAAATTATGTGATTGCCTGTCTTAGAGGTGCATATTTTCTGCTGTTGTGAACCAGAACTGATTGTCCAAGTGGAGCAGGTGAACTGGGAGCCAATTCACAACACATAACAAGTTAATTACAATTCTGAATTGACAGATTTTGCATAAACTGCTGAAATTGATAGAGGTTTGATGGGCCAGACCATGGCTTGGTGATTAGTGAAGCCACCATGTCATAATTGCCTTCACTTGGAAAGCCAGTTTTGATCCTAGAATGCTTTGAATCATTTTATAAGTGTTTCTGACCATATTGATGGCCAAACCCATAGCAATTAAGGCAAAGTTGCTCCTTGATAGAGCATTTCATGCAAATTTATTTATTTATAATATCAACTTTTGCTAACACCACATCAGAGCTTATTTCTTAATGTCATGATGGCCCAAAAGAAGTTTATATTTAAGGAAAGATAAATGCAATAACAACAACTAAGCCTTGTCCCAGTAAGTGGGATCGGCTACATAGATCAAGTGATGCCATGGTGCTATATCATATATCATACTTATATTAAAACCATTGACATTTAAATCTCTTTTAATTATTTCCCCTATAGTTTTCCCGTCTTCCTCTACCTCTTTATGGTGCTATTCTCCATTTGGTCCACTCTCCTTACTCTGGACTTCTACAGGTCTCTTCCAAATATGCTCAAACCACCCAAGATGAGATTCTACTATCTTTTCTATGATAGGCGTCACCCAATTTTCTCTCTAATGCACTTATTTCCTATTCTATCATATCTAGTGTGGCCACTTATCCATTGCAACATCCTCATCTCTGCTACATGTAGCTTATTTTCATATTAACTTTGGACTGCCCAATGTTCAGTCCCATATAACAAAGCCGGTCTTATCGTTGTATAGTAGAATTTACTCTTAAGCTTTAGTGGTATTTTTTTTTATCACAAATAAGACCCGAAACGCCTCCTCACTTTGACCATCCTGTTGGATCCTATGTTTAACATCTTCCTCTATCTCTCCGTCACTGTGAATTATAGAGCCCAAATATTTAAATTTGAAAAGATAAATATTTGGAAAATAGAAGAGAGTTTTGGAGACACATTTTTACTTCAATATTTTAAAAAAATTTAGTGAATAAGTTTTTGATGAAATTTTTCAACATAGAACTTGGTGAATTGTTCAACAACTAATATTCAACAACTTAATGAAAATCACACTTAATGAAATTATTCAACAACTAATATCTTATTCGGTGAATTGTTTTAATGTATTTTTCATATTTCATGTTATTTTTCAATATTCTTGTTATGTATTCATCTAGTATATGAAAGTCTTGTACTTTTAGTATATTTGCTATATTTATTAAAAGTTAATACTTTTCTGGAAAAATACTCCAATTTGACTATACTTTTTCTAGCAAGTAGAATATTTGTTTTCTATTTTGTTAATTCTTATGATTTTTGGAATTTTATTCATGTTCTGAATGTTTGCATCTCTCTTCAGGGGCAACTGTTTTTCCGGGAATGCAAATTTCGGTCCCTGTTCTCAAGAACCTGCAGTTTGGTTTGTGTTGTTTTGTTTTGTTTCTACATCTTTTTCTTCTTTTGACTTTCAATAGTAATTGCTACATGGATGTTGCATGCTAAATAAGTTCCTGTTTAATGTCCTTGTCACAGGCCAGTGCCAAGTTTTGGTGATCCCAATATTGAGGGAGTATGCTGCCAATTGCCCCACATCATTCCACAATTCCACACCCACAAGTTGCTTCTAATAGGCAAAATTGGCAACCTGGTGCTAATGTGGTACAACAGCCATTTCCTCCCCAGCAACCACATTCACAATTGGCTTCAATGCCTTTGCAGTCCCTTCAAGCTCCAAAGTTGTCTTCTCAACCACTTGTTCCTGAGGTGCAGAGACAGTCGCATCCAGCTGATTCTCCAGTTCAAAATATAGAGCAGCGGCTAAGTTCACAGGTTAGTGACTGACTAGCAATACTGGATCAAACATTGTTCGAAAGTCAATCTTTCAGGGGCATTTTGGTTGCGATGTAAGTAAATTTCTCTTACTGAAGAGTTGGACTGACGCTGCTGAGGTGATAATAAATATTGTTATGTACTTTTGGGATCGTAACAGCCTTTAATCTTCAAACCATACATCTTTTTCTCCGGAAAGTTTCCATAATTTTTTCCCTTTATAATTGTGACAAATTTGATCATTTACAAATGTCTCAGGTTAGGTGTCTCGCTGTCCTGTTTAAAGTTTGCTAAACTTTTTTTTTTTAAAAATTTGCCTTCATAAATGTAACAACTTCGACCATTTCTTCAGCTATTTTCTTTTTCCCTGTGATGCACTGTTATAATTGAGGAACAGTATTAACCTATTAGGACTTTGGAGAGACCTAATGTTATTGATAATTAAAACTACTGAACATGCCATTCACTTTGTTTTATGTTGGATTCTTTATTTATTTTTTTTGGGCTACTAAGTACATTGCAAATGACTAAAAAAAAGGTAAATTAACTTCCTCTGAAGTTTGGTAAAATGTCCCCCTGCTCCCCTATATTTGTAAAATTTGCTCTAGAGGTCTCTAAGTTTGCAAAATCATTACACTGACCTCCCCAAAGTTTTTAAACTTATTACACTGCCCTCCTCTCCATGCTCATTGAACAGTAAATTCAAGGAAGGCCAGTGTAATTTGCCAAAATTATCTAATTTAGAGAAGATACTGGTCAAGTCTTTTTATTTCACATCCTGCAATAATTTTCCTCTGTTTAATGTTTTCCCAGCTGCCTACCCAGTGTGGAAGCAATCCTAATACGGTTGCTGGCACTGCCTCACCTGATATGCCGACAAGTCCCCAAGATGAAGAATTTCCAGAGTGTGACTGGAGTGAACACTACTGCCCCGACGGTCATACTTATTACTACAACTGTGTCACTTGTGAAAGCAGAGTAATGTTTCACCCTTTGGATCTTGTTCATACAATCTGTTTTGGTTTTCCATTGCTTTGATATGTGATGGTTACTCTTTAAGTTGGTGGCAGTGGGAAAAGCCTGAGGAGTATACTCTTTATGAGAAAGAATCACAGAAGCGGGAACAGGAGGATAGTAGCTGTCTTATCTCACAACTGTCATTATCTTCCACCCAACAAGTTGCTCAAAGTCAACAGGTACTTTTTCTTAGATTTGTCTCTCTCATTAACAAGTTCTGACTGGGGGACAAAAAAAATTCCTTACATGCCTATAATGAATTATGATAAAGATGATCCTAGTGCAACACCAGTTGTTTGAAAGTAACCTTTACTTAGTTGATGGAGGGGGCTTTGTTGCTTACTCTTCTTTAGCCATATTATGCTACTTATTTTAACGTTCTGTAAATTTGCAGGAAACAAATCATGATCACGGGCAGTCAGAAACAAGTCCTATTGTTGCACAGGTGTGATATTATTTTTCTTGTTGGTATACTGAATCTCAATATTGTTCACAATTATTTTTCTTGATATAAATATTCGAAGTTATTATAATTATTATTATCATAAATTGGCGTTCAAAATTCAAATTGCATTAGTACTAACCTAAAGTTTCTTCAGAGGTTTTTTGCAACTAACCTAATTGTTCATTGCAATGGCCATTACTAATCTGTCATTGGGGAATTTGTGGCATCCTTAATTCCCTCATTAGATAGTACGTCCGAAAGGTATATATACCGGGTAATTTTTCTGCTTAGAGACCCCCCCCCACCATCTCTCCCCACCATTTATTTTTCTCCCTGCTTAAGAGGGAACACCCATGGAATTCCAGAACTTTCAACATTACGATGCCGGGCCAGATTTTTGTTGTGTTTTCTTGGTGCTGTCGTATCACCTTTTTGTACTCATGAAGTAAGAAATTTATTTCTCCATGTCCTCCTCTATCTCCTTTTTGTATCTTGGCCATTCTGTATTTTATATACTTACACAAGTGAGCCCTATGTAATCATCCAAGGGTGCTAATACTTTGTGGCGGAAGAGACCTCTAGGAGTCGGAATGAATTTTTCCTCTTAAGGATACGTTTGGTTAAGAAGTAAAAAGGTATAAATTTTTATGGATGAGTATACAACCAAACATATCCTAAACTAAGATGTTCTGGGTCTTGTTTGTATTTGTATTCCAAATGATAGAGAATTGGAAATTAGTTAAAGCTTAGAGAGCTTGAAAAGAAATGTGGCTCCACCTGCAGTATTTGTATTCCAAATGATAGAGAATTGAAAATTAGTTGAAGCTTAGAGAGCTTGATAAGAAATGTGGCTCCACCTGCACTGCACTGACTGTAAGGACTGCAAATTCATGAAGCGCTGCCCACGTGGTGCACGTCTTAGATTTCAAAACATACAAATAATTATGTCTATAATGAATTGAATTTAAACATGAGAGGAGTTTTCCGCTCCAGTAATGCCATGTGAGAAATGTTACCAAAACGCCCGTCTCATGTCTCGTTAAACTCGACTCGCCGTTCATCACTGCCCAGCATTCTGATTAATTGTTGAGGTTCTTGGGTTTTTGTGGAATATCTAGAAATTGCAATGCTAAAGGAGATGTGCGTTTTGTTTTTTCTTTGGTTTAGCTGACGAGTGTCTTAAGAGTGCTCTTGAGAATCTTAAAGTGAAATTATTTTTATATAAAAGAAAAAAAATTAGTTTTTAACGTGCGTAATGCATTAAAAACTAAATTTGTTTTGGGGTAAAGAATAGCAGGTAATTTAATTGGCACCTATAGTTGGATTGAACAATTCAACTGGAATACCACAATAGAGTGGGTTGCTAATTATTCTCTGCTCTATGCCAAACTGTACGGATTAAATTCGGTGCAATGTATCGGCCGCCAGAGAGAGCGTATAAGAGGAAAAGCAGGGCCCCAGCAGTTCATTGATGGCTGTCCGTGAACACCTATCAACTTATCATTATTCTAAGAGGAATGGTATATGGACACAAAGGCGGTGGTCTTGAAAGAGAAAGAGAAGTGAATTTACCTCTCTGCATCTTTCTTTCTATGTATGTTTTAGTGATGTATAATTTTATGCCTAAATATTATTGATCTATTGTATGGGAGTCTTACCTGCTCAAATGCACCCACCCTTAGAAAAGAATACGACACGGCTTATTATGGTGCCTTAATAAATTGATTTACTGTCTTCATTTCATATTAATAATCACTCTTGGAAAACTGCATAATTTTGATATATGGAAAATTTAATATATCTAGTTATAATTTGTAGTTTATAGACATATATTTATTTTTCAATGTATTAAAATTTGTGGTTTATCAAGAGAGACTTTTAATATAAAATGGAGGAAGAAAAAAGTCATTATCAAGATGTATACCATCATAGAGATCGGATCACGCTTCATATGTTAAGGTTGTTTAAGGTATGTTTGGTTTCTATTACCATTTTTCATTTTTATAATGTTTTCTAGTTTTAAGATTTTTTGAAGGAAGCTGTAGAAATAGGAAATAAAAATAAGAAACATAATTTATTTTTTTCACTGTTTTTGCTATTTCTTCTACAAATTCTTAAAGAATACAAAAACAGAAAATAAAATTTGAATAAGTTTTTCTCCTTTTGTTTACTTTTCTTTCAATTTCCTCTCACCGCCCTTCAGAGAATCAAATCCGTGACTGGATTGCTTCGTGTGCAAGACAAAAAGAGGCATTTACTCAAGGATCTTAAAGTGGGTTGTTAATGGTTGAATTACTCTACCCATTTATTACCTCATGACCTCCTATTGGGACACAACTTTCTCCACCAGATCTTGAAATAAGGAAATAGAAACACATTCCCTAGAATTCTTTCTCCATGGATTCCCGGGCAAAACAAAACTAGTAAGCTTACATACCAATTGTTTCCGTTCAAAAACCTAAACCTAACAATCTTTACTACTGTACCAGAGTGAAATCAATGCGCATTCCTTCAACAGAAAGAAACAAAAATACAAGACAAACGAGGAGTCAGAATCTGAATATGAAAAAAGAGTATACAGCCCGAGTTTCTATTTTTTAGTCATTCCCCATAGTCCAATCCACCAACGAAAACTTTGTTGTTTTTTATACTTCGAAAGAAATTGTTCATATATATATATAACATTGAAAGCAAAATGTTAAATATATAAAAAAAATACTCTATTAATTTGTGATATTTTTAAAAAATCTTAACTAGTATCTTAAGGAGGATACTTGTTAGTAAAAATTTGCTTGTTTGGTACTATTAAACTAGACTAGAAGAGAAGATATGAATGGAACCAAGCTATGGTAATTAAGCGACTTCAATGAGGATTAAAATCCATTATGTTACAGTGGTATTTAATTATGATAAGGTCTATATGTGCAAAAAGATAAATAAAGTGGGTCTTACAAGTATATGATCATCATCTACTACTTCATCAGTATCACCACCTGTCTGTCATGAGAAGGAATTTTACATATACCACTAATAGAGTGCCTCACCTAAGCCCCTACAAAAAGTCATGATCAGCATAACAAATCATCACATCATCATCGATCTACTCTTCTTTCAACATGTGTGAAGGAACAACATCTTGAAGAAGCCCATGGTCCCTTAGAAATGCATTCGTCCCTGCCGGATTACAAAGCTGTCTCTCTTGAGAAATGGAAGCATTACTAATCTTTGAAGAAGGGAAACCCAAAGATGACAATGCATTGAATAGGTGGTGTTGTTGATTGTGTTGTCGCTGATAGTATTGGGATAAGTAGTTTTCGGGCATTAACGAACCAAAGCCGATGGCGGTGGCAGAGACACCAGGTGGAATCGGAGGTCCGGCAAGGCTGTTGAGCGACCCATAACTGGGCTTGGATGTGTGTGTTGCCCTTCGTAGGTTGTCACCACAACGCTTGGATCATTGAAAGACCGCTCCACACGTTTCTTCACACTACATGAAGCACTGGTGCAACGATAATAGCTCCTACATATGTGTGTGTACACGCCACAAATGTTAAGACTCAAGAGAGCATTTCTTCGTATACTTTTTGTTGAACTTTAGGTTCTAAAATTAATCAAAGTTTGAAGAAAAAAGGGTAGCAAGGCAAGGATGAAGGTGGAAAAAGAATGTTTGCAGGATTATTAATTAGAATGAAGCATTAAATATAATTATGAATACATATATACCTTGGAAAGGGCTGTTTTTCACAGCTTTTTGGCCGTACTTTCTCCATCTGTACCCATCTTCCAGGTGATCAACCTCGCTTTTCGTCATGAACGCGAATCTCGGTTGTTTCTGTCTCTTCTGATTTGTCTTCTTGGCCTTCAACCTGAACCAGATCCCCGAATAACCATCAAATCTTTGGAATGTTCCAAAAACATCAAACGAATGAGTTGTATATTTCAGAAAAGCAATGTGAAAAGAAAAGGCAAACCCATCTTATCTTTTTCCTAATTGAATTCTCTATTATGTTCTTCCACTTCATCATTAAAGCAGAAGTAGAACTGAAAATTCAACACGCACTTTCTACTCAATCACACACCCGAAATCATGTTCCTCTCTCTCTCTCTCTCTCTCTCTCTATATATATATATATATATATATATATATACATATATATCCCATGAACCATTCACTTATGAAATTAATTAAGTTCACAAAACTTATACCCACAAAAAATGAAAGAAAATAAAAGTCCAGAGTAAATATCACATAATAGCACAAAATAAAAACAACCCATTTCAGTAAGCTCAAAAAAGTTAGATAAAGAGCAAAAGTAATAAGTAATAATAACCCACTGTTTGTTGGTCTTTTGGTGCTCATCATCACGTGCCTGGTCTACAGTAGTTTTATTGTGTTCATCATGGACAGCCTCACTGGACGCAGATGAAATGGAAGAAGAGTTTGGAGTGGGAGGTTGCTGCTGGTTTGAGACCTCCGAACACTGTTTCCCTGCAGCCTTGGGTGGATGATCCTTGATATCACCAGAGTTATCGTCATGAGCCACACACACTTGAGGCGAATCAAGCAGAAGCGGAGCACTACAGTAGTCCTGCGAACCCAGTAACTCCATAAACCCTAAAGAGCCCTTTCGATCCGCTTCTTCACAGAAATCAAACACGCTTGAGAATGGATTATTATAACCTGCTGAAGAAGGGAAGGGTGAAGAAGATCCAACCGCATCCTCCATCTTCACACCCATCATCATCTCCTTCTTCTTCTCCATGTACCTACCTCACTCACTTCTCTCTCTCAAACCCAAATACTTCACTTCATTTCATTATCTATACCGAACCTAAAACCTCAACCCTCTGATGAGTCGTCAGTGAGAGATGAAGACATATTGATAGGGTTGATCCTGCAGTTTTATAGCTAGGTGGGTGAGAGAGAGAGAGAGAGAGATGAGAGAGAGAGAAGGGAGGGGGACGAGATGGTTTAGAAAGTGAAGGCTTGCTAGAGCTGTTTGTGGAATGGGGATAGTAACTAAAACTAGTAATAGTAAATGAGTTACAGGTCTAATATTTTATATTTAAATATGTATTCATAATAAAAATAAAACTTATTAATTTTAGTTAATATATATTTACTCATCTATATATTTTATTATTTTAATATATTAAAGTATAAATTCTTAAATTTATACGTATACAAAAGATTTTTTTACGGATGAGAATGGGAATGGGCCGACTATCAGTCTTGGCAAAGCAATGAAGAAATCAATTCAAGAAGGGACTTGACCGGCAATTGTCGGTAATTGGATGGTACGGACAAGGTTGGACCGGTGGCATTCAATGCATGAGGGTGTCACCCATGGTAGACGCTTTCATACGTACCGTTTGAGGTTTGACCAGTTTGATGTGTGTGAACGGGGTTACGCCTGCTATCCCTGACACCTTCTGGATTCTAACGCCGTTTCCTATGTCAGTACGATACAGAATAATGTTATTTCTGCTCTATAAAAATTTTAAAACAAAATGCATTCTACCTCAACTAGTCGGACTAAATTAAGAGTGCATTTCTTTGGGATTTTTCATCTCAGAATCACTATTTTTACTAAAAAAAATCAGTTTTTGTATATTTAAGATATTTTAAAATAATTAGAATATGAAAAAAAATAGTTTCTAATCTTTTGTAAAATTTAAAAATAGTAACTTTTAAAAAATATATTAATTTTAATTTTTTTAATTAAATATAAAATGTAAGTTTTATAATATTTTTTTAAAAATTTAAAACAAAAGCATCCTAATGGATTGGCCTATTAGTTGAATTCAAAATATTATTTAAACGATTAAATATCAAACCAGTTAAATCAATCAAATGTATTAATGTTAATATGATATTATATTTAAACATAATAAGTGGAGACAAGATTACACAACTATAAAAAATAAAAAATAAAAAGACTCCACATCTTCTTCTTCGTAGGGTATCTCTAATCTAATAGATGATAGACCAATTTGCTCTAACGTAAAAAAAAAAAAAAGCTTAAATAAAAATCTGTCTTAATGGATTTTTTTATAACATGTTTAAAGAGTCTAAACTCTTTTTACTATCCAAAGTTTTGTCACTTTATCTCTATAAATATTCGTTATCATCTTTTATCTCAAAATAATGTTATTCTTAGACTATGTTTAATCAGAGGATAAAAATAAAGTAAAAGTTACATAAATAAATTTGTGTTATTTCATATTTATTCATTCATATATTTTTTATCCCTCACTTTTACCCATCAATCAAACACATCCTTAATAATATAATAAAATATATCCTTCTTTTATAAATATCGGCTAGAAAAACCAAACAATACTTACTCAAGTGCATGTGATGTGAACTAGCTATTAGGGGTGTACAAGGGATGGGTTGGGTTTAGATAAAACCAAAACCTAGTCTATTTTAGACCTGAATCTTTGAACCTTAACCAACATGATAATGATAAACTATAGACTAAGTCAAATTGACCTTCAAACTATATATGAGAATTTGGACATTATTTATTCTAAAGTTATAAAATTTTACAAGAAAAAAAAATTAAGAGGCATTTGGCAATACATGTTTCAAAATAAATCACATCAATACAAATAATATGAAGTTATGTAAAAGATATTAATTGAACTATAAAATCTTATAATTTTTTATAAATCATTATTAAAAATATATTTTTAAAGAAATTATTTGACTTTAATTGAATTAGGTCAATTAACGTATGACCTTAACCTTACCTGAAAACCGAATCAAATTCTAAAACCCAAACCCAATCCAATGAGCTTTGAGTTAGGACGGGTTAGTGAGCCGGACTCCATTATGAATAGCCCCTACTAGCTAGGTAGCTATATTGCTGCCCCCATACTATTTATTTTTCTTTAAAAATAATGGTGGCCTTAACCCTATCATTTCTTGAAAAATTGACAAGTCATATTCATAAAGCATTAAAGAAGGGAGCAATATAATCAATATATTATTTATTTAATGTGTTATTTAGAGAGATACCCGGGCCCTGGTTGGGAGGGAGGTCAAACCATTTGGGGAGCAGATGATATTCATGTCTAAAAAGAGAAGAATACTACTATCATGTATAAATAGGTTATTCGATTGGGTTTAACAGGAAATTCATACCACAGCGAGGATTCACGACTAAATGAGAATGCACCCCATTACCAACCTAGAAGCAAAAGAATATATTGGAAGCTAGCCTTCGGCTGTAGAGATTTTCTACTTTTTAGTTGATTGGTGTATATATCAATTGGAAAGAACCGATCCAGTTTGTCTTGGAGGCAAGCGATGTAGCTATAGACTTGTCTTGATAAACCGACCATATCCCAGGGAGGCTATAAAGTTTAATTCGAAAGCTACATTTAACATACTCATGCATGTTCAATAAAATAAAACTCAACACGTTCTTTATTATTTGGATTCAATTTTAGGTACTAACGACCTAAAAGAAAGTTTATGCAATCATTTAATTATATATTATTATATAAGTCAATATATGTAATTTTCACATTCACTATTTAAAAAACTTTGCAAACAAACTAATTCAATTAGATGGTAGTGTAAAATTTTTATAGGTATATTAAAATTAAACTCTAGTTTTTCATTTTTATTAAATCATAGTAAAATAAATATAGGATAAATATTTATGTCATAATTTAAATTTAGAAGCATATTAACCTTTTGGTAAATTAGAAGTATATTAACTTAATCATGCTTGAAGTTATTAAAACATTTGTCTAAAATAATTTATTCAATTTTTCAGCCTGAGATATAACTCCCTTTTAAGAACCACAAACCATATATAAGTAGTGTGGACGCACTTAGCTTGTACGCCCCCCACACCTAGCACAATCAGAGCCACGCATAGTCGGTGGACAAGTCTACTTTTTATTTGATGTTATTTTCTACCAAATATCAAATAAAATCATCAAGTATACGTTTCATTTTCAATTCCACCCGCCCCACAAGTAGGACATACATAGTGTAATCTCTTATCAATGGGGCGATTCATGATTGTAACCAAAAACAGCAAGGAAATCCCCAAAAATAAAAAAGAATAAGAAAACAAATATGTTGCATTCTCTGAAGATCATTCCACATTTCTTCCCAATAGGAAGTTCACGCACGTGTGGCTTTAAGTGAGCCACGAGATGCATGCTGACATGGTTCCGTGTAAATACTTCGCTCCCTGCTGTTATCTGGCTAGCATGCTTCGATAATTCTATTTCTTCATTCATTTTGGATTTGAATTCTTTAAAATAAAAATATCATTTTAAAAAATAAAGTGAAAATTTTCATTTTTAGAGTAATAAGATGAAAAGGGTTTTACTTTTAAGTGTATTGATCTAAAAATAAAATCTCTTTACTTTATTCTCTAAGATAAAATCCTTACTTTAGAGAATTTTTTTCCATTTATTTTTTTTTCCTGTGGTTAATCAAGTGCTCCTACACCTTGTTACTATAACATGTTTCTTGCTTTCTCCAATTTAGGCATTTTTAATGGATTAAAAATCATACACAGAGAAACTTATTAGAACACATTTTTTTTAAAAAATATATATATGAACTTAATTTATATACAATGTCAATATAATAAATTTAATCATATATTGACACTTTAGTAAAAGTTTTTTATTCTTATATAAATCTTATGAATAAAAACATATGACATATGTGAAACTCTTTACGGATATCGAAACTAATCTCAAATCATATATTAAGACCAATGAAGAACTTTTTTAAGGAGAAATTTTTTGAAAAATTCATCATTAAATTGAAAGTTTATATATCATATTTATAAAATTTCATGTTAATCTGAAATGGTTCAATACAATTTTTATATGTATCTAATTAAATAACATAATAAATACTCCTTAAATATATAAATAAGAATTATTTAATCACATCTTAGCATATTTGCTATTTTTTAAAAAAAAATTGACATAAATAATCAACATCAGATATAGTTATATTTAATTCAATGATTGGATGGATAAGGAAAATATTCTATAAAAAAGTTATTCAAGATGCAAGTGTGTAAATTTTTACAACAACAATGGCAGCGGATCCTCTTATATATATTATATATATATGGAGAAACTTAGTGAGACGTGATTTATTACAACGTAAAGAGTAAACCTAAATCCTATAATCGTACATAGAATCAAAACTGAAAAGGTGTGTAAAGCCATTTTGCAAAAAGTAATATTATGGTAACAACAAAAAAGCCATTTTGTAAAGAGTAATATTATGGTAACAATAAAATTATATAATAAATGCACATTGCACATCTTATTATCATTGGATGTGATGAGTGAGTGAAATAAATAGGAATCATTCATCACATCTAATTGTGATGAGATATATGTATTTGTTATATAATTTTATTGTTTTCATATCATTATTCTTTTGCAAGACTTTGGGGACTCCACCGCGTACTATATATTCTCCGCCCATGCACGATTTATTTAGCTGCAACTAGACTGTTCTGGTCTTTGTATATAAACGTGATTACAAATGAAAAGAAAGGAAAAGCTCCAAAAAAAGAAGGAAAAAATGAGAACTATAGCTGGTTGTGCATAAGAAACTAAGCATATTTCAAGCTTTGTAGATATTGTAAAGGATCTAAATGCAAGATCATTAACCCCGAAAGAGGACATTTTTCTTTGTTTCTTTGTTGAGCTAGTTAACTCTCTGTACTATCTATGGAGGCCGTTCAACAACAATTTTTTCAGCATCAGCAAATACTCTCTGTTGGAGCCGTGTATACCATATGCAATGCTGGTGGTTTGGGGTTCTTCTCGGCGTGGACCCTGTCCGTAGTACCTCACCCTCTTCTGCTGCGTGTATGAATGAATGTACTACGTATGCCCGCAAAAATAGCCATTAGCCACGCTCCTTGGTCCCCCTGCTTCAATTTCTTTAACTTAGATGGGTCCCGCCCTACATAATATGTTCATGCATATGCACGATTGTACACATAGATAATGATTTATCGAATTGAAGATAGTGACAACGACATTAGAAAGGGAAAAAAAAGAGGAAAATAGAAACTTTGTTATGCTTATTCATGGAAGTCTTTTGCAAGCGGGACGGAGTGGGGGCTTTTACGTACTCTATTATGTAGAGTCTAAACCATTGGCACTCATAAAATCTTATATCTAGATGAGAAGATTGATAAGGTATAAAAGTAAAAGATTAATCTTTTCTATATTATTTAATAAGATTCATTCATAATAGAAATTATTCATTCAAGGAAGATTAACTCTTTATTTTTCTATTTTAATTTTTATCAATCTCTTCATTTAAGAGGAATTAAACTCCAACTTTTTCTCCTAATTTCACCCACCATAAATAACGCCGTTTGTGTATATAAATTAACTACAGTATTTTATAATACATTTCAAAATTAGTTGTAAGTGGTAACTCAGCCCCAATTCAAAATATGCTGCAAGAATAAGACGAAAAGGAGATCCCTTGCATATGTTCAAGGAGGATATGCTATGCCCCCTGCCGTTTGGAGGGAATGATAGTTTTTGACAATCTGCAAGCCGATTCGCTGCTCTATTGCTTTTCTTGGCGTGGACGGGGCAACTTTCATATTCCATTCCCATCCAAAGTAGTTCTAAGCACCAATAGTTTTTAATTTTCATATATTACTTTTGCAAATTGCAAATACTAATATTTAGATTTGTGTATCAATAGAATATTGAGTAAATCACAAACCCTTTTGAGAAACGATATTATTACATTTTTTATATATTTTTTATAATATATACTCTTCTTTCCTATAAAATTAAGATAAGCTACATTTTAATTTATTTTTAAATATTTTATCAATTCTTTATTTTCTCTTAATAAAATCTCCTTTACTAATGGTTATATATTAATATTTATAAAGTAAAGTATATGTGGCTTATAATAATATAAAATATTAATATATATATATAATTTAATTTTTTAATTATTAATATATTAAGATAACATATTATCAAGAGTAAAAATAAATAATAATAACAATAATTTGTAATCAATATTTTTAAAGATAAAAATTATATATTTTATCAACTATTAATTTTAAAATATTATTTTATATTTTTATAATAACATTACAAAATTCTTTTATTGTCTTTTCGGTTATTCATATTTATATACAAAATGAAGAAATAATTTTTATTTTCCTATACTTTAGGATTTTAAAATCAACAGCTGAAAAAATGTGTAGTTTTTATATTTTAAAAAACAATCATTACAATATATTGTTACTATTAAAAAATTATCCTCTAATTTTTTTAAAATATACATGTATATATAAATATATCAATATTTTGTATCATTATAAGCCACATATGTTTTAATTTGTAAAAAAATATAGTATATATGTAACTATTAATAAAGAATATTTTAGTAAAATAAAATAATTATGAGAAAATGGAGAATTGATAAAAATAAGATAAAGTGTAGTTTTTCTCGATTATTTCGGAAAATTGGGAATGAATATTTTAAATTTTGAGGGAAGGAGTACAATAAAGTCTATTTTGAAGGGAATGAATTGTATTTTACTCTAGAATATAGTTTAGCTAAGCTATTAACAAATTTAAATGTGAGAAATTATGTATCAATAATTAGTTACGTTAACTATTGTATTTGTTGATGAATATGGTCAAATAAATTTGTATTATTCTTAATTTATTTATCACTTAAAAAATAAATTTTATCATCCATGAATATTAGCCTTAGGTACCTATTTACCCGCGAGACAATTAAAATATGACATCCGATGAGAATGTGAAGGCGATGAGGGCGAATTTATATCCATGAGATTGGCCTATTCCATTGTGATTCCTAAGTATATCTTTGGCTTTTTACATAAGTTTAGGTTGGGCAAGAATTGTCCCAATCTAAGCTCGGAGTATGCCTTATAGCTTATCAAATGCTTATAGTAATATTTACAGATTAATATTTACTGGTGAGAAGAACATTAAAATCAAACCAAAGTCCTGACTATACATAAATAAAAATTGATCAAGTGAATTAATCTCCTTGACCCCAAGTATATCTTCATATTATAATTTAAAAAAGATTGCTATTATTAAAAATAAATACTTCAAATAATAGTATCAAGATTCAAGACTTTCTAAATTTTAAATACCCATAAAAAAAGAAGAAGAACTATTTAAGTTGGAATATTAGGGTTGCTTCTACGTTTGGGTTTGGGTAGCTCAAGAAGGGACAAAAACAGCTGACCAAAAAAAGAGGGAAGGGACAAAAACACAGAGAATGAAAATAAAATCTTCTTTTGTCTTATTACGAAACGTCATCGTCTTGTATTGCAATCCCACTCTGCATCGGTTCCGGAGCCAAACATAAAGAAATTGACCAGCGTCACCGGTCCACGCTACTTATCCGATATTTCTGCCTCTACGTGCTCAGTCAATTTTTCTTCGTTTGATAGTAGTTGTCTATTTTTATTGATTTTTTTAATCGATAATAATATAATTAAAATATTATTTAAAATTTCCATGTACTGAATGGGCCATTTTTAATTTTAAAATATAGTATTGATTAGAAAATATATATTATTATTTCCCTTGATACCCTCTTCATTTATTTATTTATTCTTCCCTTATAATATAGTTTGATGCCGAATAGCCAACACACCATGCATCTTAAAACACTGAAACCTAATCTTTCTTTTTAGGTGGGTCTATTCTAAAATATATTCCCTTTCTTGTTTTATTTGTACGTGAAACTGCTATAAATGATCCACTATTATCTATCACGAGACAATAATTTGAAAGGGGATTGTATCAATGACTAATTTCTTTTTTAATGTTATTTCAATTCCTGTTAATACCTACTTTGATCGAATCCAAATAATAATAATGATAATAAAGTTACCCATTATTCACAGGAAAAAAAAGAAGAAAAAGGCTACCTACTTGATCTTAAATCCCTCCTATCACCACCCAACAACTAATTAGCGTGTTGGTAATTAACAAAAGCAAATTAAATCATTTTAAGATAGATGGAATCACGTAAGGACAACTAATTAAGTTTGAGTTATTATTAGTAACATCTCCATTATTGCCGGGTCATAAGCTCAAAATTATTCTCAATTATAAATGGCATAAAATTGGTAGCTATAATTGATGATTGCTTATAGTTTTTCATGATTCAATTAAATATTTTATTTCAATATTTCTTACCCCCATTTGCATGACTTGATTAAAAATACAATGAAGCAAATCTTTACTATCCTTTCTTCCTTGTTTCCCTCTCAATCTGTGAGAAGACCTTCTAGAAAATTGACATTATTTAGCATAAATCAAACTCGTGATCGGGCCAGAGGGAAACTTTCCCGTTGGCTTCTTCTTTCTAATTTAACTTTTTCTTCGATAATAATCATCACCTCATCCAATTGGCCTTTCAATGAATATTCAAAACCAATAATAATAAAGGTGAAATGAGGGCGCTAGCTAGCTGCACATGGAGACGAGCTAGTGAAAAAAAAAAACTATGTCAATTTGATTGGCTTTCTCTGCATGTGTATTCAAATATTCTACCCACACAAATAGGATAATATATCTGTTTGCAAATAAATAGTGACCCCTGGATCGGGGTCAAATAGAAGAGACAAAGATCCGACATTTTTATACTAATATGGTTAATGCGGGTAACAATCTCTATTTTTATTGTATATTTCTCTTATCCTTCACTGTCTTCTTTCCGCCTATTTTATTTGTAAATTGAGAATTTACTAACAATTATGGTGGGTTTAGTCAAACAACAGCCATCCACCTCCACCGATATCCTTCACTGTCTTCTTTCCGCCTGCGAGAAGACAATTTTATTTGTAAGATTCACACAATTAAATTTTCTTGAGAAAAATTTACTAAAAATGAAATTCAATTATGAAGGATCATACCCTGGCCTGCTATAATCAACTAATATCAATCTTTCTTAATTAAGACATCTGAACCAAAAAAAAATACCCTGGCCTGCTATAATCAACTAATATCAATCTTTCTTAATTAAGACATCTGCTGCAAAAAGCAAGCAGATTTAACTACTCTATCACCAACTAAAGAAATTGGCCTGTCATTTCATTTATTACGTTTGATAAAAGTTTTGCAGTTAATTATAGAGATTTTTTATTTTGTCCGTGTGCTTAAAAAACTATAAACACAAAGGATTGAAGATGACGCAGGGAGTAATATGTAAAGGATTTAACGATGTGTATCGTGCCTCGTGTGTGATATATACAACTATACTTCCATTTACCTAGTGATGAAATGAGTTGATTGGTTTGACTTACTATTGGGCATTAAAGGTATCATAATGTTTGTTTGGCGTGAGCCCCGCTTGAAATGAGATGCAAAATGTCCTTGGAAATGTTCCAAATCCATAGCTTTTAGGGACAGATTAGACAATACAAACATTCATCATGAAAGAGATCAGTGTTGGATAATCTTTTACCTGCAGTTGTGTAAATCATAATTACATTGATTGTGTCTATAATATTCATATTGATTTGATGTAAAATATTGAAGCATATTACTTAGCCCAATTTGTAATAAATGTTGTTATCGGGTTCTGAATCATACAAGGCTGATACATTGTTTGTTCTTTCTAACGGTAATCAACCATGGCTGAAAAAAAATACCATTATACTGGCTTAGGACGCAAAATCATTTTTTCACTCATTCTGCTTAAAAACTCTCAATGAGGTCAATTTAACTGTGCAGTTTAGTTAATGAGAAGACAGCCATGCAAATAAATAAAAGGATCATACAACATCATAAGCTGCGCCATATTATTTGGTTAGCAACAAACGCAGAGATGATTAATGTAGAAAGCAGAAGGTATACGATTAACGAAAAAGAAATCACGCCGTGGATAAGACAATATTGGTTGATATATTAAACCAATCCTCTTATGAAAAAAATATAGACCTATCAAAAAGAAAAGAAAAAATTAAACCTATCCTAATCTCGCCCAAACTTCCCAACTATTATTTTTTAAGTAAGGGCATTATTGTTTATGCAAAATGGGACAAATTAAAAAACTAGAACAAAATTGCTAAATCAGAAACTCCGCCAGATTCTTCAATCCAAGAAAGGTTGATTGTGAGTTTGCCATCAGCAGCAAGCCAATCAAAAGCAACATCAGAGCCATTCAATTGGAACTTCTTTGGAGACTCACTTGAGTAAGCAAGGAAATTCCCACCACCTTTAACCTTAAGCTTTGCACCACCCTCAACATATTCCAATTCTTGAATAGCCCCTCCACTGTTGAACATTCCTGTTAGCCCAATTGGTGCAAATTTGATGCCGCTGCCACTTAACTTTGTGATTGGCACAAAGCTGTAGAGCTCAAAGGTGGAAGGTTGCATGGTAAATTGGATTGGTTCAGATTTTGGGGTCATCAAACGCAGTTCCTCAGCCTGGTTGAGGTACACTGCATACTCCTCTGCCTTGCCCATACGTGCTGTTTCATTCTTCTGGTCCCATTCAACTTCAGCTACATGAACTGAACCATCTACAGGCTTGTAACACTCAGGGAAACCTCTGAACTTGTGTTCTTAGGATCCCAACCGGCTCCTTGACAGTTGAAAGCACCAATAACTCCTCCATACTGTTAAGTACATGAACAAATTAATTCATTGTTAGATATTATTACTACATGGTAATCAAATGAACATTTGTATAAAAAATGTGTGCTAATGTCAGTGAGATATATAGATATAATGATACCTTATTGAAGTTCCAAATCTTGAGAACAGTTTTTTGGTCAAATAGAGGGTTCTTGAAAAGGCAATCTCTAGTAGGAAGGGGAAGTGTATGCATTTGGGAATGGTACCATCAGGGAACACAAGCTTCTTAATGAGATCAAAATCATGGGAACCCACATTGTCACTCAAATAAATTGGACCACCACAAATGGCCCTTGATGCTGCATGATATTTGGCACACACATGGTCCGATTGGAACATGTCCCAATCGGGCTGAATCATTTGGCCAATCCACAAGCTGTTGTAGGAGCAGTGAATCATGTGTACCCCTTGTAGCCAGAACACTCCCATTGGGTCGCCATTGGGGTCTTGGAACCAAAAGTCGTCTCCTGCAACAAAATTTAACAAAATCCAATTAAATAATGTTTTTGCATGCGTTTGTGAATAAGTCATGTGCTATATGTATGCTTACCAACTCTTCCCATGGTAACTTGTTTCGTTCCCAGGTAGAAAAAGTCATTGCACTGCTGCATGCTAGCGATGATTCCACTCCCATTAAAATTCTTGGCAATAGAGTTTGACAATCCATCATAGTAAGCTTTGGCAAGCTCGACTCTACCCCCATATTCTTCACCCACATACTCTATAGTCTGGGATTACAATAAAGAGTGCAAAATCAAAGTTAATACAGTGGTTGGATAAAATAAGACATGCACTAATTATAAAGCTAGCATATGGAAAAAAGAATAATATAAACTCACATGAATAACATCCACTTTGACTCCTGTAATACCGGATTTGGCAAGATGAGAGTGCATGGAGTCAAAAAAGTCATTGGCTTGGTCAGGATGAACAAGCCCAATTGAACCTTCAACAACTCTTACCACAGCAAGATCATGCATTGTTCCATCAAGTCCTGGGGAGACTATGCAAGGGACAAGTTTGGCATTAAGGTGTGTAGCTCCTGGCCTCACACCAGCCCAGGCACCACAAAGAGAATGCCATACATAGATGTCATCCAAGCCTTTGAACTTGGTCCTCAAGTCCTTTGTGAAAGCCTTCATCCCAGATTCCTGCACTTTGGAACAGCAACCTCCACATTGTGCTTCTGGAGCAACGCTTTGTTCCACTCCACCAAAGAGATCTTCGATTTCTTTTTTCACATGCTGGATTTTGGAGTCAAAATCATCCAAATCGGAGCTTCCAGATTGCATGGCACGTTCACGTTCACCCTTCAAATGCCCAAGTTCATTACCCTTTGAGATCAATGCCTTGGCATTCTTTGGGTCAAAAGAAGGAACATTAGGACCCAAGAAGAGGCCAGCTTTGTATTTTCTGAACTTGTCACATTCATCAAGCCTGTGAAGCCTTGCAGTCATTTGATCACCACATAAGATAAGATGCTTTGCATCCTCTTTGGGGTCACCACCATCCAAGTTGATGCTTTGCCAGCCATCATCAATGATAACAAACCTTGGAGTCACACCAGCATCTGCAAAGTCCTTCAACCCATGCCAAATCCCAATGGGTTGCACGGTTAAATAGAAGGCATCCCAAGTGCACCAACCGAACTTGTCAACCAAACTTGGAAGAGTTTTCTCCTCCAATAGCCTGAAGGTGTTAAGGTGAACCCTCAGAGCAGTGAATGACTCTTTCATCAAGTTGTAAGGATTCTCACTCAAGTGAACATAGGCAATTGCATCAAAACTTGATGCTTTCACTTTGGTAGAGCCACTCTCTGCACAAATCATGACATGGCTATCATCAGAGCCAGGGTTGAGGGCAGACCTAAAACTTCCTTCAATGATGGGAATGATTATAGCATAGGACTTGATCTCAGGAACATCAATGAGAGCCCACTGGGTTTCCATTTGTAAATCTGAGCCAGAATTTCCAACCCATTGGGTAGACCACCATGTCTTGAACCTGAAGACGCTAAGGAAGTCCCTCCCAGTGAAGCAACCCAAGGAGTTCACCAACCTATCAGAAGGCTCACCCTGGGAGAACCCAAGGAAGCCACCTTTGTGAGAGGTAGCAAGGACTCGCTGAACTAAGGAGGGTGGTGCATCAGAGGATTGGGATATAGAGGAAAAGGGAGTGAAAGACACATTCTCAGGGACTTGAGAGAGCAATGGCACACCTCTGACAGTAAGCTTTCCATCAGATAAGTCAAAAACGTTTTCAAATGACTCGGACTTGAGGAGTGCCAAGGTGCAAGTTACTGGTTCATTGGGAGGAGGAGCCATGGAAGGAAAATGGATGAGAAAGAAACGAAACGGTGGAGAAATTAAAGGATGGAATGAATGAATGAATGATTTTCAAAGGTAGAAAGACTAGAGAGCGAGCTTGCTTTGATGAGTGAAGAATGCCAGCTTTCTCGGGTATACATATATATACAGTGGTTTGCTAACTGGTTCCACGCTCAACAAATGCTGAAGATCAGTTTACGCCAAATTCGAAGTGTATATAAAAGGGAAGATCAATTTACGCCAAATTTGATTTGTCGGGTGCATATATGGCAGAACAGAATCACAATCTTACTGAGCAATATCTCACAAGTATGGTAGGCTTGGCAGCATTTCAAAAGAGAGATTTCAGCCATTTGAATGGCCCAAGATTATAAGGAGAGGAGTTTATGGTGACATACATCCATTAGCTACGAAAAAGACAGGATAAGGCTATTGTAAATTGAACTTGTCTCATAGCTTGTGTACTGCTTCTTACGTCCCTACATTGTAATCATAGCTTACTAAGTAATATTGCAGTAAGTATTACATCTTTACCTTTTTTTAGTTTTGAGAAATTTTATCTAAAATAATCACATAAGTAAGAATGGCAAATTAGCAGCAAAAACTTCAAAAGTAGATTTAATTGAAAAATAGAATAAGGCTGTTTCATAACACTTGAAATGATGTGTCTCAACTCTCAATAGTTCATTTTTTATTTTTAAAGTTTAATGATATTTCATATATTTCAAGAAAATAAATTAAACAGCATCAAGATCCAAGAGGAATGCTCGAGTGTTCAACACCACTATCCAAGAGAATATCAATTTGATAGAAGATATATGAGTGCAGTTGTAGGCCACGTCCTTTTATCCATTTTTTCCCCTCTGTATCGTTTATCTCATCTTTTGCGACAAAAGAATCACTTTTTTCCCCTTCATTTATGATATGATATTCTCATCAATTCGGTTAATTTTTTATAAGATTTTTTTTTTCCTGAACCACAAGCTTTTAATGCTCATTAAACCCCTTTTAATGTGAGATTTTCACTCAAGTTGGATCGACCCTTTATGAAGAAAAACTTTATCTTTACCAGTTTTTTTTTTAATATATTCACAATACTCGAACTCAAAACCTCATTCAACTGAAATAAGTGCCAAAAACCTGAACTAAGCAACATTATTTTATAAAGTTATTTTTTCAATCTCTAATGTACAAAAGTTATAATTTTTATCCTATTTATTGAGTTAATCATTTTTCGTTGTTTCAAAGCCCAGCCCTAAATCAGTTCCCCAACCTTCATTTGATGGGCTTACGTATCTGAACAGCGTCGTTACGCAGTTTCAGTCTCCCCCTGTTGAGTTGGTGTTGGGCTTCCGCCCTGTTGGGCTTACACAATTTTCTTTTTTCAGAAGCGCACTGGATTCTCAATTGAATAATATCCCAAGATAAAAATGATAAATACCAAGGAGCCCAACTAGAATTAATCCCGAACCATATATATATCCACTGGACCCATTCAAATATTGACGGTTCCAAATTAAAAATAAAACATGACATAAAAAAAATGAAAGGGTATCCCCAAATTGATCCCTTGAACAAACTAGTCCTTTAAAAAGAAAATCCCATTTGACAAAAATAAATTCCCTTAATATATAGTCTCTCATGATTACAATAGAATAAATTGATTTATAAAAATATATTAAATTAATTTTTGGCAAAAAAACGAATAAGACAAATAAGTCCAACAACATACTAATAAGGGACTAGTATCTATCTATCTACAATTACAGCCTAAATGAATTTAATGTTATGCCACGTGTCAACATTCTCATGCATTCTACGTTCAATTAGAAGATTTTTGTTAATTACGTATTTTATTTTTTGATATAATCAAATAATCGAAAGATATTAAATTTGATTTGATTTGAATATCATTGGTGAAAAAATATAAACTTACAATATCAAAGTATGATAAGAGACTTGAAACGATCATGAAATAAAAATGCAAAAAGCAAACTGGATCTAAAGAAACAGAAATAGTGTGATGGATTGAGTGTTTATACGAAATATAAGGTTATAGATATTAAAATAACATTTCTCTAGTCCAGACTAAAGCTCACTTTCATCCTATGTAACCCTCATCACTAATCTTACTAAAAACTAAGTGAATTTTGGTCTCTGAAATAATTGATTTTGGTCCAAACATTTTCAAAATTATTTGTCTATGTTAAAAGCTAAGTTGACTAGTAAAATCTATAATACTAATATTTCAAACTCATTGAGAAAAGTTTTCCAGGTGTTATTCCTAAGATAATTTAGGACCTATAATTTTCATAACTTAATCTATAATTATTTTTTAAGAAATCATAACCATAATTATTATATATCATTAAAATATCATTAAAAATTATCAACATTTAATGAAATATCTCTTTTATCATTTAAATAACACATATATGATCTATCTATATTGAATGTCACCAAACCCTTTCTTTTTTATTATTTTTTATAATCCTTTTTTTTATTATTAAAGATAGATATTTGAAAAATGTTATCATATTTTGTTTGCATATTCTTAAACGCATTTTATTAACATAATGTACTACTAGTCGTTTAACCCTGTCAGATATAGGGTGATAATAAAAATAGTTTGTTAACCATTATTGAAAATAAAAATTTACTTAAATATATCTTATAGAAAATTGAGTATATAAATTTATTTTGAAAAATAAGTTAATAGTTAAATAATTAAATAAATTGAGAAAATATAAATGTGTCATTCTACTTTATATCTTATTTTGAATATCATGTTTATATATAAGGGTAAAAAAAATCTCATTAGATGACCTATAGTAATAAAGAGCCTATTTTATGAAAATTTCGCATATTTTGAAAGTTAAAATTGTTGAATAATAAAAGAGAATAAATGAATAATTTTATTATATCATGAGCCATTGATAGGAATAACAATAAGTATCCATGACAAAAAAAACATGGCTCATGCCACCATCCCCATTTAAAATTTTACCTTTTATCCCCATCCTTATTCTCATCACTGTCACAAGTCCTCATTCCTCATTCCACATTCCCCATGGAGGTTTGAATACATTCACATATTCACGAATTTATTAAAAGAATTTCAAAAAAAATAAAAAATATTTTGAAATTCAAAACATGAATCTATAATAACAAATATTAGTAATGCAACATAATCCAAATTAAAAAATAAAAATACAAACATAATGTAAATCCAATATAAATAATTAAAAAAATAAAGATGTGTTATCCCGTCCTTGTCCCCTTTAACAATCGGGACTCTCCCATAAAGATAAAATTTGTCCTTATTCTATCTCTATGGTAGGTAATCCTGCCCACGTGTACCCACTTAAGTGATTTTTTTTTTGTCACCCTTAACCATTTATATCTTTTTAATAAGTTAAAATATTTTATTTATAAAATTATAAAAATATATTTCCTAACTAATAAAAAATAATTAATAAATTTAATTTATGTGATTTCAGTTGCACCTCATTTCCTTTACATATTTGTAGTAAAGTAAAATATCAATTTAAAAATATATATTATAATTAATGTATTATAATTAGTAGAAAAACACATATAATCTTAATTTATGTTATCTCAATTATTGAAGTATTATATCAATTACACAATTATTTTTAATAAAAAGTGACGTTATTATTTAGTTTTTTAAAATAACTAACAAATAATTAGTATCATTATAAAAAAGTATAAATTGTGGGATCAATTTTTTAAAATATTTTAATGTTGAAAAATTGAAGTCTTGTTTTTTAAAAAAATTAATATGAAACAATTGTGAAATTGATAAGTTTGAATGTTTAAGTTGTAAAAAATTAAATATGGTATAGTGAAACGGGTATATATATATATATATATATATATATATATATATATATATATATATTTTGAAAATCTTTACATTTGAAGTTAAAACTTCCGCCACCTCGTCCTCATTTAGAATCGTCTTTTATTTCCATACTCATTCTCATCAGTTCTCCATTTTTCATTCTTGGAGATTTGAATTTCTATTGGTATTCATTTTATTAAAAGCTTTTGAAAAATAAAAAAAAATTAAAATACTTTAAATTTTGAAACACAAATTAATATCTATAATAAAAAATACCACTAATGCAGCATAATTTAAATTAAAAATAAAATTACATACATGATGCAAATTAAATCCAATAAAGATAATTAAAAAAAATAAAGGTGTCATAAGATTTTCTTATTATAATTAATTATTATAAATATAATAATTTTATTATCATTAATACTATAATTATAGTAGTTAATTATAATTTTTTTAGTAATGTAATTATAATAGCTTAGTTATCTTTAATACTATAATAATTATATATAAAATTTTAATGGTATAATATATTCAATTATCATTTTGTTTATATTATTTTTTATTTGTTAAATAATTTTAATGGAGAGAGATATGAAGGTATGATTGGAAAAAATAATTAATAATTAGAAGCTAAATTAAATCCTAAAACTTACTTTAAATATTAAGATTATGAAAATGATGCCATATTTTCTCTATGAATGACATATGAAAACTTCCATGTAATAAATCTCAATTATTAGTATTATAGATAAATTATAGATTATATTAAATCCTTTAAAAATATGTTAACTATGATATTAAGTTTTATTAAAATATCAAAATTAATATAGTATAGTGTGTATTATTATATTTTTATTATCAATATCATTACAATATAATGTGGCAATTTTGTATATTATAATAATTTTTAATAAATTATATACTATACTAATTAAACTTGACATGTAAAAATAAAATGATATGTAATTAATATTATTCTTTAGAATTTAAATTTAAATTTGAGAATAATTGATTAATTTGAAAATGATTGATTGATTATATTTATGTGTTAGTTTTTGGTATTAAACTTTTAGTTATAATTTGTTGACCATGATAACATTTTCTATAATTTTAATTAATAAAATAATTTTAAATTAATATAACTTCTATGTTAATGATAGCATAAATTTATGGTTGACTCAATAATATCAATTTGACATCTTTTCTCTAAATTTATGGACCTATCCAAAACTAACATAGATTATGATTAAGAGATATATATCTTATTAATTTTTACAATATATTATTCCAATGATTTAATTTTAATGCATTGTTAATATAAAAATATATTTTACACATATATTCAATTATATAAAACTAAAGTACTCAACCTAATTACCATATTTAAATGTAATTTGAATATAACAAAACAAAAAGAATATTATATTTAAACCATATTGAAAAATCCTAAAAAACCTCACGAATCCCATTTAAAATAAATGAATAACTTTCATACTTGAGAATTTCATATTAAAATTAAATGATAATAGAGTATATGTGAGTTTATAAAAAATACTCAAGTATTAAATAAAGAAAATTCTCTGAATTTAAGTCAAAATAAATATATCATAGTAAATATTTTATATTTTTAAAAGTAAAAATATATTTCAAAAGGTAAACTAAATTATCTAAATCAGTATTGAATTAATTCCAGAAGATTTAAATTTATTTATCTTGATAGACATGTTTTCAAATAAAATATATAATTTTAAAATATCCATCTATTATTTATGATTGACATCATTGTGATAAATTACATTAATTACAAATAGATAATTGCATATTGTTTTGAAAACTATCATATAAGTTAATTTCAAATTATGCATTCATTGATAATATATAAATCACGTGTTCCATATAGAATTATAATACATTTGAAAGAAATTATAGCTATATGTTAAGCCAAATAATATAATCATAAAAAATAATTTGAAATATATCAGAACGAAAAAAATACTATTTCATAAATTTAAAAAATAGAATAAAAATTTGCAAAGTCAACTAACAAAAAAAATTTACAAAGTGATATTGCAATATCTAATAATGGGTTTTGAAATTGAGTTGTGAAGTGGGAGTGTGATTACAATTTATTATTGATATCTCATAATTAATAATTTATTTTGATTGATATGATTGATATTTATCAATTAAGTGTAATGAATATAGATTGAGGATTCAAATTCCAAATGAAAATTGTTGGCCATAAATTGCTCTAGAAGTAATACCTGTAAAAATTTTCCTCATAAAGTCTTAAATATTAGTATTATAGATTATAGATAGATATCTTGAATTGATTTATTATGCATATAGGATTATTAAAAAATAAATAAAAAATAAAGGAGACAATAGCACGTGGTATCATGGAGATCCCAAAATAAATAAAATATCAAGACACAAATATAGAAGAGAAAAAAACTAAGAGCTGAAATATAATCTTAATTATTAATTATTTTTAAAAAATTACCTTCATATCTCTCTATCATCAACGCAACCTAATACCCTATATGAAATATTATGATATTTATTATAAATGGCAATTGAAATAAAGCTAAACAAAATATTATAACTGAAAAATTGAACTTTAAAATGATAAAAAAAAAAGATAAAGGAAATGCAAGTCAAATATGTTATTATAGTATTAAAAATACTATAATTATTATATTAATAATTAATAATAACAAATAATTAGATAAATGGAACAACTATTATAAAAAAGTTAGTATAATAGATTTTTTAAAATTATTTCACCATGTGTCATTTTCTCATAATTTATATTATTTGGAAATTTTTTTTTAACTTCTTAAATAAAGGGTACTCTTTTTTGCAAAATAAAAGGTATATTTAATATTTCATATAATATGAATATAATTAATTACAAAAATTTGAATTTCGAATTGAAAATCATATTCAATTAATACATATATTCTCACATGTACAATAAATATCAATTACAAAATTCAAAATCATATTTAAATAAGGAAATATTTCTAAAGCTTATAAAAAAATCAAATCTAAAATAAATATCAAACCTATTGAATATGAGAGAACTATTATGTTGTGATTTAACTGCATTTTTACATCCCTATTGAATTTTTAAAAAATTAAAATCTATATTCTATAAAATTTATTCTTCCACATTTACATACCATGTGTTATTTTTTCATAATTTTTTTAAACTTTATTTACTTTAAAAATAGAAAGCAAATTTCAAAATTCATATAATTAATTAATTAAAAAATAAAAAATTTATATTTCAAATTCAATATTAATTTTAAATTAATGTATAGTATTTTCATATCTACAATAATAAATACTAAGTTTAAAATTTTCTAAATAAATTTTTTTCAAGTTCATTTTTCGCTATAACAAGCGCATCTCAATATTGTTTTAATTTGTTTAGTTATTCTATTTTTTGTCTTGATACATCAATTTCTGAAATTTTCTATATGAGTGACTATATAATTATTTGCTTTTCATCACTCCCAATTATTGTCTTAATTTATTTTTATCTTATCTTACTGTTAATGAGTAGTATTGTTGATTTCATTTTATGATTTACTTATCATTACAACTCTTATACTCCTTCTTATAAGATCTCTTTCATTCTCTCTTTCTCAATTCTCTTCTCTCACTCTGGTCATTGTGAAGTTTTTACAGTTGTTGATGTCAGTTTCAATGCTATCAAACATTACCTTATGTTCATAGACGAGTTTATTCATTTCTTATATTTTTCAGGTTAGATGAGTTTTCTTCCTTTCTCTAAATTTTTTTTCCTACTCTTTCACTATTCTAATCTATTCATTCTCCCATAATTTTCATTATAAAATTTTATTCTTTTATTTTATTATATATTGTTATATCAATTATGGCAAACAAATAGTATTGTTTGAATTTTAAAGATTGATATCTTTTTTTAGATATTTTGTATTTTCTAGCCTCCTCTATGCATAGGAGCATGCTACCAATTGCTGTTATATTCCTTTTTATTTACTTCACTCTTCTATGTTTCGCTTTTAATTAATTCGTTCTTCTATAATTTACAAGATTTTGTTCATTCAATATATTTCCTATTATATATATTTTCAAACAACTACATTAATATTTGAGTTTTGGCATATGTGTCTTATGATGTGTAATATAGCAAAATAATATTTTTCTATCACATTTTTTATATATATAATATAGATTTTTATTAATTTTCATTGGATTGGATATGGTTGTGTTTTGATTGTTTTATTTGGATTTGTTGTTATAATGTTCTTTAGGGTGTATTATTGAAATTGAATTTTAAAATATGTCACTAACTCAAAATTTTAATTGATTATAATTAAAATTTAAATATTTGTCCAAATGATGCATCATACAATTTCATAAGTAAATCATCACCTAAAATATTTTTTTAAAACATGTTAAACTTGGCTATGTATATATAATATTTAGGAATATTAAACAATAATTATAATGTTAGGTATTATTTTTTGGTAATTTTAAATTTTTTACAAAAAAATTTCTCTCACCAAAAGTAGAAATACATTTAACGACACATATTCTAATATAAAATTTAAATATTCTTTAAATTAATGCATATTATTTTACAATCTATCTATACAGTAATATAATATTAATTAATCTATCAATATGGTTTCCCATATCAGTTCTAACAATGAGTCATACTAATTTCATGTTAAAATTTTTCACTTACGAAACATCCTAGGTTATGAAAATTGAAAGTTTTATTTCTATTGAGAAATGGGAAAAATATAATCTTCAATATATTTGAAATTGATATGGATAAAGTACACCTTATTTTAATTTATATCAATTTTGACTACCATCAGTTCTACATATTTTTCTTTATTATTATGTTTATATTTCTCATCTTTTGTTATATATTTAATATTTTTCTTTATTTTAGGTGTTTACTTTTTTACAATTCATTATCATATTTGAATTGTCTTCACCTTTTGTTTAAAAGGCTTTGAAAATAGTTCAAAATTAGAGGGACAAGTTATGTGATCAAGAAACATCCTTCAATAAACACATTGAATTGTACAAATTATTTTAAGAAGAATATTGTAGTTAAGAAGGATATCAACTTGGCTATAAGTGATATGATTGATTCCATATAGTAACGAAGTTTAGAAGCATAGAATTATAATATTTTTTAGATTCATGCTAAAGCAATATGAATGACATAGCTATTAGATATGTTGATGGTTAGTATAGGTAGTTTTAATGGTATAGATTTCTAAAATATTAGAGATTATATATGTGTTATCAATACTAATGATTTTATTGGAATTTAATGATCTTTGTGTGAACTTATTGATATATTTCAATAAGAAAAATCCAATTTACAAAATATTTATGATTATGTTTTTTATTATGGGTTGTTAATTCAAAATTTGAATATAGGGTGTAAAGCTCAATTCCATTTTTTGCCTTTATATACTATTATTGTATTAATTTTTTTTAATCTTGAATTTAATTAATTTGAATTTAGTTACACAATTTTATTGTCTCAATTTTGAATAGGATTTTATAGATGAATTTTGTACTCTAATTGAATACAATTTTTTATATGAGTGTTCTAATTGAATATTAATAAAGTCCAAATTAGATATTTTTATCATTCATATCCTGAATTTATTTTAAAAATAATACATCACGTGATTTAACAAATCTCATTAAATTTGATTTTTAGCTTTAAGGTCATATTAAATATGATTGATGATCACGTAAAGAAAGAAATTTGATTGATGCGGTTTAATTTTATTTCAAATTTAAACTCAAATTAAATTGATGGCTATTCTTATTCATTTTAAACACTACTTATCAACATTATTAAAGAAAAAAAACTACTTAATAGATTTTAAATATATAAGTGATTGTAAATCAAATCAAATTTTATTTTATTCAATTAATATGAATATTATATTTAATTTGTAAAAAAATTAATTTAAAGTAAATTAATTGAAATTAAATTAATTATCAATTTTAATTAATTAATTGATGATATATACAACACAATGATTAAAATAATTATGCTGAATAAATAAAATCAAATTGCTATAATTTGATAAATTAACTTTATGTTTTATACTCATATAAATTTACTTTTGTTTTATATTTCATTTAAAAAATTTTCAACTTTTTACAATATAACTTTACTAATTCAAACATCATGTTATTTAAATTTTTAAGTTTTTGATTTTTGAAAATATAATTTAATATTTGATTTCTCTATATTTAATGCTTATAATAAATTAAAGTTAATGAAACTGGTGAATCATAATATTTTTTTATTTATGGGGTTAGTTTGATTCTATCTAAAAGACTATGTAATAAATATATAATTCTATTTGAAAGAGATAGTGAAGTAAAAGACAATTAAATAGGAGAAGATTGATGTAATTTAGAATGGACATTATCTACTTCAAATGAAAAGAGTTTTAATTTAAAGATTTTGATGTTATTGCTCACTATTATTTATTTAATTTTTTTGCAATGTCAATGTTTTCATTTTTCTAAATGAACCAAATAATGTTTAAAATTTGTTAAACTATATCGATGATTATAACCAAAATGTTTATAATTATTGTTATTATGATATGTTATTGATACTTCCATTTTTATTTTTATAATTAATATTAGTTAATTAATAAATTAATAATGAATAAATATCAATTTACCTATAGGGTGAAAAGCCTTCAATTTTTCAACATTAAAAACCTTTTGAAAAAAGACTTCAATTCCATAATTTACCCTTCTTTAAAATGATACTAATTATTTATTAAATTTTATGATATTCTTTTATATTTTGTTCATTATTTAATTATTTAGCTATTAACTTATTTTTAAAATTAATTTATATATTCAATTTACGATAAGGTATATATATATAAAATTAAATTGTTATTTCTTTTTAGTAATAGCCAACAAATTATTTTTAAATATTACCCCGTGTATCATGGGTCAAACAACTAGTACCATATCATTCAATTTTACATGGCAGCTAATCATCTCACATGTAATATCATAATCTTATGTGTCAAACCCATTAATAAGTAATCTATTGGACCCCTCAATATCCCATTTTACTCCATCAATAATCCATTTTACATGAGGGTTTTTGCACATAAGATTATGTTGTCTCACGTATGATTTTTGGTTGTTAGCCCCTTCGTCTATGAATAATTATCCATTTAAAAAATTTCATTTGTCTAAAAATAATTGTCCATTTAAAAAATTTAAGTAGCATTAGTTATTATTTTTCAATAATACTTCTATTAAATATTATTAAAGGAGGAGAGAGATATTGTGGAGGACAAGAGAATGTTAAATTATTAAAAAAAATAAGTGCAATCCAATAAATTACTTTTAACTTTATCTAGTTTTGATATTTTTCTAATCATTTTCTTAATTTCAGTATGTATTTAAAATTGGATAGTTATTTAAGGATGGAAAGAATATTAAGATTGAATAGCATTAACCTTTCATCCACCAACTGAATATTTCACCAAGACAAGCTAACAATAAGGATTAAATCACTAAATTAAATAATTTTAAAAATATTTGAATTGAAACCAAACAAAATGTTTTTCATAAATCCAAAATTGAAATTCAAACTCATTTTCAAAGATAAAAACATACTATTTTAATCGAGGTTAGTTGGTTGGTTAAGATTAGATTATAGTCGGTGGTCTAACAAGCCTCACTTTCCCATAAGATATGGAATACCGACAGTGATACGGACTATCATCTTAGCTACAGTTGGTGAAACGAAAGCCACAGCAAGAGACCGACCAAAGAATGAACCGGATAACTTTTTGGAACTTTTCTTCACATAATAATACTAACATTAATTGGACACTCAATCCCTTTCCAGAACAATTTCGGTCATAACGTTTAGGGTATGAAATCCCCTTTGACCTTAGCTTTCGGTTGTTAATTTCGTTCCTCGCGGGGAAGATTGAAGTGACAAACACCGACAACAATTAAAACATCGTCCCTCTCCCTCTAAAGCGGTTAATCCATAGAATAGAACCATCGTCCACGTTGCTACACAGGTGTTGCCCGCTTGAAATTTCAGTGGAAGAAATTTCCAAGTGGTGAATTGCAAGCAACTTAGTTTAAGGGAAGGGGCCACAAGCATTTTGGTCCTGACACGCGCATGTGTGTGACAAGCGAGAAATTTCATGGCAACCGCTTTCAATAACTGTCGCTAATAAAATAACACTTATATGTAGTTAGTATTTACCTTTATCTAACGGTATTTGTCCTGTCCTTTTAGTTCTTTGTTTAAATATCTTATCCGCAATAGTAACATCCATATACTTGGAAGCTAAACAACCCATGGATCACGCGTTAAAGAAATTAATGACGAATACTTTAATTAGAATTCAATTGGATAATTTGCAGAGAGTAAGGTTATCCAAATCAATATAAAAGAGATTCGATGGTCATATTCTTACTATTATTATGTTTTGGTAATGGTCATAGTCTTATTTGATATTGGACTCAATGCACACTTTTCGTACACAAGATTTGTTAGTTTTGAGCAATTCAATAATAAAATTAGGATATGTTTTTTGATTATTTTGTTTGTTAATTGTTAAGGAGATACAAGTGAGCCGTTGATGATAGACTTATATATGTCTCAATAACTAATGATAAGTTATGAGTTTAATTTTTATATCCACCTTCTATCACCTAATATCTTAGCTAAAATTTTTTTCAAGAGATGTCTCCTATCAATAGTTATGATTAATCTATATTTGAGACATAAAGATCAAGGAAGTGAGAATTGTTTTTCATAGCAAAATCATTTTTATATACACAGCTACCAAACAAACTCATAACATTATCATCACCGAAAAACTCATATTTAAGGGACCTAGTCTCGCACTTTAATTCGTTGATAAATTAGGACATTCTTTTATATCATATCATAACTATAATTGAGATTAGATTTAATTTCAAGTCAATTCAAAACTAAATCAAAGAGATAATTGTCTAATAAATTATTATATGGAATAATATTCCTATATGATACGAGACTTAAAATAATACGGAACTCATCTAATTTGTTGAAAAAATCGACTTATTAAAGAAATCAATTAACAAACATTAATTTGAATTTTAGCCATCTCTTTGCTACATTTTTTGGTATAATGAATGGAATTTTAAACTTATAAGTTGATGCAAATCACTAAATGCCTCTCTCGCTACACCCTAATGTATCTTTGACTTGAACAAATATAATGCTCCTAGTATCTCAAATCACTCTAGGGTTCTTATTCGTTCAACTTGTTTTGAATTATTGTCTATATCTACTCAAAATGGAATTACGAAATTAAAAGTCAATCATTTTAGAAGTAGCCTCCCATCTAATAATACGTGGATGTTGCTTCTATCCTCCTGGTTGAAATTAAATTTTAAGTGCAAAAATAATTTTTATAATTTGGTTTGGGTTCCTTTGTTTTTCGAGTTATTTCTATGCCCTTTTTTCTCAATTGATTAATTAAATTATATTTCATCAGTTGACTGTATTTGTCTGCGAATTTGTAATTGTATGAGATCAAGTTCAGATGCTGAATTACATTTTCAATGAGTGTCAACATAAATAATGTAAAAAAAATTTACACAATGCTTAAAATTTCACATAGTATTATTTTATTTTATTTTATTTCCGTTAATAACCTTATTCAAGTGATTCTTAAATTCTGCCGACGTGTTACAACTTGAAAGTTGGAATGGGCGTTGCAACTCAAATTCTTGTCCTTGTACGACAAAAAAGACGGATAAAGACAACACAATAAGATAGTTGCACTCATTTATTGCCAATTGCCGTGCTTGTGCTGTTTGATAGCACGTATTGCGCTAAGCTGTTGGATCACACAAGTGCCACGCAAGTCATAATGAACTCAGGAAACATTTCTTCTTCTTCTTCTTTTTTTACCAAATACTAATGAAGTATCACAAATGGGACTAGATTCACTGTGTAAGTTGAGAGCAAAATTATATTATCGGATTAAATACGAAAGAGACAGGCCTATTGCATGGGGGAAAAAAGGGGCAGAGTTACTTATATTCTACGCCATGAATTGTTGTCTCAGCATTACTTGCTATGTAAGCAACGGAAGCGAAGAGATGTAATACTTTGAAAGACCAACCAAAAAGAAATGACTCGATAGATTAGAGAAATTGTTAATACACTATGTCAAATAACGAGCACTGATTAGTAAAGAAAAAACACCATATTTACAATCATCATCTTTTCAAGTAAAGGCATACATAATACATGACATGTTTATGCTAAACAGAATTCAAATCTAGAAGAAAATTGCTAAATCAGAAACTCCACCAGCCTCTTCAATCCAAGTAACGTTGACTGTTAGCTTGCCATCAGGGAGCCACTCAAAAGCCACATCAGAGCCATTCAATTGGAACTTCTTCGGAGACTCACTTGAGTATGCAAGGAATTTCCCACCACCTTTAACCTTAAGCTTGGCACCACTCTCAACATATTCCAATTCTTGAATTGGACCACCACTATTGAACATGGTTGTTAGCCCAATTGGTGCAAATTTGATGCTATCTCTTAGCTTTGTGATTGGCACAAAGCTGTAGAGCTCAAAGGTGGAAGGTTGTATGGTGAATTGGATTGGTTCAGATTTTTGGGTCATCAAATGCAATTCCTCAGCTTGATTGAGGTACACTGCATACTCTTCTGCCTTGCTCATATGGGCTGTTTCATTCTTTTGGTCCCATTCAACTTCAGTTACATGCACTGAACCAGATATTGGCTTGAAGCATTCGGGGAAACCTCTGAACTTGTGCTCTTTAGGATCCCAACCGGCCCCTTGACAGTTGAAAGCACCAATAACTCCTCCATACTGTTACATGAACAAATTTATTATTACATGAACAAATTTATTATTACATGTCACATGGTAATCAAATAAAAATTGAAATATGTATGTTAATGTTGGTGAGATAGATACCTTATTCAAGTTCCAAATTTTGAGCACAGTTTTTTGGTCAAATAGAGGGTTCTTGAAAAGGCAATCTCTAGCCGGAAGTGGGTAATGTATGCATTTGGGTACGGTGCCATCAGGGAACACAAGCTTCTTAATGAGATCAAAGTCATGGGAACCCACACTGTCACTCAAATAAACTGGACCACCACAAATAGCTCTTGACCCTGCATGGAATTTGGCACACACATGATCCGATTGGAACATATCCCAATCAGGCTGAATCATTTGCCCCATCCATAAGCTATTGTAAGAGCAGTGAATCATGTGTAGCCCCTGTAGCCAGAAGACTCCCATAGGATCTCCATTGGGATCTTGGAACCAAAAGTCATCCCCTGCCACAAAATTTTGCAAATTTTGATTAAATGTTGTTTTTGTGGGCATCTATGAATAAAACAGCAACATTCATGGAGTGAACTATATGTCTGTGTCCTATGTGTGTACTACTTACCAACTCTCCCCAGGGAAACTTGCCTTGTTCCCAGGAAGAAAAAGTCATTGCACTGCTGCATGCTAGCAATGATTCCATTTCCATTAAAATTCTTGACTATGGAGTTTGTCAATCCATCATAGTAAGCCTTAGCAAGCTCAACTCTACCTCCATATTCATCACACACGTACTCAAGACACTGCAGTCAGTTATTAAAAAAAAAAAAAAGAGAGTGCGTGATGAAAGTTAGTTAATGAATAGTTGGATAGAGTAATTAAAATAGACTCAAAACATATATAGCTTATGTTGAAATAGAAAAAGAAAACTCACATGGATGACATCCACTTTGACTCCTGTAATACCAGATTTGGCAAGATAAGAGTGCATCGAGTCATAAAAGTCATTGGCTTGATCAGGATGAACAAGTCCAATCGAGCCTTCAACGATTCTCACCACTGCAAGATCAGGCATTGTACCATCAAGTCCTGGGGAGAGTTTGCAAGGGATAATTTTAGAGTTCAGATGTGTAGTTCCTGGCCTCACACCACCCCAAGCGCCACAAAGTGCATGCCAAACATATATGTCATCCAAGCCTTTGAACTTGGTCCTCAAGTCCTTCGTGAAAGCCTTCATCCCATAATCCTCTTCCTTATGACAACAGCTTCCATTTTCATTCTTTGGAGCACTGCTTTGCTCTCCACCAAAGAGATCATCGATTTCTTTCTTTACCTGCTTGATCCTTGACTCAATCTCAGTCAAATTGGAGCTTCCAGAATCGATGGCATCATCACGTTCCTTCTCTAAATGCTCAAGTTCAATTCCCTTTGATATCAACACCTTGGCTTTCTTTGGGTCAAAGGATGGAGCATTAGGATCCAATAAGAGGCCAGCTTTGTACTTTTTGAACTTGTCACCTTCATCAAGCCTGTGAAGCCTTGCAGTCATTTGTTGGCCACCCAAGACAAGATTCTTGGCATCTTGGTTGGGGTCATCACCATCCAAATTGATGCTTTGCCATCCATCATCAATGATAACAAACCTTGGAGACACACCACCCTCAGCAAAATCCTTCAGCCCATGATAAACTCCAGTAGGGTCCACGGCCAAATAGAAGGCATCCCAAGTGCACCAACCAAACTTGTCAACCAAATTTGGCAGAGTTTTCTCCTCCAAGAGCCTGAAGGTGTTGAGGTGGACCCTCAGAGCACTATAGGCTTCTTTCATCAAGGTGTAAGGATTCTCAGACAAATGAACATAGGCGATCGCATCAAAACTTGATGCTTTCACTTGGGTCGAGCCACTTTCTGCACAAACCATGACATGGCCATCAGAGCCAGGGTGAAGAGCAGACCTGAAACTTCCTTCAATGATGGGAATGATTATAACATACGACTTGATCTCAGGAACATCAATGAGAACCCATTGGGTTTCCATTTGTAAATCTGAGCCAGAATTTCCAACCCATTGGGTAGACCACCATGTCTTGAACCTGAAGATGCTAAGGAAGTCCCTCCTAGTGAAGCCACCCAAGGAGTTCATCAACCTATCAGAGGGCTCACCTTGAGAGAACCCAAGGAAGCCACCTTTGTGAGAGGTAGCTAGGACACGCTGAACCAAGGAGGGTGATGCATCAGAGGATTGGGGTATAGAGGAAAAGGGAGTGAAAGACACATTCTCAGGGACTTGAGTCAGCAATGGCACACCTCTCACAGTAAGCTTGCCATCAGATAACTCAAAAGCTTTTTCTAGTGACTTGGACTTGATGAGTCTCATGGTGGAAGTCACTGGCTCATTGGGCGGAGGTGCCATGGAAGATGGTGAAGAAGAGAGGAGAGAAGATAGGAACGGGACAAAAAAGAATAGAGGAGAAAAGATTAAATGATTCCAAGAATAGAAGGGGTAGCTCTAGTGAATTGTATCTATGTACAAGTTACACTGCAATAAAGCTTGAAGATCAATTCACACTAAATCAAAACCGTATATAGAAGGGAAGCAATAGATATACAAAACTGGGATGTATAAGGCAATGTTTATTAAGCTCGAGTAATGATCAGAATCACAAGAGATGCAATATATTTGACAAGTATGGAAAGTGTTTCGGAGGAGTGATTTCAGCAGTTTATGCGGGGGCGGGAAGTAATAAAAATGGTTACCTTTCTCGAGGAATTATATGATGGAAGTGTGGTACTTGTAAGGCAGTGCTATGTGGATATATATATAGGCCAACACAGGAAGATGCCGCATAAGCTAAGTAGAATAGTTTAATTGAAAACAGAATCAAGATGATACCAGATAATGTATGCGTGCGGTCGTTGGTCATGGTTGTTTTCAATGCTTTTCTCCACTTTTTCCTTTTTCTTTTTCCCCCAATATCAGCTATATTATATTCCTCTTATTTTTTCTTTTTTTCCGGAGGGTACAATGAGCCACTTTAATTATTAGTAGTTGTTGAATGAAATGACATTTGATTTCAAACATTGAGCCGAAGAATTAAATTATAAACTTAAATGTTATTTTTGCTAAGGTCGCACAGAATTAAATGTTTAGACATAGTATTTCTTACTATTTTCCATTCATAATTGATATTTTTATGGGATGTCATTTTTTTCTCACGCACACGCATACAACCATTGTTTCCTAGCTATTCATCGAGGGGCTCTCTTTTTTTTTTTTTTTTTTTAAACAGAATTTTGACTTCTATATTTCGACGGTTGCGACCTACGAGAGCTAGACAGTTCTAATGGGAGTTCGCACGCCATATCTCAGCATAATGCTCTAAGATAAGATAAGTTAATATATTAATAAATCTTGATATAACTAGACAAGTACAAAGACTTAAAATTATTGTGTAAGTTGAAATTTTGCCTCTTAATTATTTTCATAATAATTTAAAATAATGAATATAATGATATGCGAAGGGATTTACTCATTTTAAAACTATGTATTATGTACTTATTACTCTAATTAGTAAAGTTTATATAAATTTTAAATTTTATTAATGTAATAATTAAAACATAGTGTATACCTTACATGTAAAATTTTAAAAATGTGTAAATTGACTCTTGAACTTCTAGGAGTGTAAATACTTTAATCATTTTTGTTAATTTTTCATCTATTGTTTATAGACAATTAAGTGTATTATATTATCCTTAACTTTAAGTCATACACAAATCCTAATACTACTCTAACTAAAAAATAATATGTAACATAACATCTAAACTTCTTTTTTTTTAAAAAAAAAGTTAACAAACATGGTGATTTACATTGTTAAAAATGTCATGAGTTAATTTGTACATTTTTAAAATTATAAAAATAAAATGCACATGACTTATATTTTAAGGAGTAAAATATCTCTTTTCCTTATTTTAAACATTAAGCATACAAAATTCAGAAAATTGAATAATGATATGCATATACATGAAATTAAGCGATTGACATTTATTTATATGTTCAAAATATATTATTTATTTTGTTGAAGTTAAAGTAAGACAATAGAATGTTAACTTAGTTAATTTGTCGAAATTAAAGTAAGACAATAAAATGTTAATTTAGTTTTAAATGTGACTTAAACATATTTTTTCCTTGAATATAGTAAATTTTTGTTTTAATTTCTATAATTTTATATCCATTTTTTTTAAAGATTTTGACTTTAGTCCCTATTGTTTTAATTTTTGTCCCCATAAAAAATTTGCATTCAGCATTTATAAATATTGGAAAATTTGGATTTAGTTCTTATAAATATTTTAAAAATTTTCTTCTAGTCCTTATATATAAATATCACTACTTAACAACTAGACTAATCCAATAAAGACCAAAATAAAACATTTTCAGAAAATTGAGATCAAAAAAAAATTGACATGAAACATTTCTTTATTTTTTAACTTAATATTTATCTAACAGCCACATCAGTTGATGATGATTTCGTACTACATATTAATATCGTTTGATAAATACCATGACTTTAACTTAAAATCTTATTCATCTTTATTCGGACAATATAAAATAAAAAGATCCCTACTTTTTTTTCAGATGTAAGGAAAAATCTTGAATCAGTTTCCATTTATCAACATATAGTTTTTGGGTTTCGAAATTAAGGATCCAGAACATAATAGATATAACATTCGAAAAAGTGAAAACATAATAGATGTGGAATTTGATATGCAAAAATAAAATATCTCATGTTCAAAGTTTTACACTCTACACTTCACAAATTTCTACAAGGATCCATGTAAATACAATTTTCTGTTTAACATATAATCATAATAAAAAATCCTAAACGATAAGGCTAGGAAAATGCGGTATTTGATCTTCACTCTTCCTTCTTCGTCCGTTGAAGATTTTGATTCTCCCTTCTCTATCTTTATTGTTCTTTTCGGTGCATTCAATGTTTTCTAAGGTTGGTCAGGAACATAAAGAAGAAATTAGGGTCCTTCTCCTTAAAAGTAGGTCCCAAATTTATGTCTATATTGTAATATTTTTTAGAAATAAAAAGATAACATTCTAACCCAAAACCTTTAAAATCTTTTTTGAGTTTTTGCTACTATCTCTCCCAATGATTTTTTTTTTTTGTTTAAATCATGTACAACAGTAAAACATTCAATTAACGAGAAATATTGAAATAAAGAAGTGCCCCAGCTTTGCCTGATGGGTGCTCCAATTAGAGAAACTGCTAATAAAAATAATAAAGTTTTCATATCAAACCAAGTTAATTAATAACTGAATGGTTCTATTGCTGAATAATATTTTTAATATTTTTAAATAATGATAAGTATAATGAAAATGAAAATGAAAATGGCACGGTCGGCCAGTCTCTAATCCCGAGAAGTGTTATTAAATGATATATTATGATTAATTAAGTGTAATAATTGGCTCTTTAAATACAAGTTGCGAAATCTTCTTGAATTAGCTTTAAGAAAGAGGGATTGGAGGAAGGAGATTAGTGGGACATGCATGTAAATGCAAGTTGGGGTTGTGGATCTCTCTGGAACAGAAGGTGGTGGATGAAACGGGAAGTTCAAAGCCATTGTTCATTTTTATTCTTACTTTTCTTTCCTTGTTTGCTAAGCCATTCGTGGGGCCATTATGAAGAAGAGGTTGTGAAAATTCAGAGAGTAATGTGAAAAGTTTCATGCTAAAATAAATAAAGTAAAAATAATTTTATTTTTAATTTTATTAATCTAAAAATTAAATCTTTTTATTTTATTTTCCATTTTAAAGGATCCAAACCTGGTATGATATATAAACACACTATTATATTTATTACAGACAATAAGAAAATTATTTTAGTTCTTTATATAGTTTACGAAAACAATTAGATACATCCCATAAAAAAATAAACTATTATTTTATTATTTAATTATTATTACTATATACTCGAGTTATAATATTAATGTCAACAAAATTGATAGAAAGATAAAGCCAATACCATCTCTTTATTGAGATAATGTCATATGAACAATTTATAACAATTTCGCAAAATTTATCAAATATATACGTGTTTCTTGAAATGCAAATATATAAAATGTTAATTGGATTATTTTGTGAACCAACATAAATCAGTTATATATTTATTTTGGATCTAAATTGATTAGATTTCAAAATTAATTAGACCATATTATTTAAGTTTAAAATTTTGATGGTACTATTCATTTCAGAGCCACAATATGCTCTAATATTTAGACATTTAGTTAATATGTAAATTAAATTTTTATTTATAAAAATCCATAAAATTATCAAACATAAATATATAAAAATTAATTAAATATATGAAATTCTATAAACACTTTTCAATAATACTACATAAAATATAAAATGAAATTAATAGCAAAATAAATCGCTTTTATATAAACTATTAATTATATAGCATTGCCCTTTTCTTATACGATTTAATTAGCATGTTTGCCTCCACGAAGATTCAATGAACGATTGACGTGCTTGATGCATTGTGTCAGTCGGTGTTCATCGGTGTTTTAATTTATGAAGAATAAAGCGACAAACAAAGAAGGAAAAATTATGGATAAATTACATTCATTTCTTTTGAGATTTATGAAAATGTAACTTACATCCTTTATATCACCTTACATTTTGTCAAATTTTAAATATTTATATCACAATTTTACTCTTCATTCACATAACACTATTAATAAACTTAACATAATGATATTTTTGTGATATTAACTATTTTTAATTAATAAAATTATAAAAATACATAAACTTAACAGTTTATATATATTTTTTATAATTTTATTAATTAAAAATAATTAATATCACAAAAATATTATTCCTAAGTTTATTATTAGTGTTGTGAATAAGAAGTGAAACTATATTATAAATACTTAAAATTTGACAGCTAAGATGTAGTGTCAGTGAACAAGAGAGGGTATGAGTTGTATTTTCACAAACCTTAGGGGAGGTGAATGTAATTTACCCAAAAATTATTAAATGTTTGTGGAGTATTATTGTATCATTAGAGCATTATTATTTTAATATCTAAAAATAGATGTCTAATTAGAATACCTATTTTATTATCTTTGAATGTGATTGATAAATGAGTGAAGAAATTTGAGACTATCAACATATCTAATGATGATAAAATTAATATTTTAATTAAACATCTATTTTTAAGTGTTGAAATAACATATTTCTTATTTGCAGTTTGAGATCCGATTGTGAGAATCTCAAAATCACTGGTCGCATACTACTCCGTGATTTGTTATTAAATTTTTAAGCAAGAGAAAAAAATTTCTCCTACATCATTTTTCTTTCTTTTTCCAATTATCTGTGATTCAAGCATACCATTCCTTGATTACTTCCCTTTATATGAAAAAAAGACTTGGTGCGATAAACTCCCTTTCTATCCATAATTTCTTACTACGAATATTGAACAGGTTTGCAATTAGAGGGGGTAACAAGTCATGCTTCTGGATTGCAAAATGACAATGCTACACTGGTGACCTGCGTTTTTCCTCTCGCCTGTGTTTCCCTTTGCTATTGGAATATATTATGTTATTGAAGCACTGGTGTGATGGTGGCTTTCTGTCATACTGTGGAGCCACCTTGTCGGTGTTTTAGTGCTGCTAATATTGCTGCTGATATTGGACGAATGGAGTTTTTTTTCATAAGCAGGGGGGTGCTACTTTTCACTGGCTTTTGCTGGTTACAGGTTTTGCATTTCAATGGCACTTGTTTCTGTTCTGGCTCCTTTTTTTTTTTGTCTTTTATCTGTCTTCTTTTGGTTTTGAGTGTGCTACTGTATATGTCTTGTCTCTTGGTGTTGGGTGGCTCTATATGTGGGTTTTAAACTCTTGCTTCCCTCCAACTAGGGTGGTTGAGCTATCTTTCATTCATCGAAAAAAATTGAAAAAAAAGACTTTTTTCTTCATTTTTTTTTGTTTGTATAACTATGTTATAAATTTAATTTTAATACACTAATAATTTAAATAATTTAATATTATTATTCAATTAAATTATAAAATTTAAATAACTTTTTAAATAATATGTAGGAGACTTAACTATATTTTTTTTATTATAGATCAACTTACAGAGTTTATAACTTAATGAGAGATTTTCAATTTGAATTTTGAATATGTCACCTTAGAAATCTTACCGACTTAAATAGGATTGCCTTTCCAATATTACCTTCAATCGAAGGATTCACGTAGTTTTGACCATATTTATGTTATGTTAATATTTTTCAGGTGACAGCTTGTACTGATTTTCTATTACTATTGTTTCCACATTGCTTTAGCATATCCCGCTTAAATTGTACTGTGCACATGATTTTTCAATTTCTAATTTTTTTTATAATAACAACTGAATAAATATTACTTTCACCCTTTTAAGAAGTTAAGAGTGTTTGACTTCAGTTTTTATTTTCTCTTTTCATTTCATGTGGTTTGTGTTTTCATAATTTTATAAAAATAGTAAAAACAAAAAATAAGAATTGAAAATAATTATTATTTTTAGTATTTTTTGCATAAAATCTTAAATATAAAGCACAAAAAATAAAAACAGAATGAGCCTTAACTTTTTTTTTTCTCTATGTTCTCCCTAGAGCTGTCAAAACGGGTTAGTCATTTGGGGCCAAGTTTGATTGGGCTGAGTTATTTTTGGAGCTAGCATTTTGTTGGCCCAACCCAATTTTTTGTAAGACATTGGCTAAATATTGGACTAGCCTTTTAATTTTTTTAAAAACCAATACAAATATTTTTAAATAATTAAAAAATAAAATGAAAAAAATGAGCCAACAATATAAATTACTCAATTTAACTATGGTTTTGTATTTGGGCTCCACAACTCTTCGTTCAATAATTTGAGTTTTGGTGGCACGTGTATATACTTTCTTTATAATGGGAGTTAAGTAAATTTTGTTTTTGGTTCAAACTTTCCTCTTTTTGGTTTTAGTCAAGATTCTAACTTTTTTTTGTGCATTAAAATGCCTCCTGGAACTTAATTATGTCTCTTGGAAGAAAGAATAAAAACAAAGGGCCTCTTGGAAATGTTTTTTTTACACATCTATATATATATATTATAATTAATTATGAAATAATATTATGTTCAGGTGATGTTGGACTATATGAATTTTTTCTCTTATTTTCTTAGCTCAGTCCATATTTTTTTCGGATTATTTGAACTAGCTCATCAAATTTGATCCATTTTGACGACTTAGTTCTCCTTATAAAACGGTTTAATTTTGGCTCGGGTTACATGTACTTAAAAAGTTTGCATAAGCTTTATTTGTAAAAAATGATTATGAATAAAACAACCATCCATTGCGATTGTTAACTTAAATTAATGCATATAAAAATAAGTTTAATTTATGGACATTGACAATGTCAATTTTTCTATATTGTCATTCCAATTATGTTTCGTCACATTAACAAATGTGATTAAATTTCACATCTATTACATGAAAAATCATGTAAATGAAATGTTTTGATTGAATCAATATGTAAAAAAAAATTTATACCATCAGTATATCATAATTAAACTCTATAAAAATTACATAATCTCATATAATTTTCTTCAACTAGTTGAGTTAATTTATAACGAGGGTCATACCAAGTTCCAAAGTTCAGCAACTACTTACAAGATATTTATCAATAAAGAAGTCTAGGAATTAAATTTAAAGCATGACAAAGTGAAGGGGGAAAAAAATATATTAAATGAGCTAACACCGTTAGCAAGAACTTGGTATCTTTAATTAACGAAACGAGCAAGATACAAGTGTGTCAATCACTGAGTTGTCGGTGGATTAGTTACAAAAAAGGTTTGTGATGGTTATCAACGAGGGCCCTTTCATTGCACTGATTAGGACGTGAGGTAGGCGTAATTGTTGTACCAAAATATAGGTGTACAATTTTTAAAACCACACGCTTTTGAAATTCTGTGCTCTGCTCAGGACACCAATTTTCTTTCTTTTCGTACTCGGCCAAGATAAAAGTTATAGTTTATTGATTTTATTCAAAGAAGAATATTCCATACTAGCTATTTGAACTTTGCTTTTATTTCCCCAGTTTAAATATTCTAGAAGTTTACATTTGAACTGAAATCTACGGCCTGAGAAAAAAAAGAAGAAGACATATTTATGGATTTTCCTTTGATAGCCATGAAAAATCGTTACTGTTTCGTATTCAACCATTATAATTTAATATTTGATTTTATAAATTTTAATAATTTGAGTTAGCAAGGCATGTGGCTTATTGATAGACACCAATAATTAAAAGATACTGATACTCTTTGAATTTTAGAGGAAACTATAAAAACTCCCATATTTATTTACAAAGTAATGATAAAATTTTAAGTATTTTAACTTTAGAGCAAATCCCCAACTTAGTTTTTAAAAAAATAGCACTAAACAAATTAGTCTCTCAATAATAAAAATATATTTTGTCGTTACTCACAATTAAAAGTACAAGACAAGTCTCTCAATAATGAACATATATTTTGTCATTCCTCACAATTAAAAGTATAAGACAAATTAATCTCTTCTTAATATTTTTAAAAAATTTTAGGATAAATTGATTCCCGGTCATTTGCAAAATAATTCTAATTGGTTCATATTAAAAATACAAATAAGACAAATAAGTCCATTAAAATATTAAGAAAGAATTAACTAGTCTTACATTTTTAATTAATTGTGAAGGACTACTAAATGTGTTTCTTTCTTGATGAAACTATATTTTTCATGAACTATTTTTTTTTTAGAGCAATTTGGGAATTCTTTAATATATTGACTATAAAAAATATTTTTATCTTATTATCCAATGAGATTATTTTAGATACATGACTTTTGAACTATGAGTATGAGATTCATACATATTTGTTGATATGATAAATATATGATTGGACTATTAGCACATCAAAATTAAACTTTAATTTTAATATATCATAAACATAAAAAAAATTAACATTTATATTTGCAAATGTATTATTTCACATCATTTATGAATTTAAAATTTTATATTATTATTAATTTATCATGCATATCATTTAGAGATTAATTTAATTTATTAATAATATAAAATATTTTATACTTTCAATTACTCACAATATTTTTTTATACAACTTTTTAATTAATCATGAAAAGATTCAATTTTTTCAGTAATGTGACTTGTATAATTAGATATTTGCGTTAAAAAATTTTATATTAACAATGTATTAAAATAAAAAATATTTATATTATTATATACAATTTTCAAGTTAATTTAACTAGCTTATTTAATAATTTTTTTTGTAAGTTTTAACTATGTTGTAATCTATCCAAATTTAAAAAGGGGTCAAATTATGTTGACTTCCTTTAAGGTTGAGTGAAATTTATCCAGCATTCCCTTTACTTGTAAAATTTACTTTAAATGGCTTTGAGTTTATAAAATCATTTCACTCACTTCCTATGAGTTTGTAAAATATCTATATATCATCTTCCCGTCATTACACATTGAATAGTACATTCAAGGGAGTCTATGTCATCTGAATAGATATAGGGGAATGAGGTAAATTTTATCAAATATGAGAGATCAACATAATTTTTCCCTAAAAGAACTATGTTATTATCTATTAGTGATGACAAAAGACATATAGGCTCGATTTTTTATAGATGGGATTTTAGGTGTAAATTATCTAAATATGAGCCTTTTTTTTGGTTAAGATGTAAGTATGGGATTTTAAAATTATTTACAAAAATATGATATTTGGAAGGGAATCTTCATCATATTAGGCATGCTTTAATAAAATAATATATGTAAAAAGCACTAAACTCTTTTATTGGATCCAGAAAAAAGTATTTAGCTACCACATTTAGTTAATGTGGCTAAATGCATGAAAAAATGTAACTAAATGTCATTCACCCACCTAACACTGCACTTTTTTTTCAAGGTAGTCACTACTAGATGGAATGACTAATCTATTTATATACTGTAAGTTCATTTAAGGGGTTAGCAGCTAGCCATATATTTTAAGGTTGTTTTATTTTCAATGCAAGAAATATTATGCATATGTAAAACACAAATAAAAAGGAAAAAAATAAAATAAAAGGAACTCACCAATATTGGTGGCAGGATCCTTTAGAAACCCGTATATATTTTGATAAATAATTTCAAAACAGTATATTTAGGTATATTATCATATTCGGGGCATGGAGAATATTTATTCTAAAGACAATTGTATTATAATTTTGACTTTGGTTTTAATTTGTATATACTGACAATGTAAAATTTTATTATATTATCATCTAATCAAATTTTTTCATTTGCAAAACTTTTGAAATAGTGAGGGAGAGGCTTAATTATATTTATTGATGTGATATAATATAATTGGATGACAATAAGTATATTAAAATTAAACTTTTTAATTTATTAAGAACAAAATTGTAACTTTACTTGAATCACAATATACAAAGGAATAAAAAGTCAAACAAGGAGGACAAACAGGCCAAATATATATATAACTTTTCTTTTGCATTAATTTTTAATAAAACTCATCGTTAGATTAAAATTCCATATCATATAGATTATGTCTATAAAATTTTAGATTAATCTAAAATTGTTTGGTTTATATATATATATATATATATATATATATATATATATATATATATATATATATATCAATATCAACATAATATATATGTTTGAAATGAATAAGAATAAGACTTATGTGATTATATTCTATTGATGTTTAATTTTTATGAAATTTGATACAAGTGATCTTTATGATGGGTAACTATAACTCAACGATTGGATCAGGAAAACTATTATTTTATAAAAAATTATTAAAAATGTGATTTTATTTAAAATTATACTGATATAATTTGACCATAATACTCCTGTGTGTGTTTAAAGGTGATAGATATTATTAGCGAGCGCCCAAAATGTCCAAAAGAGTGTGTGTGATTGATGAAAGGAGATAGATATTATTATTAGTTGGGACCCAAAATGTCCAAAAAGGAGTGTGTGTACGCATGTGCACGTGTGTGACTCTTGAAAAGAGATAGATATTATTAGCTAGGACTCATGGGAAGTATTATTTTAATACTTAAATACTATTTTTTATTATTAAATATAATAATTTTATGAAAAAGTGGAGACCATTTCATTTTTTTTATTATTAAATATAATGGATGTATAAAAAAAAATAGAAATTATTATTATATTTAATGGTACTTGAGATACCTATTTTTTAGACGTTAAATAATATTTCTAATTGTCCAAAAGAGAAAGATTACAAAATATGGCTTGATGCACCTTCTGTCTGTGCTGGATTATTAAGGGCTAGCGGAGCTCATGGCCTAGTTTATTTCTATCTATTTTCACATGTGACAAAAAGATGTCAAAAACTAAATAAAGTACAAAAAAAAACGAATAATAAGCCTGACAAAGCTTGGATCACTTCAGAATTATCACTCTCCAACACTATGTCCAAAATGCAGAAGTCTAAAGCGAACTGGAGGCCCAATAAACAAGCCCAAGCTTCTGCTTCGTGAGTCTCAAAGTTTAGGGTGAGGCCCAAATTGCAGAAGCAATAAGCACACCCTTAATATTAGTAATATGAGAAATATATAAATTCCGACCAAAAAAAGAAAAGAAATATACAAATGCAATTAATATCTGCTAAATGTGAAAAGTTAAAATACAGATTTTCAATCTAGAAACAAAATAAAAATACAACAAATATGTAAGTGAAAAGATAGAAATATAAAGAGGGCGTCTGTTAATTAAAAAATATTAAATTATATCTTGATAACATTTTATAATTTTAGAGATTAAATCGTTAATTTCATAATTTTTTTGGATTAAAGTGAAGTACACATAAAACTTCAAAGACCAAAATAAATATTCACTTGAAATAAATAATATACGTAATTACCTATTATATATTATTTATCAAGTTTCAACATGTCAAAATATTCATGCTTGCTAATTGTGTATATTTTTCACAATACATTTTTTTTAGTTTTTACGCTATAACTTAATCGTACATATGTCATATTATTCTTTTTTTTTTTCAATATTACAAGGTTTAAACTCAAGGGAAGGCTCATTGTAATTCAGGATTAGAACATGCCTTCAAATTTATTGAATACGTATAGAGTCCACTAATAAGAAAATCTATGAACGGAACAAATTAAAGTCATCGCAATACACATAAGGAAAATATTGATCGTGTGATCCTATTCTTGTTGGAACATTTCCACATTATTAATAATATATATTAGATTTCCATTATAATTATCTTTAAAAGCTAAAAGATGATTAGGAAATGAACCATACAAAACATTTTAGCCTTATTGGACAAAGAGTCAAGAAGAATTTTTCAACCATCACTGGCAGGTGAATAGGGAACAACTCTCTAATTATCCGATTGGTATTATCATTAGAACGTTGTCTAATTGTTCAAATGACATATTTAGAGAACTTTATGATTAATCTGACCTTTCAGTTCTATATTCTCTCTACTAGCCCTTATAAAATACAGGACAATTGGTAAAGATTGGTATATTCAAAGTTCACTTTCAAGTACTACAATATCAAGAAAACTTGTTATTCTATTCAAAGTTAAAAGACCGATTAGTCAAGCTTCAAATTAGGATTCAACTTGAAACTTTATCTACAGAGAATAATGTATAAAAGAAATTTATACCGATAATTCATTAAAACTTATATATATATTTTTTTTGTGTAGTAAAATTTCAGTTTTGTTAATTACATGAAAAGATATATTAGCATACCAAACTTCTGAGTGGATTTTTTTTTATTTCATTTTGGGTAACCTATTATTTAGTTGTAAATGCATGTAATCCGAAAGACCGTAACCATTATTTTTCCTTTGTAGCACACGTTACCCAAAAAGCAACCATTATTTACACGTCAAAAAAAAAAAAAACCTAACTAACCACTATTTAATAATAACTTGCGGCAGTGCTCAGACATTACTACACACTTGCATATACTTCCGAAAAAAAAATGCAGCTTTCAAAATTGTTTTCCTTCATTTTCGCATTGCTAATCATTGCTATTAGTGTTTGTGGATCCCAGGATTGTGCCAAACCACCCAAACCCGTTCTTGTTAGTCAATCAGGATATGCAGACTTCGCAACAATTCAAAGTGCCATTGACTACTCTGTCCCCTCAGGAAACTCTCAATGGATTCACATCCGAATTGCCCCTGGCATTTACAGGTAGGTAAATCTTTAATTTTCTTGTCATCGATCGCATATATATGATGAGCTAAGTTTACTGTGAAGGGTTTAATTTGTTATATATATCTTGCTTTTATTAATATTATTTTTTTCATGGCCATATCATTATGTGCTCATTATTGGTGCATTATATCGCAGAGAGAAAGTGGTAATTCCGATGGACAAACCTTGCATTTATCTTGAAGGAGCTGGCAGGACAATCACGAGTATAGAATGGATGACCACGGCAATGCACATTTCAGTGCTACTTTCAATTCAAAAGCAAATAATACTGTTGCAAAAGGCCTTGCCTTCAAGGTAACTATAAAAAAACATTATATTCGTCGGACATGCAATTTGAATCTAAATGTGCAAATCAAGAAATATGAAGATTAGTTTTTTTGATTTATTCTGTAAATCAACATTAGTGCTATTTTCATATAATTTTTTTATTATTTAAGATTGGTTTTTAATTTGTGTAAGACAATCAGAATATTTTCTTAACTTAAGTTTTTTTTTTAAAACTTTATCAAAATTATTTTAGTTTTTACACATCTTTTAATTAAAATTTTTTTTTATAAATACTAATGAATTAGTTCTTATTTAATTCACTTTTGCAGTAATTTTTTTAATTTTATTTAATATTTTAAGAATACTTATATATTTAATTTATAAAAGTATTATTTATTCAGTAAATTAATCAATTAATATACCGATGCTTGATCGGTTCAACTATATATTCAACACTCATTAAACTTACATATTGTTTCGAGTTAAAATCTTGTGAGAAAATAAGTGTTAGAAAAGTTTTATCCCATAGGAGACTGACTTAGCTCAAACCATGCATGTTGGTCCCGATTAACTAAATTATTAATGTTCTTGATTTAAACAAAAAGAAATAATGAACATAATTTTTAAATAAATTAAAATTAAAGTTGAGTATGTAAAAAACTTGTTTGTCGATCTTTCTCTGTATAGCACTGGATAAATAGCTTGTTAAGAACGTATAACACCTATTTATATATATCATAGTTCTTTTCATCAAAAAATTATGTAGCATAATTTTGCATATTATATAAGAAGCTGAATCTTTTTATGCAATATATACCTTCTTAGAATACGTACAACTTAGTAGAGCAAAGTAGCGTCATTCAAGCTGTGGCAGTGAGGATCCATGCAGACAAATGTGCATTCATTGATTGTGGCTTTCTAGGGGTGCAAGACACCCTCTTTGATTCTTATGGCCGCCATTACTATTACAATTGCTACATTCAAGGTGGAGCTGATTTCATATTTGGATGTGGTCAATCAATCTTTGAGGTAACATAAAATAAAATTAATTTTTCTTACTTCTCCAATTAATTCCTCTTTAATTAGTGCTATCACATTTTGTTTAATTATTGATTCTACAACGTGTACGAACTAGTGATCTGATTCTGGATATATACTATTGGTGAATACGCAGGCAAGTACAATATATTTTTCAATGGGACTTGGTCCCAAAATGGATGGGACTATTACAGCTAGCGAAAGGGATTCAGATGATAGCGGTGGGTTTGTGTTCAAAAATTGCAACATAAGTGGAACCGGTGGAAAAGCTCAACTTGGGAGAGCTTTGGAAGATTATGCCAGAGTCATCATAGCCAATTCATTCCTATCAGATGTGGTTAGACCAGAGGGCTGGAGTTCTATGGGCCATGATGTGTATGATATTACTCTATTTCATATTAAACTCGTATAGTCCAATTATTATTATTATTATTATTATTATTATTATGTTCATGAATATATATAAGTTGACCAAACAAAACAAAATGAACTTGATTGCAGATCAAAGATCACGTTTGTAGAGAATGGATGCACAGGACCCGGAGCAAACGAATACCAGCGTGTGCCTTGGATGAAACACCTGAGCGGATCTGAGCTCGATCAGTTCGTGAACATCTCTTTTATTGACACAGAAGGGTGGATTGCAGATATTCCCTTAAGATCTTAATTTGTTTGACTCTACGTTGATCGCTTCAGAACTATTTTCACTAAAAAATGTTGAAAAATTAATATTAGTCCAGTTTGTAACATCAGTAGATAGCTCTACTGTCTTTCCTTTCATATCATGTTTCTTCATGTTTATTAATGCTGTTTCAATCATTTTCTTCCTTGATCGCCGAGTTAGATTTTACAAGCCTGATTGAATTATCACAAGATCCATGGTTTTCAACTCGAGAAACTTTTAGATGCTCTCTCTATCATTTATATATATTTGATGGATGCATTATATGGCTACGGGGAGCTAGCACAAAACGTTTCTATTTGGGGTATTCAAAACCAAATTAAAACTGAAACTCAATCAAAAAATTCGAAACCAATCAAAACTAAAATAAATCGGTTTGAATTAGTTTTTAATTTGTGAAAACTGAATCAATCTTATCGATTTTCAATTCTTATTTTCAAAACTGAATTAAATCAAATTGAACTGACAACATATTATATTAATATATAGATATATATATATTAATAAGATATATTACTTATCAAAATTTTCTATCCAAATTAAATTTGTCTCATATTTTAACTCTTTTGGATTTTCAATTATAAACCAATTCTTCTAATTTAATCAATATGATTTTTGTCCAAATCTTTTATTATTTATTTAGCTTATTAGTTAATAGTATTACATATTAGCATGACTTTTAAAAATTACCTTGGATTTTATAATTATATAATTTTATAATAACGATTAGCCTAATTTGATGTTGTTCATAGTTACATTTTATATTTTATAATTTTTTATTATTTCCCAAACACAACCTTCTCCACCATCCTACCCACCCTCACCATAGCTGCGCCCCAAGCACTCAAAAAACCAATCACAGCCCTTCACCACCCCAAATATCATCATCTTCAGAACCTCCACCGTTAAACACCATAGCCACCTAAGCCTGAGACCACCATCTTCTCCAGCCCATTGCGACTAGCCTAGTGAAGCCCGATCGCCACTATCGCAAAGCCCAACAACACTCGCGAGATCCACCAGGAAGCTGAGCCTGCAGGCCGTGACCTCGTGCGCTGACGCGCCGCCACCGCGTATTCCACCTAGCCCAGCGACGGAGAGCCTTTTCCACACACCATCCTCCATCGCGAAGATCCCGTGGAGACCACCAAGGCGCCATGAAGCCTCACCGCGCTGAGCCTTTCAGTGTACCGGGGATCGTGCCCCGCACCTCCTCCCAGCCCAGCGCCGCTTGTTCACCATCATCGCGCTCCTTTGGCTTAGTCCCCTTGCCGCCCCATGTGCCAGGAGAGCCCCACCGCTTGCGGGCACGCCACCTGCCTCCATTCTAAGTGTAGCAGCGAGGTTTTATTGAACTTTGTTGTTTTTTATTTTTCAGATTGAGTAATGTTATTTTGACTTATGGGACACCGTGACATACTCATACCCACCATTAGATGAGGTGTGAGACCCAAATTAAGTGGGATCCACATGCAATTCAATGGTGGATGTGAGTGTGTCGTACGGTGTCCCACAAGTGTAAGTCAAAATAACATTTCTCTTTCAGATTAGGACTCTATTTTTTTTGTTATTTTATTCAGTTTTTTTCTTCTTTTGGGTTAGGATTGTTGGGTCTGAAGTTAGTCTTTAGGCTCTGAGTTTTAGGTTCCTTTAGGTGGGTTTTTTTGTTTTTTATTTTTTAGTTTGGGTTGGTTCCTTTTTTATTTCTTTCTTTCTTCATGGGTTAGATTTCTGAGTGTTTGAGCTTGTTTAGTCTAATGGAGCTTTGGGCCTTTTAATCTTTTGAGTTATTGTTTGTTTGTCTTTTTTTTTTTTGGGTCAAGTCTTGGGTCTTTTGTTTTGGACTGTTTGTTTGTTTTTGGGCTGACATTTTTTTTAGTTTTTTTTATTGTGTAACAATCAATTGTCATAATTGAGAGGTGGATGTCTCCTTTATATATCCTTGAATTGTAAGGGTTTATTGAGTAGTCTAGTGCTAACTTAAATCCTGTGCAAAAGTGAATTTCTTTTAAATAATTTGTCAATTAAAATCCTCTTCACAAATAAAATCAACCAACACATTTTTTAGCTTTCTTTTAATTAAAATTCATCAAACACCCAAGCATTTTTAGAAGAACTACATGACTTTAAATTCCTTATTGCACAGAGGATACATAGGAGCTGATATTTTTATGTCAAGTCAAAATTAAATTTTCCTAAATTTGTTTTCTTTTCCGTTTGTAAATATTTATTATTAAATTTTGTAAATATTTTTCAAACTTTAATTTTTAGGGAAAAAACAAGTTCTTAAAGTTATGTTATTTTAATTTTACACAATAAACTTTGGGTAACCATCGTAAGATGGATATGTTAGGGGTATAGTTGGATTAAGTTTTCACCATTTTCTAATCATAATTAGACTTTAATCCAATTTTAGCTTAAAAGACTAGTCTTACCAAATTAAGAGGGCTTTCCAATCTTTACCATAAATAAAAATTGGTGGCTACTCCATTAACCATTTGAAACCTAAAATCTTTTCTCATATTAGTAGATAACTATTTTCACAAATGTATTCATAAATTAAAAGTTTAAAAAATTAGAAAATTCATTTTTATTAAAGCCATATGATAGTGTAAAAAATACAATGATAATGTAGTACACTTAAACATGCTTTTAAATATCTTTTCATTATACTTTAGATGTCACTAAGATAGCTATAGCACATCTAAACTTGAAAACTTCAATTGTTTAATTATATATATCTCCTTAGATGCAAGTGAGCCGCAGTTAATGGTGCCTTCTGATGTTCTAATGAACAAAAGAACGTTGCAATTTCAACTCTCATTCCTATCTTATTCCCTAATATCTTAGTTTAAAAAATTTATATATGCTTAGCTTGGCCTTTATAATTAGTTATTGGTTTGATTTCAATCCCTATATATATTTTTTATTCTCCATTAATTTTCTCGAAGTTTACAAAAAGAAATAAAATTATATATATATATATATATATATATTACTAGACACCCTCTTTATATTTCAATCTTTTCACTTACATATTTGTTGTATTTTTTTTTGTTTCTATATTGAAAATCTCTATTTTAAGTTTTTCGCATTTAGCAGATATTAATTGCATTTATATATATTTCTGATATTACTTATATATAATGACTTATGGAGTCGCTAAAAAATATATTTACTTATGGAGTTTTGGCCTGTTTGTCAATTTATTTGGCTCTTTACTCCTTTGTGCAATATGTTTCGAAGATAGTTACAATTTTGTCCTTTAAAGTTAAAATTGTAACATAGTTGTCTTTAAAATAAAAATTATGAGAAATTATCCTGAATAAAACTTGAATCACTTAGGATAATTAAAGTTAGTCCCTTAAACTTTACCTGAACACAAATTTGAATGGTTTTTACAATTTTAAAAAATTAAATCATTAATTTTATAATTTTAAGAATTAAAGTGAAATACGCTATAATTTTAAAGAGTAAATGTACATCGATCACTCGAAATAAATAACAAAGTTATTACCAATTATAAGAAGATGTGTGGTGCAGATATAATGTAAGCTTGTCTGATACATATTGCTGCATTCATGTCGAATAAGTGCAGAATGTATTTTTATTTTCGTGTCTTTTCGGTGTGGCTGTATTGAAATAAGTTTGTATTCATGGTTCTTGGGGTCTGGTTGTACTGGTGCACGGTTTAGTACGAACTGTTGTGTTGTGTATCGTGGACCTTGGAAGGTTCATTGCATTACCAGCCTTGTGTTTGGACTTGTTCCCTCCTGTTAAGGGAATTTTCTAATTATCAAAAAAAGAAAAAAAAAGCTATTACCAATTATATATTATTTATCAAGTGTCAACATGTCAAAATGTTAGTGCTTGTTAACTGCGTATATTATTTTAGTTCTTAAATGTCATATTATTCTTTTTCAATATTACAATGCTTAGACCCAAGAAGGTTTGCCTCGTAATGCAGGATTAGAGCATGCCTTCACTCCACTAATGAGAAAACCCATGAATTGAACAAATTGAAGTCATGGCAATACACGTGTGCGGAAAATTGATCAATTGAATTTATTTTCGTTGCACGTTTCCACATTATTAGTGATATATGTGGATTCTCATTATAATTATCTTAAAAGTCATAAAAGAAAAATCAGTAAATAATATGAAAAAAATACCGATAATAGACCAACGTTAATATATATTGTATATAGAGCTCTTTTGGATAAAATTATGGGAGGAAAACAAAATGATATTTTTCAATTTATTTTTAAAAAATACTTTTAGAATTTAGTCAAATGTTTGTTTGTGCTTTTTAAAAGAAATAAGAGTAGAAAATAATCTGTTTTTCTGCATTTTTTTAGAAGCATGTGGGGATATGCTTCTCTTAGAAGAAAGAAAAAATGTTGTTGGTTGTTTATTGAAATTATTTAAATAACAAATTTATCTTCATAAATTTCATGAAAAGATAAAAAATAATCTTCCATTAAATAAATCTACGTTGTCTCATTTAAATTATACATCATATTTTGAATTGTAATTTTACCTAAAAAATTACTTTTATATCTATTCCATCCAAACAATTTAACTATTTCTGATTATAATAAAAAGTATTTCTATAATTATATTCAAACGCATACAAATTTTTCAAATTTGGTTTCTACTTTTAAAGAAGTACTTTCTCATAATTTTGACCAAATGGACCCATAGTAAGATCTCAATATTTTTAATTAAATTAAAAGATAATGAATTTTAATTACATTTTTTTAGCATACCAAACTTCTAATGGAGTTTTTATTCCATTTTGGGCAATGTATTATTTGGCAGTAAATGCTTGTAATCGGTACTTATCATTATTTAAAAACTTGCGGCAGTGCTTAGACATTACTACACACTTGCATATACTTCCGAAAAAAAAAATGCAGCTTTCAAAATTGATCTTTTGCTTAATTTTCGCATTGCTAATCATTGCTATTTGTGTTTGTGAATCCCAGGATTGTGCCAAACCACCCAAACCCGTTCTTGTTAGTCAATCAGTATATGCAGACTTCGCAACAATTCAAAGTGCCATTGACTACTCTGTCCCCTCAGGAAACTCTCAATGGATTCACATCCGAATTGCCCCTGGCATTTACAGGTAGGTAAATCTTTAATTTTCTTGTCATCGATCGCATATACATGATGAGCTAAGTTTACTGTGAAGGGTTTGATTTGTTATATATATATTGCTTTTATTAATATTATTTTTTTCATGGCTATATCATTATGTGCTCATTATTGGTGCATTATATCGCAGAGAGAAAGTGGTAATTCCGATGGACAAACCTTGCATTTATCTTGAAGGAGGTGGCAGGACAATCACGAGTATAGAATGGGATGACCACGGCAATGCCCATTTCAGTGCTACTTTCAATTCAAAAGCAAATAATACTGTTGCAAAAGGCCTTGCTTTCAAGGTAACTATAAAACAACATTATAATCGTGGGACATGCTATTTGAATCTAAATGTGCAAATCAAGAAATATGAAGATTAGTTTTTTTATATTTATTCTGTAAATCAACATTAGTGCTATTTTCATATAATTTTTTATTATTTAAGATTGGTTTTTAATTTATGAAAGAGAATCAGAATATTTTCTTAACTTAAGTTCTTTGTAAAACTTTATCTAAATTATTTTAGTTTTTACACATCTTTTAATTGCAATTTTTTTTTATAAATACTAAATGAATTAGTTCTTATTTAATTCACTTTTGCAGTAAATTTTTTATTTTATTTAATATTTTAATAATAATTATTACATTTAATTTATGGAAATATTATTAATTCAGTAAATTAATAAATTAACATACCGACGTTTTATTGGTTTAACTATTTAACTATTCAACACTTCTTCAACTTACAGCCTAATTACATAGTGTTTCGAGTTAAAATCTTACGAAAATATTAGTGTTAGAAGAGTTTTATTCCATAATAGGCTTACTCAGCTCAAACCATATTGGTCACGATTAACTAGATTTTAAATGTTCGTGATTTAGACAAAAAGAAATAGTTAACATAGTTTTTAAATAATTTCAAATTAAAGTTGAGTATATATCTTTTTATGCAATATATATCTTCTTAGAATACGTACAACCTATTAAAGGAAGGTAGCGTGATTCAAGCCGTGGCAGTGAGGATCCATGCAGACAAATGTGCTTTCATTGATTGTGGTTTTCTAGGGGTGCAAGACAGCCTCTTTGATTCCTATGGTCGCCATTACTATTACAATTGCTACATTCAAGGTGGGACTGATTTCATATTTGGATGTGGTCAATCAATCTTTGAGGTAAAATAAAACAAAATCAATTTTTCTGATTCCTCAAATTGATTTAATTCCTCTGTGTGATAGCATCAAGTTCTATCACAGAGTTTGTTTATTGATACTACTCATCACGACTGAGTGATTTGATTCTGGATATATATTATTGGTGATTACATAGGCAAGTACAATAGATTTTTCAACTGGACTTGGTTCCAAAATTGATGGGGTAATTACAGCTAGCGAAAGGGATTCAGATGATAGCAGTGGGTTTGTGTTCAAAAATTGTAATATAACTGGAACCGGTGGAAAAGTTCAACTTGGGAGAGCTTTGGAAGGTTATGCCAGAGTCATCATAGCCAATTCATTCCTATCAGATGTGGTTAGACCCGAGGGTTGGAGTTCTATGGGCCATGATGTGTAAGATATTTAATTATATTTCATATTAATTATTATTATTAGTGTTGTTGTTGTTGTGTTCATGAATATAAGTTAACCAAACAAAACAAAATGAACTTGATTGCAGATCAAAGATCACGTTTGTGGAGGAGGGATGCTATGGACCAGGAGCAAACAAATACCAGCGTGTGCCTTGGATGAAACACCTAAGCGGATCTGAGCTTGATCAGTTCGTGAACATCTCTTTTATTGACACAGAAGGGTGGATTGCGGATATATATTCCCTTAACATGTTAATTTGATTTAAAAAACTATTTTCTACATCGATCACGTTGATCACTAAAACTTTTTTCTCTTAAAAAACTGTTGAAAAAAAATGATTAAGTGGTGATCATAGCCTGGAAAATTAATATTAGTCCAGTTTGTAACTTGCGTTCAAAGTGCACAGAGAAATTGAAAATTTCAAACTTGCACAGGAAATTACGTGTATGCGTAGGATTCGCACCGAAATCACGAGAGTTACTGGAGTTACTATGCATGCACAGGACTTATCATGTGAGCACGAAATCACGAGAATCACTGCATTGGTTACACAATAACTCTAAGGCTCTATAAATAGAAGCTGAATTCATTCAGCTTTAGCATTGAAGCTAGAATGTTCTGGAATATATAGTGTCTTCTAAGAGATTCTCCTATATTTATAGAGAGAGGTGTATTCTCCTAGTATAAAGAGAGGGTGTTATTGTTCTCTCCTTAGTATTAGAGAAAGTGTAATTTTATCTTCCACATAGTGAAAATCTTTTCGTCCGCCTGGTTTTTCCCTTATCATTAGGGGGTTTTCCACGTAAATATTGTGTGTCAGTTCCAATTCTCAACTCTATTTAGTTGCGTTGATCTGTTTTATAACTCGGTACCCTAATGGGTATCGAGGTTTGGTACGGTGAGATTTTTCTTATTATGCTCTGGTTTAGCTTAGTCTAATATTCCACATCAAGAAAGAATTTTTTCCCTGGTGCTTGAAGAGCCATTGGTCCACGTCTTGGGTTATGACTCTTGGTCATGATTATACGTGTAGTTGTATACTTTTACAGGATTGTTAACGTATACTGGATTTTTTCCATATATGGTATAAATATACGTACTGTCACGTATACGGACTATTTACGTATAAGAACGTCACGTACTACGTTCACATATACGGACTGTCAGAAAAAAAAAAGTGACCGTCTAGTAGAGAAACAGGTCCCGATAATCACCATGGCAGGAAAATTGAGTTTGAGAAGTTCAATGGAGTAATTTTTCCCTGGAAATTGAAGATCAGGCAATCTTGGAAGGACAATTGCTTACCAGGATTGAAGGTTACCTAAGTTATCTGATGAAAAGTGGAAGGAGATGGATGATAATGCTGTTGCCAATCCTGCATCTTGCAATGAGAATTTTAGGATTGTTGAGTGTTGCAGAAAGAAGACAGCAAAGGAGATCTGGATGCTCTTTGTAACGCCCAATTTTTACTGGAATTTTTACGTCATTAGAAATTACCGAATTACCGTAGGTAAATATTATATAAAATTTGAGACCAAACAATCCTTAATAAAGGAATATAACGTTAGAAGAGAAGTTAGGAGCAATTCGTGCAAGTATTGCAAACCCCAATTTCTTACGTGTAAAATGACCAAAATGCCCCTTAGGTTATTTTACTCAGAAAATGAGGATCGTGGGCCCCACCCATCCTCAAGGGATGTTTTGATGTTAATAAGGGATTGTTTGTGTTATGTGTGTTAATAGAGGAGAAGAATCCTAATTTTAGCTTCACGCAAATGACCAAAACGTCCTGCCGTTTTACTCCGATTGCGTGCCGACTGAGCCCGAACCTCACTAAAATTTTTTAAAAGGTGTTTTTAAGCCATGATTAACCATTGGTTAAGCTCGGGTGGTCTCGGGCAATTTTTAAGTAAAATGACCGTTTTGCCCCTCTTGTGCAGTTTTACAAATTTTGAGATTTTTGATTCGTCTAATGAAACCTAAGCAATATTAGGCTCAAATTAAAGCTTATTAAATTCTAATTATTAATCTAGAGTCAAAATTATTTATTTAAATTGATTAGAACCTAAAATTGCTTTAAAACACTCAAATTGCTTACTAATTCACCTAAGTCCTTAACCGTAAATTCTCTAAATTGCATGAATACCTTGCCTACACCTAAATAATACATGGAACACACAAAACCCTCTTCCATGAGGCTGTAATGCACGAAATAATTCAGCCATAATCATTAGAATTATTGCAAGATAATGCACTAAAACAAAATGCCAAAAAATTCCCTAAAACATGGCATAAAACATGCCTTAAACAAAGAAATGATTTTCCTCCCTTTGTTCCCCATGAAAAATCCGAAAATTATGCCTCCTCCTCTTGTCTTACATGAGCTTGAATTCCTCTATAAATATGCTTGCTTGAGGAGCCTTGGAAGTCTTGCTCATAACTTACACAAATTCTAGTTTTGGGAGCACCAAAAGCTCTCATTTCCTCCTCCTCTTGGCTGATTTCTTTCTTCAAGTTTTCAAGAATATTTTGCTTCATTTCACTCAAGGAAACCAAGTTCTCTTCCTTTCTTTCAAATCAAATTAGGTAGGGAGGTGTTTCTAAGTTCATTTTATGCTAAGACAAGTTATGTTTTTAGCTCAAAAATGATGTTTTCATGAGCTTTCTTTTAAGTTTCCATTTTCAGTTTCTTCTTCCTTCTTTTTAAAGTATTTTGGCCATATGGCCTAGCTTATGATGAGACCATGGTTTGATGATAAGACTCTTGAGTGTTGGTTGCAAAGCTTTCACAAGTTAGATCTCTAAAACTTGAAGGTTTCACTAGTTTCCAAAGCTTCTAAAATTTCAGTTTTTCTTTCCTTATTTTCCTTTCATGGTTTCGGCCAAATGGCCTAGGAAGGAATGAAATGATGGCTTGATGATGAGGACCTTGAATATGGGTTGTAAATCCATTACAATTTAGGCCTCTAAAGCTTGAACATTCCATTTAATGCAAAACTTTAAAGAATAATATTTTTATCTTGAGGTTTGAATATGAAATATGTATTTTTACTTTGTCTTGCTAAGATACATATATTGGGTTGAAAACATAATTCTCTTAAAGTCTTGAAGGAGCTCTAGTAAAGAAATCAAGTGAACTTGCATCCATGTTTAAGTTTATGCCTTGCACAACCATATTTATTTTATGTCATAACTAAATTCTCAAGAATAAATAAATGAACTTGCATATCTCATGTTTAAATTTCAAGCTTGCATTTCATGTTTAAATTTCAAGTTGTCACTTAATCTCTAAAGATAATAAAGAAGTTGCATCTCATATTTATTTTATGCTCTCACTTTATTTTATAATGGCTAAAAGAATCAATGCATGACATGTTTATTTTATGTCATCACCTAAAAATCCTAGAGCTCAAAGACTTGCCTATGAATTATAAGCAAAGAAATGAGATAATTGGAATTAAAGAATTTATTCTTTAAGAAGTCTTGAGAATTGGAGCTTAAAAAAAATGTAATTCTCTCTCCTCCCGTGCGACTACTTCCGGTTGCTTAAGATTCTCTTCTCCACCGGTCCCTGTGGACCACCGCCGCTAGTTCTTGCATCATGTTTATATTACAAGTTCTTGCATCATGTTTAATTTTCAAGTTATCACCTTAAATCTTAAAGATAAAGAAATGAAATTGCATATCATGTTTATAATTCCAAGCTATCACCTTATAAAGATAAGATTAAAATAAGGTTGCATAGCATGGTAATAATTCAAAGATGTCACCTAAATCTCTAAAGCTCAAGACTTGCTCCTTTTATCTTAAGTGAAAGATTTAATTATGAACATTCTTTCAAGTTATAAATCGGTCCCATGGTTAAGTTAGGCCTAAAGTCCTATGACTTCTTTCAAGTTTAGCAAAAAGAATTAGTTTCTAAAAGAAATTTGAGGCTTGCAAAGACTTTACAAGAAACTAGTATTCCATGTACACTTAAAATGTGATTATGATAGGTTCATGATTCAGCCACTAATCTGAGTTTATTACCAATGTATGATGATGATTTAATATGTTTAAAGTTGTGATTATTATGTTTATTGATGAGGGAAAAATTATATGCAAGTTAGAAGAGAAACTAGCTATATAAAACAACCGTAAAGCAAGATTTCTAGAACTCTAGATAATGAAATTTATGCAACCTTCAGAACCTTTAGTGGCCTTAAGAACCAGATTTTATTATGTTTAGATAAGGGAGAATGATTCATAATTAGGTTAGTAATTAATTTTGGCATCAGGAAAGACGTTACGAGAAAAGGATTAAAAACGCAACTTCTAGCATATTAAAACCTTAAGAATGACTACTGCCTATGCTGCCCCATATAGTCTAATAATGTTCCTAAGGCTTATAATTAATGGTAATGATGGTAATGAATCCCTTAGATGCATAATTAATTAGTTCAATAATTGAGGTTGCCCGATTCTAGAGTTTCAGTTGTTGATAGCTTCGGTAAGAATTGATGATGATGCCTCCTTGATGTTTTAAATGATAAGTCTATGTAGAGATTTGATACTTTGGAATGTCAGTTATATGATGATGTAATGCCTACTAGAATTTGATATTATTGAATGATTTCATGGCTTGCATGTTATAGTTGCTATTGCAAATAATGAGAATGTTCATGCATCTAAATGATTATGATATAACATGCAAAGATTTAAAGGTGACTCAAAATATATGAGGAATGACCCTTTGGACCCATCAGACTATAGGTGGTGAAAAGGTGATCCTGAAAATGATCCTTTGGACCCATCAAACTATAGGCGGTGAAAAGGTGATTCTTGCCTAGTCCGTTCTCTCAAAAGGGTAGAGAGATAATTTTTACTTATCAAAAGGGATAAGTATGTGTTGGTGACGACTAGCAAGGTATGAGCTCATAACCTAGATTACTCCCAAAAGGGTGGAGATAGGGTGGCCTAGGAAAATGATGATGAAAGTAACTTTAAGTCACCTAAGAAACTAAGTAAATGCATTATGTGAATATGATGTTTGCTATGCATAGTATTTATGAGATGATGATGAGAAATATGATGTTCTGCTATGCATAGTATTATGAAATGATGATGAGGAATATGATGTGATTTTATGCATAACTATGTTATTATATATGAAAGGAAAAGTTCATTATAAACATGACATGCTAAGTTTATGATGCATTATAAGACGCATGATTAAAGGGAACGACCTCGGAAGTATATTTTTAAACTTAATAAATCAATCTTAGCATGCTCACTATTTCATAATAACCCGAGGTTCCTAGGACGATGATGATGACACAATGCATATGAGGTGAGTACCCTAGATTCTTATAAAAGTTTCTCACTCCCTTTCTTTTCTTTCCATCTTGTCTTAGAGAGGTGATGGTGATGTTGTGATTCCCATTGATGCTCTCACCTGGTAGATGTACTTGATTGGTGAACCAGCTTACTATCCTTGAGGAACGTATCGGAAACTTTGCGCTTGTCCCTATCCTTGGAGTGTTATTACTAGGTGCCATTAATGGATGTCCTTCCATCCATATATTATTTATATTTTGTTAGATTGCCTACACCTAGTCTTATTCTGTTGGTAGGCAAACTATCTATGTGTTATGTAATTATGGATGTTATATGATGGAGCCAATTTGATGTGTTTTTCATGCTATATCTACGTTATTCGCTTTATTTCGATTATTGTTCACGTTATGTGCGGCTCACATTTTCAATTATATTTTAAAAAAAATGGCTCGTAATTTCACTAAGTATTTTCAAAGTATGATGAAAGAACTGAAGCAAAGAGTAAAGTCTAGTAATTAATCAAATACAACCTAGGTGTATTTGGTTAATTATTAGGGTGTTACTCTTGTCAAACTGTACGAGGTCAAGTCTCTTCACAATAGAATATTTCTAAAGAGGAGTTGTATACTCTTCTGATGAGTGAGTCCACATCAATGACGGACCACATCAACAATCTGAATATTATTCTCCAGCTAAAATCAGATTATAAAAAAAAAAAACTGCGTGTTCTTTTACTTCAAATACCATGACTCAATTAACTCATCATCAACATCACAAATAATAATACTACCAACGTCTATCCTTTGATGATGTCGCTGTATTCTTGAAGATGAGTCCAGGCGCAAGAATAAGGAAGATACTGGAGAGCTCAAGCAAGTAGAGGCGCTTGGTGATGAGAGGAAGATCAATGGAGCGTGACTCCTGAGTCATGGTCGGAGTATAAAGTCAAGAAGAAGGAAGAACTTCAAATGCTACCGTTGTGGCATGAGAGGGCACTTGAAGAAAGATTGTTGGAACAATAAAAAGATGAACAAGCCCAGAAGCATCAACCTCTCAAGAATATGTTGCGAGTACCTCTCGTAGAGAAATCCTATGAATGAGGCAGCATTAGTTCCAAAGGCGGAAAGCTCACTGATATTTGGATAATGGATTCAGGAGCGTCTTGACATATGACTCCTCACCGTGATTGGTTTTACTTACGAACCTCGGAGGATCTGTGTTCATGGGAGATGACCATGCCTTAGAAATTGCTGGTGTTGGTACTGTCAAAATAAAATTGTTTGATGGTTCCATTCGAACAATTCAAGGAGTGCGACACGTGAAGGGCTTAAGGAAGAATATATTGTCTATTAGGCAATTGGATGACCTCGGATGCAAGACCCATGTTGAAGGTGGGATCTTAAAAGTTGTTAAAGGTGCTCTTGTGGTGATGAAAGAAAGACCACGGCAAATCTATACAAGCTTCAAGGAGATACGTTGCAGGAGGCAGATGCATCAGTAGCATTAGCAAGTCAAGAAGAAACGACGATGATGTGGCATTGCAAATTAGGCCACATGTCAACGTGGTTTGAAGGTTCTTGCAGTAATCATTTTCTTGGTCTAAATGAATTTACTATTTTGTGAGCACTGTGTTACAAGCAAGCAGCATAGATTGAAGTTTGGTAGTTCAACTTGAAGTAAGCATATTCTAGACTGATTCATTCTGATGTGTGGGAGTCGCAGAAATGTCCTTGGAGGTGCAAAATATTTTGTATCATTCATTGATGATTACTCCAGGAGATTGTGGATGTACCTAATCAAGAAGAAGTCAATGTGTTCCCAATATTCAAGGACTTCAAAGCAAGAGTAGAACTTGAATCCGGAAGAGAATCAAGTGTTTGAGGAAGACAATGGAGGAGAATATACTGATGGAGATTTCTAGCATTTTGCAAACATGAAGGTGTTCAAAGGTTCACAGCGTTCACATACACCTCAAAATGGTGTAGCAGAGCGGATGAACAGGACTTTTCTAGAAAGAACAAGAGCAATGCTTGAGACAGGTTTAGCCAAGTCTTTGGAGAGGTTCAACCTTTACGTGATTAATCGTCACCATCAACCGCGATTGGTTTAAAGACACCAATGGAGATGTGGAATGGCAAGCTGGAGATTATTCTTCTCTACAAGTGTTTGGATGTCCAACATATGTTATGTATAACTCCAAGAAAGAATAAAGTTGGACCCAAAGTCCAGGAAATGTATATTCTTGGGTTATGCTGATGGTGTAAAGGGGTATCGCTTGGATCCAGCGCAAGGTTATTGTCAGGAGGATGTTATATTTGCAGAAAATGAACTGCAAAGTGAAGAGAAGAAATGCATGTTAAGAAGATGACTAAAGTCCAGATAGATGAGAAGTCTGAAGAAAATGATTCTGAAGAGAGCCAGAGCAAGATGAACAAGTACCAGAAGAGGCCAATGATACAGAAGTTAGGCGATCAACACGCAAACACAGCCACCATCATGGCACTCAGACTATGTTATGACAAGCCACGATGCATTCTGTCTTCTAACAGAAGGAGAGCCATCAACCCTTCAGGAGGCTTTGAGTAGCACAGATGCTTCTTTGTGGATGACGGATGTAGGAAGAAATGAAGGCCTTGCATAGGAACAAGACATGGAACTTGTTGCACTTCCAAAAGGTCGGAAAGCCATTGGCAACAAATGGGTCTATAAGATCAAAGAAATGGCAATGATCGAGAGAACGATATCGTGCAAGACGGTGGTAAAAGGATTTGCTCAGAAGGAAGGTATCGATTTCAATGAGATATTTTCTCCAGTTGTAGACTTACCACTATCGAGAATAGTGTTGGCTATGTGTGCTGCATTTGATTTACATCTTGAGCAGTTATGTGAAAATCTTTTCACGGAGAACTTGAAGAGGAAATTTATATGCTCCAACCAGAAGGTTTTGAAGAAAGGAAAAGAAAACTTGGTTTGTAGGTTGACCAAATTTCTACGTCTAAAGCAGGCGCCAATGTGTTGGTATAAGAGATTTGATTCCTTCAATACAACAGATCAGTTCAGACCATTGTACATACTACAAGAGGTTTGGTAACAATGTTTTCATCATTCTGTTGTTGTATGTGGATGACATGTTGGTGGTAGGTCCCAACAAAGATCGAATCCAGGAATTGAAGGCACAGTTAGCTAGAAGTTTGATATGAAGGACTTGGGACCTGCAAACAAGATTTTAGGGATGCAATTCACCAAGAGAATGGAAGGGAAGATCTGGCTTTCACAGGAAATTATTGATGAAAATCTTGCGGCACTTCAATATGCAAGATTGTAAACCAGTTTCAACCCCACTTCCTGAATTACAAATTATCCTCAGGTATGTGTCCTAGGTGAAACGGAAAGAATGGAAATGTTGAGTACCATATGCATTAAATGGGAAGCCTTATGTACGCCATGATTTGTACTAGGCCAGATATTGCTCAAGGTTGGAGTAGTCAAGTCGATTTATGGTAGATCAGGAAAAGAGCATTGGAATGCTATGAAGAGGATCCTAAGATACATTAGAGGAACCTCAGGTTGCACTATGTTTTGGAGGATCAGAGTTCATTGTCAGAGGATATGTTAATTCAGATTTTGCAGGTGATCTTGATAAAAGGAAATCTACTACAGGCTATGTGTTCACACTTGCAGGTGGAGCTGAGCGGTTGTCCAAGTTACAGACTGTAGCTAATCTACCCAGAAGTTGAATATATGGCAGCTACACAAGCTTGCAAGGAAGCTATTTGGATTCAAAGGTTAATGGAAGAACTCGGCAAACAGCCAAAGATTACTGTGTATTGTGACAGTCAGAGTGCCTTGCACATTGCAAGGAATCCATCCTTTCATTCCAGGACGAAGCACATAGGAGTCCGATTCACTTTGTTCGAGAAATAGTAGAAGAAGGAAATATGGATATGCAGAAGATTCACACGAAAGACAATCTAGCAGATGTCATGACAAAGCCGATCAATACTGAGTTTGAATGGTGTAGATCTTCCTATGGCCTATCAGAAACGTAGGCAGAGAGAATTGGCAAGATGAGAAAAGATTGAAAGCTCACCAAAAGTGACTTTAAGTGGGAGATTGTGGCGTGATAAAGCCACTTTTGTGGCAAATTTTTCAAGTGCAGGAGAAATTCACTATGCACATGTGATCAATGAGAAAATTTCAAACTTGCACAGGAAAATTACGTGTATGCGTGAAGGATTCACCGAAATCACGAGAGTTACTGTGCAAGTTACTATACATGCACAGGAACTTATCATGTGAGCATGAAATCACGAGAAATCCTGCATTGGTTCCAGAACTTTAGGCTCATAAATAAAAGCTGAATTCATTCAGCTTTAGCATCAAAGCAATGAGAGTGTTCTATAATATATAGTGTCTTCTAAAAGATTCTCCTATATTTATAGAAAGAGGTGTATTTCCTAGTATAAAGAGAGGGTGTTATTGTTCTCCTTACTTAGTATTAGAGAGAGTGTAATTTTATCTTCCACATAGTGAAAATCTTTCTCGGCCTTGCCCTGGTTTTTCCTCATCATTAGGGGTTTTCCACGTAAATATTGTGTCAGTTCAATTCTCTCAACTCTATTTTAGTTGCGTTGATCTGTTATATACTCCAACCAACAGGAACATCAGTAGCTCTACTGTTTTCCTTTCACATCATGTTTCTTCAAGTTTATTAATGCTGTTTCAGTCATTTTCTTCCTTGATGGCATAGTAAGTTTTCACAACCCTGATTGAATTATGACATACATGGTTTTCAACTTGAGGAATTTTTAAATCTTTTCTTAGAGTAAAAAAAATATTTATTCTCTGTATTATTTATAATTGATGGATGCATTATATGGTTATGGCAAGCTAGAAATAGTTTATAAGGGTCCAAAACTCTGGACAATTATTTGGCTCTTGGTTTGGACTTTGAAGCATCATGCAGGTGGTTTAAGACTACATTTAGCTTGTATTAGGAGAACTGAACCTGAATAATAGCTTTTATATAAAATTGGATGAATAGATGTGTGTTGACTTCCGACACAGCTTATCTACGATTACAAATAACATTATATATATACACACATACACCCCATGCTTTCCAAATCAAAACATGAATAATAAACACCCTTGCATACTAGACGTTGTGATGTTTGCATGCATCCAGCTCATGAATTCAAGTTTAACTCACCGGATATCAAGAATGCGAATTGCACTTGCAGCCTAATCTCATTGTATATATATATATATGCTTTCTTTTGTTATATATTATTTGTTCTTAGAAAGACTCTTGAATTGAAAGATTAGGCAAAAAAATCTAAGTCCTTGAAACCTAGAATAGTAAATGGTACGACTTTTCTTTAATAGAGTTTTCAAAGTTTTGACCTAATCTTATGGATGAAACTCATTATCCACTTTTATTAAGTTAACCCATGTTATATATTATTTGTGAAACTAACAAAGTTCTTTTAATTTTGTATCTTTCGATAAAATACTTTCACTGCTATGCTTTTTATGTTTTGAATTCCACTAATCACATAGCAGGTTCCATTAACAAGTTAATAGTAATGATATTTGCATCCCTAAGATTAAAAAATAAAAAAATCCAAAAATACAAGATTTTTTGGTTGAATGGGCGCAACCAAGAACTAATACTTTAGTCCTAATAGCACGTTACAACAGCTCTAGAAATTCTTATAAGCTATTTCGTGTTTGTTTTCGTAAACTAATAGAAAATAAATCTTTCCACGACTTAAAAATAATTTTGATGGAAAATTATCCTTAATGTAAATTATCAAAATTTCATTTTTGTGTAATGATATTTTGAAGTGTTGATTCAAATGCCATTCAGTTTAATCTGGAAAATAAATAATTTAGCAACTTTTTAGACAACAAGATCTTTTTAACAATATTCAAATTATACATGCAATTTCAGTGTAAAAAAGAAAAATTGTATGCGGATATTTAATCACGTTTTGCTATATCAACAAGCGTTTAACTTAACACTTGTTATCTTTAAAATCTTACAAATAAAAGTATATATAATTGGATAACAACATAAAAATCTTGTTACACTAACAATTCTTCAAAATTAATCTTTAAATCACATGGCAATAAAATGTTAGCCATTACTTATTATAATTCATCAAGATTAGAAGAAAAATTAAATATGAGAAGATAATTGCATTTAATTTTTTTGTCTTATAATCAACTTTCTATTTATACATGCTATAAGCATAACATTTCTCTAACAATATCTCTTGATACATACTAACAATTTATTTTTATTTTATAACAATACAATCTTGTCACTCATTGCACCATCCGTTTCTCCATTTTCACTTGTACCAATTATCATGTAATCATAATTACTTACTTAAACTCCCACCATTTGCACTATTTCTATCACTTCCTCCACCATATAAGCCTTCATTTTATTTAAGCTCCTTTGCTAACCCTAGCACCTCCTGCCACGCCTCCACCTCCACCTCCACCACCTCCACCTCCACTTGCACCAACACTTGCACTTCCTCCTCCTCCAACACCTGCACTAACCCAACTCCTCCTCCTGCACCAAGACCACACCTCCTCCGCCCCCACCAGCCCCAGCCCCACCACCTCCACCTGCCAACCCCAACACCTCCACCTCCTCCTCCACCTACACCTCCAGCAGCACCACCACCACCTCCACCAACTTGGGCTCCTCCACCTCCACCTCCACCCCCAACCTACCCCCACCCCCACCAAGACCAGCACCTCCTCCTCCTCCACCTCTACCTCGTCCTCCACCTCCACCCCGCCACCTCCACTTCCACCTCCACCTACACCACCCCAACTCCACCACCTGCACCAAGACCCACCTCCCTCCTCCTCCACCTCCACCTCCACCTCCACCTCCACTTCCACTAGCCCTAGCACTTCCTCCTCCACCTCCACCACCAGGACCTCCTCCTCCTCCACCGCACCAACCCCAGCACCTGACCCCACCAAGACCAGCGCTTCCACCTCCACCTACACCAGCCCAACATTACCACCTCCACCAACCCCAACACCTCCTCCCACACCCCCACCTAGACCAGCACCTCCTCCACCTCCACCAGCCCAGCACCTCCACCTCCACCAGCCCCCTTCACCACCACACCTCCACCTCCAGCCCCACCTACACCAACCCGGCTCCACCACCTACCCCAACACCTCCACCTGCACCTCACCAAGACCAGCACCCTCCTCCTCCTCCACTAGCTCCTGCTAGCACCCCTCCTCCACTGGCACCAACCCCACCCTACACCACCACCCTCCACCTCCACTTACACCAGCCCAGCACCACCACCTACACCAGCACCTCCTCCTCCACCTCCACTAGCATTCTCCACCACCTGCACCAACACCTCCACCTGCACCCGCACCAAGGCCACCTCCTCCTCCACCTCCACCTCCACCAGCTTCAGCACCTCCACCTCCACCGCCACCCCCACCAGCCCAACACCTCCACCTCCACCTGCACCAACACCGGCACCTCCTCCACCACCTACACCAACATTGACACCACCACCTGCACCAACCCCGGCACCTCCACCTCGCCGCACCAAGACACCTCTCTCCCACCTACACCAGGACCTCGCCTCCACCAATGTTACCTCCTCCGCCTCTTCCTCCTCCACCGCCTCCTACACTAGCACCTCCACCTACTCCAGCACCACCCCCTATACCACCACCTCCACCAAATCCACCTCCTCCAACTTGACCACCACCTTTATCATTACTACCAAAACCTCCACCTTTTCCAAAGCTCCCACAATTTTGAACTTTCCTTCCTTCTACTATCCCAACGATTATAATCATCAATAAAACAACACAGATTTTAATGTTGTGCGAAAATGTGGCCATGTTTGTTCGAAAGTGAAAAATGCTAAAGAGAATATTTTCGGGAATGGGAAAGTTCGTAGCCTAGGAAGAAAAGCTTGCAGTTCGATTGATGGGGATGATTTGAGGAACAACGGCCGTATTTATAGGAGACGGTTCCAATAGGAAGGTAATGATGTGGTGACTGGCACTAAGATGGCCAGAAGTTTCTACTATAGCTTTGACATTGATAGTTGATGGCCACGGGTGCAACCTGTAATTGCACTAAAATTCTCAACCGCAGTTAGTGCATCTGCCGCCATGCCTTTTATACACACTGAAAATATACGTGTCAATACGCCCTCAATTATGTATAATTTGGCTGTCACGTTTACTTCCAGAAAAGCTCTTAAAAGTACTTGTATTCTTTGATGCCTATAACTCCTTAGCACAAGCAATTCTCCATTATACGCTTCAGCAAATTACCCGATACAACGTGTTACGTGCCCCTAATACATGCTATGCTCCTGACACATTGTACGTTATCCCTCAATTATGGCAAGTTCGTCAACACACATGCTTTAACAGTTCCCCCCACTTTGCACATTGTATTGGGTTATCAATCCAATGTTGCTCTCCAGTAACATTGAAGCATATTATATTTGATAGTGAATTGCAACGTAGAGGGCCAAGTCATGCTCTTTGTAGTTGGTATGGGTATATTTAAATGTGAATGCTCGAACACGTAGCCAAAAGAGGGAAAGAAAAAAACAAATTCTCTATATAGACAATATGCTGCACTTAACGAGATTGAAAAATGCAACCCACAACAAGGTGTTTGAAGGATAGAAGTAATTGCTAAAATACAAATTGGCATGAAAGCTTACGCTCATATAGCGAACCAATGCACGCATGCTTACACAATGGAATTCAACAAAACAAACCACAACTAAAATATTTTACTGAAACTACTACCCAAAAACAGAATAGGAACGTGTTCCCAAGCGCAACGCGATAGCAGATAGCTTGTCCAGAAGCTAAAGTATCAAAAGCTTAGCATAATTTAACGTCAAACAATTTAGAGATAACTGAATTCCGCTTTCTTAAAATTCTAAAGTTTGGTCAAATTCTATGGTGACAAGTGCATCAGTGAATGGTGTTGCGATTCTTGGACAAAAAATGAACCTGAGCTGGAAGCATTCAAGAATGCCAAAAGAATAGAAGTGGCTCATTTGGTTGAATTTCAAGCTCATGAAGGAAGAGCCCCTATTTTATGCGGGATATCTTGTTCGCCCCTCTTATCCTTCTTTCTTTGCATTACATTTTTATGGTTTGGATGTCTTCTTTATCATTCACTTCATTTTAATTGAATAGTACCCAAAAAACAGTGAGAGAGGATGAAGGACACAGAAATATAGACCCTACATTCCAATGCAGCGGACCAACCAAATGCATACATACGATGTGACAACAATGGGGCTTATTCCTTCTTTTTCATCTCGTGAAGCAACATCACAGCAGTTTTTATTGTTGGTGAGACAACGGCACCATTATAAAAGAATATACTGTTCGAAGTAAGTAAACCTAAATCCTCTAAAACAAATGAAAACCCTCTTGTAATGGCAGGATATGCCTAAAGAGTAAAGAGAAAGAGATAGATAAATTGGTGGTAGGAAATAAGAAAATAACTACTAAGGTACGTCGGTAAAATCACTTGCCAATTAATCACCTTCAAACGACTTGAAACTTCCCCAAAATAATTATTGTTGAGGAAAACGGTTAGTTACCAAGGGAGCAATAGAAGAAATTGCCTGATTTGATTATACTTTGGCAGCCCTACTAAAAACTGTTTCCACTTTAAAACAAATGACCATCACATTGGGGGGAACAGAAATTGAAAATTGGCATTAGCATAGACCAGCATAAAACATCTCTCCCTAAAACTTAAACTAACTTATAATCTCTTAGTTATAAAAACTCTAATATCATATTATAAATCATCTCATGAAAATTTAAAATGATAAATAAAGACATGAATAATTTTTTTATCTTATATAGACTTTGGTAATTCAATTTTTTTTTTATAGCCATGAGAACAAAAATAATACACAAGCATTAAAAAATTTTAAATGATAATTTTTATACATTTAAAATGTGTTTAACATTAAACAATATCGTAAAGATGAGAAGTCTCTTGTATGGGGTCATGCATACCCACTCTCCCAAGTAAGTCCGTTCCCAAGAGAAATAAACACAGCCCACCATATGTCTAGGCTGGGCAATGTGGTAGGAAGCACTACAAATCTACGTTACTCCGCGACATGTCATATTTTTCTTGACAATAGAAGCCTCATCCTAATTAACACACTCCATAACATCCATTTTTTCAGCTGGATATAACCACCGGCGGGCTAGAAGCTAGAGGGAATAGAAATCTAGCTTTAACTAACGTACTTGAATATTTTGACTTCCCATTGAATTAAACGCCGAGAATATAACTTGCACGTAGCGTGGCAAGCTGCGAGGCTTCATCCAGTAAGCGAATAGCACTAATTCATTCGCTAACAAATTTGGAAAACCTAGTTCTTACCTTGTGTGATAAACAAATCAGGTACATCGAAAGAGGGTTAAAACGTTCAAGCTTAATACCTTGGCCGCAAAAAATTTCACAAACAACAAACACATATCGCTTCCATATGCATTTGTTCCTTGGCCAAAAGTAGAGTAAAAAAAGTGTGGTACTACTACCATTGAAGGAAGAATTAATAATTACATTCTATTTGCTGTTGCCCCTCAAAATTAATAAAGACAGACATCCCAACCTATCAGAGAACGTGAATGAAGTCAAACTAACTCTACCAAGTGCAGTTATACTACCGTATGCCTTCTGCTTCAGGAAAGGGGATTTAATAGGTCTTCTTCCGCAACGTTGTCTTCCTGGCATCTTTTCTTGAAGTAGCAGTGACTCTATGGTGTGGGTATATCTACTGTGGCTTGATACAAATCCTTCAATCTACGTACAGGATTGAACAAGAACCCAGAGTGAAAAAATACTGCCGAAGCAAACATAAGGAAAAATATAATAGTTAACTGCGAATTTTGGTAAAAGACGGCAGCTAGGCAAAAAAAGACGGACTCTATCTTGTTTACGTCTCTAGCTGACTTGATTTCTACCATCAGGTGTTTACGTAGTTCACCTGTATCATTCCCTTCGACGTGGCAACTCACAATTGTCATTTCCGGCTCCTCAAAAACTATAAAATCCAAACCCTTGATATCCTCATTTCCAACCTGGGAACATCAATCAACAAGCTTACATAAGGATCTGCACACTGACAGAAAAGCTGAGCGCGCGCGCTACCAAGAACTAACCTTGACCGGAACAGAATCAGGAGATGCACGCTCTATATTAGAACTGCCCAGAACATCCCTTTTAGATACTTTAACAGCATAGACAGTATCCGGTAGCAGTCCTCTCAGACGGTAATTCCCAGAGGAATCTGTCACAGTTTCCTCAAAATGACCTTTTGACTCTGACCGAGCTTCAACTGAAACTCCTCCTTTGGTTTGGCCAGACAACAATGTGACTAAGCCAGTAGCACTGTAAGAGTGGATTTACCTCAGCATCTTCCAGAATATAGTATGCTCAAATTAAAATGTGCAAGCATTTGGAATTGGCGAAAAGTTCATCGGGTGAAGAGTGCTATAATAAGATTTCGTGGTAAAAATATAGAAAGAATGAAAACAAGTCCATTGCTCAGTGGCTATCTTGTCAGTATGTTCTTCCTCTAAGCATCGGTTTTATATCCTCCATCACCCCATTCACCAGCATAGTTTTAAGTGCCTTTATATTAAATAGAAGTACTAGTTAACACAGCGTTGCAATAGGGTGCATCTTCAAGTCGTGGCAACCTTGTAGAAAAGTGGCAGGATTGTGTTCTACTAAAATCATGTATACTTGAATAGTTATGATTCGAAGTCAATATATTAGGTCAACTACCAATTCAAATGGAATTTACTATAGAATTCAGCTAAGAAAATATTTATCAGCAAGTGCTATATAAGGTAAATACATATCTGATGATTCGACATAGTTGCAGTGGTTTTTTTTTTAATTTTTGAAAATATTAATTTTAATGCAATATCAGTGTAAGATTTTATATTGTCATCCAATCACATTTTTATTCGCAAGACTTTTAAGGTAGTGAGTAATTGAGTTAAGACACTTTTCACTAATGTGGCAATAAAAAATAAATGTCCGTGTATAATTCTTGCATCGATAGTGCATTAATTTGTTTTTCCAGCTTAAACCAGAAAAAATATAGTTGCAGAGGAGCCTAGCTTGCAAAGAAGTATACAAGGAGTATGCATGTATGTAACATAACTATTAAGAAGATAATTTCATTGCGGAGAAAATATTTGTTGAGTTCCACTCCTGCTCTCACTCAAATTCACCAATAGAACATATCCCAATATACCTGATGTGCAGCCTTTATCCCAGTGTTTCAGAAAAGCAACAGTACTATTAAGAAGATAATTTACTTGCAGAGAAAACATTTGAGTTCCCCTCCTGCTCTCGCTCAAATTCACCAACAGAACATATCCCAATATACCTGATGTACAGTCTTTATCCCAGTGTTTCAGAATCAAGTTTTCACATAACCCACTGGCATTCCCTCTTAACTGTCCTTAAACAAGAGAAGGTGCTTTCCTTGTTTTCAACAGGTTACAGACAGTCTATACGTGTGTAGGTCCCAATTACTTGGATTAATCAGGAGGATAATTATATAAACAAAGACAACTCTTGAACTTAAATTCCAAGATATCTTTTTGAGGATTTGGCTCCTCTGAAGTGCACAATTTAGGGTAAAGTGCATGATAACTGTTGATGAGAAAATTAATGGTTCAGATTATTTTTCTTTTCAATAAAGTAGAATTTTACTAACAGAGAAGAATATCAGAGTCAAGAGGATAAGAGATCCTCAAAGCGCAAAAAAAAAAAAAGAAGACATTAAAAGTTTAATGGTTCAGACTCCATATTATCACAAGTGTATGATTTTTCATGTAAATGTTTATATTTTATAAAATCCTAAATTATTGATTTTTCATCGATGATTAATTAACTTGCATTGTACCCTCTGAAGTGCATCCTACAATTTAGAGGAGCCAAGTCTCTTTTGAAGTGCACTAAACCCTATACCAAATTCGAAGCACACTATCATATAATGTTAAGCAATCAGTTTCAATGATAAAGAAATTGTCAGACAATTATTCTTTTCCACAGGAGAAGGCCAAGATAAGCAATTAAACCATTTTCTACTGCAAAAACAATCGCCACTGCCACAAAGCTAAGAAAACTTGAAATGCAGCAAACACACACATACTCACTGATAATTATTTTCAGTTAAATGATAGAGAGGGGCACTTTAGTGAAATAATGGAAGCAAACCTGTAAGCGACACGTGTAGCCTGGAAAATAACTTCTCTAAACTCCCCTGCTCCAAGCTCTATTGCCTGTGCTGGAGGTGAGAAAGCATACTCCTAGGAAATAAGATGAAATATGCTGAATCAGGCAGTTGACAAAGACAGTTTCAGCAATGACCACCAACATAATTTTAATCATCATCAATTTCTTACTAGTCCTTATATTTACAAACACATCCAGAAAAGCAGCAACAATAAAAAATTCAGTACAAGCCTAAAGAAACACAAGCAGAAAATCCTATTAGAGTTAAATAGAAACACATGAAGAGTCTACGTGAAGAAACTACACAATTAAACACGATTGAAAAATGCTACAGCAGTTGTCCTTTTCTTTTTCTCATTTTCTTTCTTTTTGGCAACCACAGTTAGGTTCCTATTCCCTTTTGGGAGTGAGAGATGATTTTGGATCATAATCAAATTAAATCAAATCATATTGTGAACTGCAAGCGCCGCAGCACATGAACCAGAGCTTATTGATATAAATTTCAAGCATATCAAGTAGAACAGAATAGCAGCAAAATCCAATATCATGAAGAGTTATGTCCAGTAAAGTACCTTCAAAATAGGACGCAAATAGAACATTCCAGGAAACAAGTTATCAAACAGGAATGTCCTTCCGGCCCCACATACTGAATTGTTTCTATAACCATTGTCACCACTCAAAGATAAAAGAACTGAAGGAATGGGTTCGTTAACATCATCTTTGTGATGTACGTGCACAGAAATTTGACTAAGCTTCTGACAACTAAAGGAGTAAGGCCCAACTTGTTTCAAATGATAGCCAGACTGCAAAAAGAACAACTGCCAACAACAACTAAGTCTTTTTCTTAGGAATAAATCAAACAACGTATGATAACATGAAGGCAATCACAGGGGAAAAGGCCTTGTGCATTCAGTACTTAGATCTTCATCAAATGACACTAGTAATAAGAAGAGGTCGAGAAAATCATTATTGACAAAAGAGAGCAGCCCATTAGTATTAATATAGCAAGAAAATTGTACACTAGAAAGTATAACAGGAAATTTTTCATATATGTGGTGTGGTTTTGCTTCCTTTTTTTGGGGCACACGTCATGTTAAATTGCTCAAGAGAATGCAATTGGAAACTATTGACCATCATTTAATTGAGAATTAACTATACACATAAACATCTTAGATAAGTAGAGAAACAGTATAACTCCGCTTAAAATATTATTTTTTGTAGTTTGACATGGCTCTGAATAACAGACTACCTTTGAAGCCTCAACATTGTAACCAACATCATCATATAGAGGACCTGCCACAAAGGTGCCATCAGTCCCGATGGTCGTTTCAAGTACTAATTCACCACTTTTGAGTGCAGTGATGCTGCTATCCCCAGCCGCAAAAAGCCTTACATGAATGCCAGAAAGAGGAGGAGAAACTGATCCTTCAATATATACTCCCAGTCTTGAAGAAAATGGAAGAATATAAGCTTGACAATTATCATATGCCACTAATACCTAAGGAAATAGATTTTTCAAATGAAACTTTCAGTAATTGTCCCACAAGAACACCTGCAGACATACTAATCTTTTAATACTTACATGATGTTCTTTAGGATAAAACAAAAGTTTTTTCTCCCCATCATTCCTGTAAAGAAACAAAAAGAATAAGTCAACATTATAAAATTGGGCACATTACAGCACTTGAATAATTTTCATTTATGCTAAAGCTCAAGAGTTAGGAGGGGAGGGGAAGGGATGGAAATAAAAGATAAGTCTATGAAATAGACTTTAAATCTGAGTCCTTCTTAATGGTTTCGTCTATAGTAATCTTGATCTCACTACACCTTTAACAACTGGACTACCCTCTATCTAATCAAGTCGTCTTACAGGAGTTTCTATAGGTTTACTCTTCATGTAATCAAATTGTCTAAGGCAAAATTCTACCATATTCTCTACGTTCTCTTTAATGCATTAACTCCTAATCCTATCTTGTCAAGTGTATCTTCTCGTCCAACACAACATTCTCATCTCTATAACATCAAACATATTCTCTTACTGCTTTTTACCGCTCAATATTTATTCCCTTACAACATGTAGGTCTTATAGCTATGCAATAAAATCTTCTAGACATAGATGGAAAGAAAACGATCATGTACATTATATGCACAATACACTAGTAAGCAACATAGAAAAAATGATAAGCTAATACATATGTTTTATAACTATTTTTTTTCCAGATAATGGAGAATGTGTATGTTATAAATTCAAAATGGCACAAAGTAAAGCAGCTGAAATAGTTAGCACAGAATTCGCATCGTTAGCATGAAATGGTATAGATGCACTTTAATGTACTTTATTATTGAAGGCACTTTAGCATTGATACTTTAATGCACTTCAACAGTGTACCTTGAGTCCCGAGGAACAAAGGTAAGCTTTTCTCCAAGATTGGCCCAAACAGAGTACTCAAAGATAGCAGTATTTGTTTGGTCCTTCTCATGGGATTTAAGTTTGGCATTAGCAGAATCAATAACATCGGCCCCATCATTTTGAATGTCGACAACTATGTTCTTAGGTAATGCATTAAGTGAGCTGGACTGCAAATTTATTTGTCCTTATAAGAAGATACTTTTCTCCTTTTAGATGGATTGGCTACAAAAAGAAACAAATTTGAACATGATGGAATGAAATCCAAGAAAGTACCAATATTAATGAATAAACTGAAAATAGAATTGTGGCTATGTGAATTCTCCATACTGATAGATTAGATGTATCAATTTTCACAGACGAGCTCCCAAAGAAGACACACGAGTCACCAAAATAAAATTCATGTACTCCAGGATATTCTACACATATATCTGGGAACCTTTCTGCAAAGAAGAGAAATGAATTTTGTGAAGCGCAATTTCACAAAATTCATATTAAACTCGTATAGTCCAATTATTATTATTATGTTCATGAATATATATAAGTTGACCAAACAAAACAAAATGAACTTGATTGCAGATCAAAGATCACGTTTGTAGAGAATGGATGCACAGGACCCGGAGCAAACGAATACCAGCGTGTGCCTTGGATGAAACACCTGAGCGGATCTGAGCTCGATCAGTTCGTGAACATCTCTTTTATTGACACAGAAGGGTGGATTGCAGATATTCCCTTACGATCTTAATTTGTTTGACTCTACGTTGATCGCTTCAGAACTATTTTCACTAAAAAATGTTGAAAAATTAATATTAGTCCAGTTTGTAACATCAGCAGATAGCTCTACTGTCTTTCCTTTCATATCATGTTTCTTCATGTTTATTAATGCTGTTTCAATCATTTTCTTCCTTGATCGCCGAGTTAGATTTTACAAGCCTGATTGAATTATCACAGGATCCATGGTTATCAACTCGAGAAACTTTTAGATGCTTTCTCTGTCATTTATATATATTTGATGGATGCATTATATGGCTATGGGAAGCTAGCACAAAACGTTTCTATTTGGGGTATTCAAAATTGAATTAAAACTGAAACTCAATCAAAAAAATCGAAACCAATCAAAACTAAAATAAATCGGTTTGAATTAATTCTTAATTTGTGAAAACAAATCAATCTTATCGGTTTTCAATTCTTATTTTCAAAACCAAACTAAATCAAATCAACTGATAACATATTATATTAATAATTATATATATATATATATATATATTTATTAATATAATATGTTATTTATCAAAAATTTCTATCCGTATTTAAATTTGTCTCATATTTTAACTCAATATTTTGGATTTTCAATTATAAATCAATTCTTCTAATTTAATCAATATGATTTTTGCCCAAATCTTTTATTATTTATTTAGCTTATTAGTTATTAGTATTACATATTAGCATGACTTCTAAAAATTACCTTGGATTTTATAATTATATAATTTTATAATAACGATTAGTCTAATTTGATGTTGTTCATAGTTACATTTTATATTTTATAATTTTTTATTATTTGCCAAACACAACCCCCTCCACCATCCTATCCACCATCACCGATAGCCCCCAAGCACCCAAAAAACCAATCATAGTCCTTCACCGCCCAAATATCATCATCTTCAGAACCTCCATCGTTAAACACCATAGCCACCTGAGCCTTAGACCACCATCTCCTCCAGCTGCATCGCAACCAGCCAGGTGAAGCCCGATCACCGTTCTCGCAAAGCCCAGCAACACCTATGAGATCCACCAAGAAGTTCGAGCCTGTAGGCCGTGACCTGCACGCGGTTGATGCCGCGCTACCACGCATTCCACCTAGCCCAGTCGTGGAGAGCCTCGCCATGCACCGTCCTCCATTGCAAAGATCCCATGGAGACCACCAACGGTGCCACAAAGCCTCACCGCCTCAGCCTCTCCCGTGTACCGAGGAGACCGCACCCTACACCTCCTCCCAGCCCTTGCGCGTTGTTCAATCATCATTAGCGCTCCTCCGCCTCAGTCCCCTAGTGCCGCCATGTGCCAGGAGAGCCCGCCAGTGCTCCTTGCTAGGTCACCGTTTTTGCCTCTATTTTGAGTGTAGCACAGCGAGGTTTTATTAAACTTTGTTGTTTTTTTATTTTTCAGATTGAGTAATGTTATTTTGACTCATGGAACACCATCCTGACATACTCACACCTACCATTAGATGAGATGTGGGACCCAACTAAGTAAGATCCATATCTAATTCAATGATGGATGTGAGTGTGTTGGTGCCACAAAGTGAGAGTCAAAATAACATTTCTTTTTAGATTAGGATTCTATTCTTTTTGTTCTTTTATTTAGTTTTTTTTTCTTTTGGGTAAGGATTGTTGGGCTGAAGTTAGTCTTTGGGCTCTAGTTTTAGGTTCCTTAAGTTGGTTTTTTTTTAGTTTGGGTTGGTTCCTTTTTTTTTCTTCCTTTCTTTATGGGTCAGATTTCTGAGTGTTTGAGCTGCTCTTCAGCGAAACTTTGGGCCTTTTAGTCTTTTAGGTTATTGTTTGTTTGTCTTGTTTTTTTTTTTTTTTGGGTCAAGTCCTGGGTCTTTTGTTTTGGGCTGTTTGTTTGTTTTTGGGTTGACATTTTTTAAAATTTTTTTATTGTGTAATAATCAATAGTCATGATTGAGAAGTGGATACCTTCTTCATATATCCTTGAATTGTAAAGGTTTATTGGGTAGCCTAGTGCTAACTTGAATCCTGTGCAAAAACGGATTTCTTTTAAATAATTTGTCAGTTAAAATTCTCTTCACAAATAAAATCAACCAACACATTTTTTATCTTTCTTTTAATTAAAATTCATCAAACACCTAAGCATTTTCTAGAAGAACTACGTGACTTTAAATTCCTTATTGCACAGAGGATACATAGGAGTTGATATTTTTCTGTCAAGTCAAAATTAAATTTTCCTAAATTTGTTTTCTTTTCATTTGTAAATATTTATTATTAAATTTTGTAAATATTTTTCAAACTTTAATTTTTAGGGAAAAAATAAGTTCTTAAAGTTCTGTTATTTTAATTTTACACAACAAACTTTGGTAACCGTCATGAGGGATATGTTAGGGGTGTAATTGGTTTAAGTTTCTACCATTTTCTAATCATAATTAGACTCCGAACCTAATTTTAGCTGAAAAGACTAGTCTTACCAAATTAAAAGGGTTTTCCAATTTTTACCATAAATAAAAATTGGTGGCGACTCTATTGATCATTTGAAAACTAAAATCTTTTCTCGTTGCGGTGCCCTCTAGACGTTGTGACAATCGCAATGTAAAAAAAATTGTACACGGACAATTAATCACGATTGTTACATCAACAATTATTAAACTTAACACCTACTACTTATTAAAAAATCTAACAAATAAAAATATATAATTGAATAATAATATATAAAAATATTTTTACACTGACTATATACCGAAATTAATCTTTAAATCATATTGCAATAAAATGTTTGCCATTACTTATTATAATTCGTCAAGAAGATACGAAGAAAAATTAAATATGAGAAGATAATTGGTTTTAGTTTTATTATCTTACAACAAGCATAATATTTCTTTGACAATATTTCTCTAACCCATACAATACATTTTTATTTTATAACAACATATTCTTGACACTTATTGCACCATATATGTCTCCATTTTCATTTATACCAATTATCATATCACCACTATTACTTATTCTAGAACCCCTCACCATAAGCCTTCATTTTCATTTTAGTACCTCCTCTACCATCCCTACACCTCCTTTTTCGCCTGCAACATTACCAGCACCAACACTTGCACCTCGTCCTACTCTAGCACTTGTGAAAACCCTAGCACCTCCTTTCCCCACACAGCTTCAGCACCATCACCTGCACCAACTCCAGCGCCTTCACCTACCAAGACCAACACCTCCTCCTTCACCTACACCTACCCGCAACACCACCTGACTAACCCTAGCACTACACCACCTCTACCAGCCTCGGCACCACCACTTACACCTCTATCAGCCCCAACACCAACAATTCACCGCACCAAGACCAGCACCTCCACCTACACCAAGCCTGGCTCCACCACTCGTTCCAACCCCAACACCTTCATCTACAGTTGCACCAAGACTAGTGTTCTTCTTGCTTAGGATTAGGTAGGCTCGCTCTTGCTTGAACGTCTCCCCGTTGTCTCGACTCCGTTTATATCCTTTGGCCAGGGATCCGTTATTGCCATCAATGCTAGGCTGTTCTCTGTTTAATGATTCGACATTCCTCAGGAGGGACGTTTTGTATCCTAAGGGTTGGGAAACCCTATGTTCCTTTGGACTTTTCAAGGTTGTGAAGCCCGATCTCTTGAAAGTATGGGTCGGCCAGGTTGTCAAGGTTCTTATTGGCTTGGAGGTCAGATGGCCAGGATGGCCCAATGGACGTGGGCCATATTGTGGGCACTTTTTTCTGAAGTTTTGGGGTTTTCTCCAAGGCCCTGAGGTCGGTATATGTCCCCATCCACAAGCCCTCCAGGCTCGAAGTCTGAAGACTGAAGAGGCTAGGATAAAATGTGCTCATGAGCTTGGACTGCTCTTGCCTGGAGTTCATTGATTTCAAATTTCCCTCCAAGTTTTTCATGACTTTGCAGCTCTCGAGTTAGTGGCCACGTGTCGACATCATGTAGGTTGGGAAGTCACGTTCATTAAATGCGACTCTATCGCTGCATGATATGGGCACGTGTCCTTAAGTGAACGGTGATGATGAGGAAGTTGAAAAGCCTTTCTTGTCAGCCAAAGCATCGAAGAAGTGAGGTTACTTATTTTCATTTTTCTTTATTCGTGTTTGTTCTTCGTCTAAGTTCTCCCTCTCTCTTAGCTTATGGTTTATCGCTCCCAAATTGCTCAGGTTGTTGGTGCCTGCACGAATCATCGAAGGCTCTTTGCGTGCTCATTCTCCTTCTCTCTTTTCGAAAGGTATGCCATTTATTCTTCTTTCTTCTATCTCTTTCGTGAATGATAGAATATTTTTGGTTTAATGGTGAGTGTATTGAATGTGTATTCAAAGAATCTAATCTGTTCAATTTGTGTTTATGATTTTGTATCAAAAGAATGTATGGGTTTTTGAATTGGAATTGGTTGTACTCCGAATGTTTGTTGTTTTGGTGATGTACTATGGGTTTCTGCCATTATTCTTATCTCATACCTTGCTTTCCTGTTGGGGCTTCCCAACGGGTACCTCTGGGTTGTGTAGGTTTACTACTAAGAAGACCATGACAAAATAGCCAGCTGAGGTCCTGGCCCCAACCTAGTGATATGTTTGACTCGTTGGGAAATATAAAGTCCACCCTAACCGATGCTAAGGATGTGGAGCGGGTGCTACCCGATAGTGTACCTGATGGTTTTGAGTTAGTTGCATGTGGTTTGGATGATCAGTGATCGGTGACCCTGGTCGGTTCGTTTTATGTTTACGAGACTATTTTCAGTTGGGTGAAAAGAATTCCCTTTTCCAAGCTTGAATATTGATATCCTTACCATTCTTCAATTGGCTCCCATCCAACTTCATCCTAATTCCTGGGGCTTCCTCCAGGATTCTGGTTGTGATTCCTTGGGGTTCCAGGCGACCCTGGGTTGTTCTTTTATTATTTTCGGGTGAATAAGACCAAGGCCGGTAGTAAGTCACTTATCGTCATCGCGCAAGAAGCGGTTACTCCAGGCGTCCGAATCATCATATAAGAGATGGATGTATGTGGATCAATTTTTTAAAGTTCGGCATTGTGCTCAAGTAAGGGGCCAGTTCTATGATGCCTTCGGCCATACAAAATTTCCTTTCCGGTGGAACACTTCTCCTCTCCGAGTCCCGGGTGTCCTTAAGGGACTTCTCTCGAGGAAAATTCATGCTGCCAGGCTAGAGCAATTGTCAGCCGATATTGTTGCTCAAAATTTCACCGGAGTAAAGTGTGCTTTCCTGATCCAAGATAGGGATAATCGACCTTTTCTGAAAAAAGATTCCATAAGGAGAAATGTTTGTATTGTTAGAATAATTTAGCTAATGTGTATCTTGACTTAGCTTTGCATTTTTTTTTTTAGGGCAGTTTCTTGAGCTGGAGCAAGAGAAGAAGGCCATGGCGACAAATCTCCTTGCTATGATGTTGACGCTCTCCAAGCAGTGAAGAGAAGAAAAGAAAGGCCAGCTCTGAAGTTTTTGGTGGTTCCTCTGGGGGGGTTCTGCGAGCATTCTAGTTGAGCCGTCGACATAACCTCTAGCCCGACACAGGAGATGGGGATGGAGGTGATGGTTCCATTCAATCTGACCCGATTGGTATGATCGATGGGGGCCTTCAACTTCTTGGAGGTCCTCCCTCCACGCCCTCCAGGTATGGTCGCCTCCACCCTTCTGATCCCTTATTAGAAGCAACTTTGCCATTTCTAAAAGCGATTAGTGGGGATGAGGGGTTCCAATTAGCTCCATTTGGGATAGGCGTTTTGGTAATGAGCGTCTAATTGATTCCTAACTATTGTTCGATAATGATATTGCCAAGTTTCAGAAGGTCGGTTTGTTGTCTCTATTCGAGCTCAAGAAGTGACCTCCCTTTGAAATGTTGCCATGGCTAGGTATGTTGAGAAGGAGGTCCAAAAGATGGCTTCTCATACTAACCAAACTAAAATTTGTCAGAGGCTCGAGGCGAAATAGATAGACTGGAGAAATTACAAAGTGATAAAAGAGTGAAGTTTGAAGCTCGGGAAAGCAACAGGAAGAACGGATAAGGTTCTCTCTCAGGTTCAGACCTTTTCATCATTAGAGTCTATCCAAAAGAATGAAAAAGAGCTCTTAGAAGAACTGACCAAGGTAAAAGCCCAGAAAGATGAGGTTGAATAGTCGGTAATTGATGACTTTCCTCGTCAATTTGAGGCGAGCTATGAGCGAGCTCGAAGCCATTTCAAGTATCTCTTTGGAGATTTTGGGCTGGATTTCGATCAAGCTGGGCCATGGCACAAGATGGTTGACGGCTCATTGCATCCACCCTCTGATGATTCTGACGTTGAAGAGGGAGATCAAGGGGAACGAGGAAGCATGAAGGTCGGGAAATGCCCTGATTTTATTTCTGTAAATATTAAGGTCGTCAATGAACCAGATAATTTTGCTTGCTTATATTTTTTACAAAAAAGGATTTTTGTTCCTGTTAGTAAGGTCTATTACTTTTTGTTACGCCGTTTGTTGCATTTTTGCGTTAGTGATATCGATCGGGCTGAATGCCCAAATATTCTATTTAAGGTTGATTTTTGTTTACTCGTGACCACAAGGTTTTGGCGATATAAAGATCGGTGTTTGCTTACTCGTGACAACGAGATTTCAATGGATATGAAGATCAGTGTTTGCATACTCGTGATAATGAGGTTTCTGGATATGAGGATCCGTGTTTGCATACTCATGATAACGAGGTTTTGGTGGATATGAAGATCAGTGTTTGTATATTCATGACCAGCTATTAGCTAAATAAACATGCAATAGAATGTATGTTTGAGGAAGGAAACAAATATATAGCATAGAATATGTGGCTTCGTAATACAAAATTCTAGCTATACCTTTGTAATTTCATAGCATTCCACGTTCTAGGTATGGCTTTTCCATCCATTGTGGAGAGTCTATAGGCACCATTTCCCAGGTTTGCTTCAATTCAAAATAGACCGTCCAAGTTGGGCCTAACTTTCCTTCAGCCGGGTGTTTGTTCGCCTTTCTGAGTACAAATCTCCTTTATGAAATTCTCTCTTTATTACCTTCTGTTGTAAATCGGGCAACTTTCTTCTTGGCTACAATGCTCCTTATGTGGGCCATCTCTTGTTCTTCCTCCAATAGGTCAAGGTCTGCTTTCTCACCTTGTCATTTTGGTCTTCCTTGAATTTTTTTGTTCTGAAAAATGGAGGCCCACTTCCATCGGATCAAGCCTCTGCACCATAATTGAGGCGGAAGGGTGTTTCTTTTGTAGCCGACTGAGTGGTTGTGTGGTAGGCCCATAGGACACTATGTAGTTCTTCTACCCAACAACCTTTTGCCTGGTCCATATGTTTCTTGATGCCCTGAAGGATGAATTTATTGGCAGCTTCTGCCGGTCGTTGCACTAGGGGTTTCTATGGAGGCAAATATTTGTTTGATTCCTAGGCGTTTGCAAAACCCTTTAAAGTTTTTGTCTGAATTGAGATCCGTTGTCTGGAACCATGGCATAAGGCAGACCATATCTACAAACTATGTTTTTCCACACGAAATCTTAAATTTTCCAAGCTGTGGTAGATGATAAGGGCTCCACTTCAATCCATTTAGTGAAATCAATTGCTACAAGAAGGAATTTTCGCTGTCCGTGGCTTGAGGGAATGGGCCTAAGAGGTCCATCCCCCATCTACAAAATGGCCATTGTACATCTGAACTGTGAAGTTCTTCAGGAGGTGCCAAGTGCACAAAAGCAAACCTTTGTCATTTGTCGCACTTCTAAACGTATTTTGAACAATCTGCTTTAATTGTTGGCCAATAATAGCCGCTCTGATGACCTTCCTGGCAAGAGATCTTGCTCCTAGATGATGCCCATAGACCTCTTCGTGTATCTCTACCATTACATATTCTGACTACTTGGGTCTAGGCATTTCAGGAGGGCATCGAGAATCCACGCTTGTATAGTTGTCCCTCCATAATCACATAGTAGGCTGAAAATTGACAAAGCTTCCTAGCGACCTTGTCTTTGACTGGGACTTCGCCAGTCGTTAGGAACTTCTTGATAGGGGTCATCCAAGAATCCCTGTATGCCGTAGTGTAAAGGTTGGATGGATCATTACTTGGAAATCTGCTTGAGATGGTTGGAGTGTCAATATGGAATATGCCTGTTGAAGGTATGGTTGGATGTTCAATTGTCTCTTGAATGATCGATCGATTATTCCCGGTGTTGCTGCTAGCTAACTTTGAAAGAAGATCGGCGCGTGAGTTTTGATTTCTTTTGATGTGCTCGATGTGGAATTTGAGGAAGGTCGTCGTCAACTTCTTGACTTGGTTAAGATATTGCGCCAAAAGGGTGTCTTTAGCTAGATATGCTCCCTTTACTTGCGTTTGTTATTTGAAAAGCTATATTTGCACATGAAACTAAAAAAAATAGCCTGGGTATTTGTTAAATCAATAACACCAAAATGAATTTTATTAATGTACTTTAAAGAGGAGCAAATAAAATGTCAGACTTTCAATGGGATGGCGATAATGGTATGGGTGAGAAATGAGAAAGCTACCTACTAAGTTACATATTAGATTATTCCTTGGCAGATGAAGTTTTAAACCCATGCACATATGTCCAGATACCTGGTTTGTGACGATCTGAGAGTCACTTTTGGTAGTGATAGCTGAGGCACCCATTTCTTTGCCCAAATGAAGGCCGCAAGAAAGGCTTCATATTCGGCTTGGTTGTTGCTAGCTTTGAATCCAAACTTTAAAGATTTCTTTATTGTCACCCGTCTGGCCCTTCTAAAATTATACCTGCTCCACTTCCTCGCAAATTGGAAGCCCTATCCACATAGAGGGTCCATTCCTTGGTCGGAATCGGCCAAATCGCACCACTCGTTGATAAAGTCTGCCAAGACTGGATTTGATTGGACCTCGCTTTCGTATAGTATCTCGTATCAGATAGCTCCATCAACTAAGCGATCATGCGGCCAGCCAAATCAGGTTTTGCAAGGACCTCCTGATTGGTTGGTAATCCTAACAATGATCTGATGACTCTAAAAAAGAGCATAGCCGCCTGTCGTGATTACCAATGCTTGTTCAATTTTTTGTAGCGGGTTTTAGGGCTTTGTAACACCTTGCTCACAAAGTACACCGAGAGTTGTTCTTTTTTACTTCCCTTACCATGTCAAACTAACTACTTTTGTAAATATGAGAGATAGAGTAATAACGGTTCTCCTAAAATGGGTTTCGTCAGATGGGGGCTTGAAAGAAACAACTTTATGTTCTAGAGGGCTGCTTCACATTCATCATTCCACTTGAATTGCTTTGCTTTCCTTATCCAATTAAACAAAGGGAGTCTGTCACCCGCTTTAGACATAAAATGGGTTAAGGCCGTCACTCGACCTCAGCGTTGCCCCTTCTCCTTTATGGCTGGGCTTCTCATTTCAATGACAGCCTTGCATTTATCTAGGTTAGCCTCGATTCCTCTGTGTGTGATCATGAAGCCCATAAACTTTTCAGCTTGTACTCCGAATGTACACTTGTTTGGATTCAGATGCATGTTGTGTTTTCTTAGTTCCTCAAAGATTTCTGAATGTCTACCAAATGATCTCCATTACAACTAGTCTTCACGACCATATCGTCTACATAGACTTCGATATTTTACCAATTTGCTGCTAAAAAACCTTGTTTATTAATCATTGATATGTGACCCTTGTTTTTCAGACCAAAAGGCATTGCCCAGTAGCAATATGTTGGACCATCCGTCATGAAGGCTGTCTTTTCTTCGTCTTCCATGCATCGAAATCTGATTGTATCCGAGTATGCATCCATGAAGCTCAAGAACTCTACCCTGAGAGAATCCACCAGCTTATCAATGTTTGGTAGGGGATATGAGTCTTTAGGGCATGCTTTGTTGAGATTTGTGAAGTCAATGCATGTCCACCATGTTCCCTTGTTCTTATTTTCAACCAGGACTACATTAGAAAGCCAAGTTGTGTATTTTAACTCCTGATGAATCCCGCTTTCAAGAGTTTTTCCTTTCGGCCCTCACGATCTTCTTTTTTTGGTCGATGAGATCCACTTTCACTGGCTGCGGGCTTATCTGGGAATAACCTCTAATTTGTGACTCATGAAACTTGGATCAATACCTGGCATGTCCCTTAAACCTAGGCAAACAAATCTGCATATCCGTCAAGAGCTGAATGAGCTTCATCTTCATATCCTGTGGAAGTCCTTACCTTCACGCTTCGCTCTTCATTATCTCCAAATTTGATTTTCTCCACTTCCCCATTGGGCTAAAGTCTAGTCTCCTGGAAGTCTTCATGAGGGTCAACTTGGCCATATTGATATCAGGCATAACCTTGTCCATGTTAACATCAGAAGTCCGATTTGCTTCCTTTTCCTTCCAGGAACAATGGTCCTGGGATTGCCTGTGTATTCATAGACAATCTACGTAACATTGTTTGCCTCTTGCGATCTGTGGATCACCCCGACCCTTAAGTTGATCGGAAACTTCATCGTGATGAGAGGTTGAAATGATTGCTCTGAGCTTGTCAATAGATGTCCGACCAATGATGATGTTGTATGGGCTCTGCTTGTCCACAATAAGGTATTTCACCGAAATGGTCTTGACCCTGCCAAAGGTGGTTAATAGTTCTACACTCCCCTGGGGACAACTTGTTCTCCATTAAAGCTTATCAGGCCGCCATAAGAGCGGAGATGTTTCTTTAGGCAAGTTAAGCTTTGAAAAAGCTTATATAAAAATGATGTCTGTGAGCTTCCCTGTCAATCAGAACGCTTCTTACTTCAAAATTGGCGACAATAACCTAGATGACCATTGGATCATCATGATTAGGTTCTCTCCCTTTGAAGTCTTCAGTTAGAAGTGGTCGGGACATCATCCTTTATTGATCTTGGGAGCTGTGACCAATACTCATCATGGCCTTCAAACCTCACAAGTGTCTTTTTGGGGCTGATTCTGATGAGCCACCTCCGGCATAACCGCCCGCGATTGTATGAATGACGCCTCTACGGACGGGCCCTCATTTGCCTGTGATTTGTTTCTATCTCCTAATCGGTCTTTTTTGGCCTTCGCTCCTCTCTACTTGGATATCAAGGGAAATACTTGGCTAGCTTCTGCTTCTGGCTAGACTCTCCAAAAGTCCCTGAGAACATCACATTCGTTGGTCGTATAACCAAAGGCTTGGTGATAGTCATAGTGTTTACGGGTCAACATATTAAGGTTAGAATCTCGATGCTTTTGGAGGGCTACAATGCTGCAAACATCACGAGGAATCACATCTTTTGGAGCCTCAAATTGGGCGTAGTTTGTGTAGGCCTATTAGAGGGTCTGGTTTTTCAGGGTATCTATCTCAATTTTTTCTCGGCCCTTAATTCCTCTGGAATGAATTCCAGGTTGGCGTGGGCTTGAGTCTCCTATCTCTTTAGGGATTCTGGGTGATCTTTAGGCTCCTCCCGTTTTGCTTTTGACTTTCGCCCTCTTCCTCTCCTTGATGTACCCACGGCTATTACCCAGTTCGTCCAAACTATGAAGGGGATTAATGTCTAGCGACTCAGATAAATGGTCCTGGTTTCAGTGCTCCTACAAGGCGTACATAGCAATCTTCTGATCCAAGTCTTTAATTTGAGCTGCCTCCTGTTGAATGGTCCCATGAAATCCTTCAGTGGTTCTCAATCACCCTGATGAGGCCATACAGACTTCCAATCATCTTCTTGATGGGTCTTGCTGTAAAATGATTTAGAAAATGATCGGTTAGGTCATTAAAACTCATAATGGATCATGGAAGAAGGGATGAGAACCATTGTTGCGCGGCATCTATAAGAGTAGCAAGGAAGGCTTTGTAATGGAGTGCGTTGAGTCGCAGGCTAGCATTGCGTTCTTAAGGCATCGACATAGCTTTGGGTTGACGTGCCGTCGTAAGGTCGTAAATGGGTTGGTGGCAGTATGAGGTGGGACGACTTCGTCATGATGAACTTTGTGAATGGGTGTCCAGGATGATCAGGGATGGTTATGTGTTTGTCAGTTAAATGATAAGGGAAAATTATGGTGTGTTTGGCTTGGGTAATGGTGAGCTGGTGTTTCAGAATATGAGAAGGTGTGGTGAGTTGAGTGATGTGGCTCGTGAATTGGAGGTCGGTAAGGATTATGGTTCCTATGTGATGGTTAGGTCTCCGAATGCTCTGGAGGAAACTGGATTCTTCAGATGTTCATTTCATTATTGGTTCATGACGTTTATTGTTACTGCATGTCTTGAAGGGTTTTCATAATTGCTCGACGAACGAAGGGCACATAATTTGTACTCCCTCTATCATCATTGTTGGATTGGGTATTGGTGGTGGTGTTTTGGATGTTCCCCTTACTACGCGTGTTGACCATTGAGACAGGTGAAGGCGTGCAATCTAAGAGTTTTAGAGAGATGAGAAAGGTTTTATTCCCCATAACGCTAAAATGTTGCCTCGGTCAGGAATTAGGTAGGCTCGTTCTTGCTTATGCCTCCTCATTGTCTCGACTATATATATCCTTTGGCCAGGGATCCATTACTGCCATCAATGCTAGGTCGTTTCTTTGTTTAATGATTCACATTCCCGTTAGGAGGATGATCTAGATCCTATGTTCCTTTGGGCCTTTCAAGGTTGATCTCTCTATGGGTAAAGGTCTAGTTGGATGAGATTGGCCCAATGGACGTGGGCCATATTGTGACACGTGCCAGAGATGAGAAAGGTTTTACCATTCCATAAATGTTCCTAGGAGTATTAGGTAGGTCGGCTTAACGTCTCTCATTGTCTCGACTTTATATATCCTTTGGCCAGGGATCCATTACTCCATCAATGCTAGGTCGTTTCTTTGTTTAATGATTCAACATTCCCGTAGGAGGGATGTATGGGGGAATCCTATGTTCCTTTGGGCCTTTCAAGGTAGTGAAGCCCGATTCTCGAAAGTATGGGGTCGGCAGGTTGCGAGGTTCTTGCAGCTTGGAGGTGAGATGGCTTGGATGGCCCAATGGACGTGGGCCATATTGTGGCCAGTTTTTAAAGTTTTGGGTTGTCTAGGGCCGCGAGGTCGTATATGTCCGACCAATCAAACTAGCACCTCCTTCTCCACCTCCAAATTGCATTTTGTTATTTATATTATTTTATAAAAGTTCTCAATTATAATTTAACTACCTTATTTAATCATTTCTTTTTTTTGGTAATTTTTAACTATGTTGTTATCCATTCACATAATTAAAAAAATTGTCATTATCTATTAGTGATAACAAAGGAGATTGATATAACCTTTTTTATATTTATTTTTTTTTATATAAGAAGAATTTGTAAACATACTCACAATAACTGCACACTCACAATAACTAAATGTTTTTCCTCTTTCAAAACTTGCATGAGAGTTATACTCTTTCTCATATTAGTATATAACTATTTTCACAAATGTATTCATAAATCAAAGGTTTAAAAATTTAGAAAATTCAGTTTTATTAAAGCTATATGACAATGCAAAAAATACAATGATAGTGTAGTACACTTAAACACGCTTTTAAATATCTTTTCATTATACTTTAGATGTCACTAAGATAGCTATAGCACATCTAAACTTGAAAACTTCAACCGTTTAATTATATATATCTCCTTAGATGCAAGTGAGCTTGCAGTCTAATGGTATACTTCTACATGTTTTAATGAACAATAGAAAGTTGCAATTTTCGACTCTTATTCCTATCTTATTCCCTAATATTTTAGTTTAAAAAAATTATATATGCTTAGCTTGGCCTTTATAATTAGTTATTGGTTTGATTTCAATCCTTATATATATTTTTTATTCTCCATTAATTTTCCCGAAGTTTACAAAAGGAAATAAAATTTTATATATATATTACTAGACACCCTCTTTATATTTCAATCTTTTCACTTACATATTTGTTGTATTTTTATTTTGTTTCTATATTGAAAATCTCTATTTTAAGTTTTTCACATTTAGCAGATATTAATTGCATTTATATATATTTCTGATATTACTTATATATATTGACTTATGGAGTCCCTAAAAAATATATTTACTTATGGAGTTTTGGCCTATTTGTCAATTTATTCGGCTCTTTACTCCTTTGTGCAATATGTTTGGAAGATAGTTACAATTTTGTCCTTTAAAGTTAAAATTGTAACATAATTGTCTTTAAAATAAAAATTATGAGAAATTATCCTGAATAAAACTTGAATCACTTAGGATAATTAAAGTTAGTCCCTTAAACTTTACTTGAACACAAATGTGAATGATTTTTACAATTTTAAAAATTAAATCATTAATTTTATAATTTTAAGAATTAAAGTCAAACTCGCTATAACTTTAAAGACTAAATGTACATCGATCACTCAAAATTAATAACATAAGTTATTACCAATTATAAGAAGTTGTGTGGTGTAGATGTAATGTAAGCTTATGTAATATATATTGCTGCATTCATGTCGAATAAGTGCAGAATGTATTTTTATTTTCGTGTCTTTTGGGTGTGGTTGTATTGAAATAAGTTTGTATTCATGGTTTTGGGGTCTGGTTGTATTGGTAGGTGTAGTAGGAACTGTTATGTTGTGTATCGTGGACCTTGGAAGGTTCATTGCATTACCAGCCTTGTGTTTGGACTTGTTCCTTCCTGCTAAGGGAATTTTCTAATTATCAAAAAAAGTTATTACCAATTATATATTATTTATCCAGTGTCAACATGTCAAAATGTTAGTGCTTGTTAACTGTATTAGAGATCAAATAATGGAACTGAAAGTGAAGTATTATTAGATGTTTCTATATGTGTGTATGTGTGTGTGTGTGTGTGTAAAGGAAAGAGTTTGTTTTATAACTAACTATCCTAACTAAAGTTTTTTACATTAATGGCTACATTAATATGTCTAATACTCCCCCTCAAGTTGGGAGGTAAATATCCAAAATTCCCAACTTGGAAACTGATACTTGACTGAGATGGTGGTAGTGGCTTGGTCAATATATCAGCAAGTTGTTGGTTGCTTTTGACATGTAGTTTGAGAACTCTAGCATTGAATTTTTCCCTTATGAAGTGGCAATCAATCTCTATATGTTTGGATCGCTCATGGAAGGTTGGATTAGAGGATAAGTGTATTGCGGATTGATTGTCATAGAACACTAAGGCAGGTGGAACATTGATGCCGAATTCCTTTAGGATTTGATTCATCCAAGTGAGTTCCCTGAGACACAAGATAATGTTCTGTATTCAGTTTCTGCTAAGATTTACTCACTGTGGGTTGCTTATTTGTTTTCCAAGACAACAAAGATTGCTTAGGAAAACCAGAAAACTAGTTGTTAATCTTCTAGTGTCGATGCACTGGCCCAATCACATTGAGTATGCACTTATGGTGAGTGAAGAAGTGGTAGAAAAAGTAATCCTTGGCATGGACAAGATTTGATATATCGAAGAAGATGGTGAAGTGCTTATTTATGAAGTATTCTTGGATCAGACATATATTGGTTGAGTTTTGTTATTGCAAAGTTTATGTCTGGCCGTGAAATGGTTAAGTACATCAGCTTCCCACCATTCTTTGATATAAAGAAGGATTTGCAATAGGTTCACCTTCCTTTTCTTGGAGTTTGAGACCAGGTTCCATGGGGATTGTTGTTGGTTTTGAATTTGTGAAGCCAATGTCTTCCAATAGGCTGAGGGCATACTTCGTTTGAGATAAATAAACTCCTTTCTTTGACCTTGCAATCTCAAGACCAAGGAAGTACTTCAAATCACCCAATACTTTAAGCTTGAAAAGAGATTCAGCTTGGATTGCACTTGTAGAATAGCTGATTTATTTGGACCTGAAATAATTATATCATCTACATATACAAGTAAAAAACAATGTTAAAGTCAGTACCAAAATGAAAAAGGGAGTAGTCACTCTTGGATTGAGTAAAGCCAAGAGCAAGGATAGAGGATGAAAATTTTGGAACCATTGTCTTGATGCTTGTCTTAATCCATAGAGAGATTTATTTAATTTGCAAACCATGTTAGGATTATGTTTTGAGTAACCAAGAGGTAGATCCATATAGACTTCCTCAAATAGGTCTCCATTAAGAAAAGCGTTGTTGATGTCCAATTGTATGAAATGCCAGTTTTGGATGGCAGCAATTGAAAGAAGAATTCTCGCAGTAGTTATCTTGGCAACAGGTGAAAAGGTGTCCAAGAAATCTATGCCGGCTTGTTGGGTGTATCCCTTTGCTACTAAACGTGCCTTATATCTATCAACTTCACCATTGGCTTTGTATTTCACCTTATATACCTACTTGCAACCGATTGTATGCTTGCCATTAGGTAGAGGTACTATAGACCAAGTATGATTGGATTCAAGAGCTTTAATTTCCTCATCATAGCTTGTCTCTATTAAGGATATTTAACTGCTTGATGGTAAAAGGTAGGTTCAAAGGTGTTTGAAACTTGTAAAATAAAGTTTTTGTAGGTGGAAGATAGGTTATTGTAGGAGATATGTTTGTCAATAGGGTATATGTCAATGTTATAGCATTGATAACTGTCAAGGTGTTTAGGAGCCCTTCTTTCTCTAGTTGACTTCCTAATAGTTATGGAAGTTTTTAGGATGGGTTCAGAAGCTATGGCAAGAATTGTTTGTGATTCAGCATGAGTTCCTGGTTTAAGGATGTTGGAATTTGTGGTTGAATATTTTCAGGTTAAGGAGGAAACTGATGTTGGATGTTTGTAGGAATAGCAGTTTGAGGGATGGGAAGAACCAAGGAAAATGGGTTGTTTTGGGTTGCTAAATATCAGGATCACTAAAGGGAAAAATATGTTCCCTAAATTCCACATCTCTGGAAATAAAGAAATTATTTGTCTCTAGGTTTAAAAGTTTATAGCCTTTGTATCCTAGAGGATAGCCCATGAATATAGTAGGTACAGCTCTTGGAGAAAATTTATCCCTTTTTTATATCAAAGTTGAAGCATAACATAAGCAACCAAACACTCTCATGTTAAGATAATCAGGGGGCTTATTAAAAATGAGTTGATATGGGGTTTAAAATTTCAAAATAGGGCTAGGAAGTCTGTTTATGATAAAAGTTGTTGGAGATGTGCATTCTCCCTCAACTTTTATGGGAATTTTTTATTGAAAGAAAAAAGACGTGCCATATTAAGTAAGTGTTGGTGTTTCCTTTCTACTCCTAATTTTGTTCAGGTCTAGCTACATAAGAAAATTGATGTAGTATGCCATGTTCTTCAATGATAGAAGTTAAGGCTAGTTCTTTTGCATTGTCAGATCTCAATTGTTCTATGGTCTTATCAAATTGTGTTTCCACAAGTTTAATGAATCTGATAAGTATCAGTTGCTTCAGATTTTCTTTTAAGAAGGTAAGTCCAAGTAAAACGGCTAAAATCATTTACAATGGTCAAGAAGTAAGACATGCCATCATGGGTGCATTTTCCACATGGTCCCCAAATGTCACAGTGAATTAGATCAAAAGCATTAAGAGACATGTTATTATTAGAGACAAAAGATAGTCTTCTCATTTTTGCAAGAGGGCAAACTTTACAATCTTTTATTCTGGAGAAATGTTTTTGTAGAGAAAATTCATTACAAATTCTATGAAGAATGTTATTGGATATATGGCCTAACCTATGATGCCATGTATTAATTCCAAAAACAAAATTTGCATAGCTATTGATAGTAGTATTAATAGGAGCAGCGTAGTTGTAATAAGATTAACAGAAATAGCAATGTTGGTAAAGAATTATTAGAAATAGTAGTAGCAGGATTGATAATAGAATTATCAAGACAACAGTATTGATAGCAGGTATTGGTGTGTGCAGCAAGTATAGTCCTTGAACTAAATCACCCTTGCCAATCTCATTCAAGGAATGAAGGGCCTGTATGTGAAATTTTTTTTGAAAAAAGGTTATACTACATGGAACATCTTTTAACAAGGCAGAAAGGATATAAGATTTACTGTGAAACTTGGGATGCATAGCACATTATTAAGGATTATGGATGGAGAAATAGTAACAGATCCTATGAAAGAGACTTGTATTTTAATGTTGTTAGGTAAAATAACATAGTGATTTGGATAAGGAATGTAATGAGAAAAAGGGAGGGCGAAGTGACAATGTGTAATGAAGCACCAAGTCAACAACCCATTATGTATTATTAAATTTAGGCAAAAGATTACTAGATGAAAAGACATAACCTTGTGTAGTTGTTGAAATCTAATTTGAAGTAGAACTAGTGTCATTGTGAAGATTGAACAATTGTAGCAATTGTTGTACTTGTGCTGGAGTGAATGGATTATCACTTAGGACCGCGATTCAAGACTTGATCAGAAACTTGAATGTGGTTCACTAAACTTGCAGATTTTGGATTCGATTTCTTCTCATAGCCAGGAGGATATCCAATGAGTTGGTAACATTTGTCTTTCATGTGGCCAAGATAGCCACAATTTGCACATTTGGGCTTGTCTTTCTTTGTAGGTTGTGTCTTTGAACTTAGATTCTTGTGTTGAGTTCTAACAGGCAAAAGCAACTTGTGGATTGGTTGTTGTCACAGATGAGACTTCTTGTTGTTTTTCATCTTGAAGAATTAGGGAAAAAACCTTCAATATTGAGGGAATAGGATCCATGGCCAAGATTTGGCCTCTAATAGAAGAATAAGAATCGTTCAAACCCATAAGGAAGGTAAGAACATACTCAGTTTGATGAAAGTTTTGCAGAGTTTGTGCACTTCCACAAGAACAACTTGTGACGGTTTCAGGCAGAATACTATTCCCAAAGAAGTTTCATCTTGGAGAAATATTGAGTAACAGTGAGGGATTCTTGAGAAAGACAAACCATTGCTTTCTTCAATTGAAACAATCTAGGACCATTAGCTTGTCCAAATCGATCACGAAGATCGTTCCATGGCATCGCTAGAATGAGCATATATCGCACTTTCAGCGATGTCCTTAGAGATACAGTTCAGAATCCATGAACACACAATGTCGTTGTTGCATTCCCAGGCAGCAATCAAATCGAATTGAATCTAGAAGGACGAGAAAGAGAACCATCCATAAAGCAAAGTTTTCGTTTCCCATTCAATGACATTTTCATAGATCGAGACCATGAGTTGTAGTTGATCTCAATGAGTGGCTGGGTAACAAGAATCAAGCCTGGATGATCTGAAGAATGAAGAAGGTAACGAGGATCTTGAGGTTGAGCCATCTGGTTGACACTCAAGATCAGGAAAGGGTGTAAGAAAATGGAGAAAAGTTGCAAAAGAGAGCAATTCACGAATTTCCAACTGATACCATATTAGAGATCAAATAATGGAACTGAAAGTGAAGTATTATTAATAGATGTTTCTATATATATATATACACATGAGGGAAAGAGTTTGTTTTTATAACTAACTATCGTAACTAAGGTTTGTTACATTAATGACTACATTAATATGTCTAATAAACTGCATATATTATTTTAGTTCTTAATTGTCATTATTCTTTTTCAATATTACAATGCTTAGACCCAAGAAGGTTTGCCTCGTAATGCAGGATTAGAGCATGCCTTCACTCCAATAATGAGAAAACCCATGAATTGAACAAATTGAAGTCATGGCAATACACTTGTGCGGAAAATTGATCAATTGAATTTATTTTCGTTGCACGTTACCACATTATTAGTGATATATATGGATTCTCATTATAATTATCTTAAAAGTCATAAAAGAAAAATTAGTAAATAATATGAAAAAAATACTGATAATACACCAACGTTAATATATATTGTATATAGAGCTCTTTTGGATAAAATTATGGGAGGAAAACAAAATGATATTTTTCAATTTATTTTTAAAAAATACTTTTAGGATTTAGTTGAATGTTTATTTGTACTTTCCAAAAGAAATAAAAGTAGAAAATAATTTATTTTTCTGGATTTTTTCAGAAGCATGTGGGGATATGCTTCTTGTAGAAGAAGAGAAAAAATGTTGTTGGCTGTTTATTGAAATTATTTAAATTATAAATCTATTCTCACAAATTTTATGAAAAGATAAAAAATGATCTTCCATTAAATAACTCTTACGTTGCCATTTAAATTACAAATCATATTTTGAATTGTAATTTTACCCAAAAATTACTTTTATACCTATTCCATCCCAACAATTTAACTATTTCTGATTATAATAAAAAGTATTTCTATAATTATATCCAAACGCATACAAATTTTTTTATTCTTTCAAATTTTGTTTCTGCTTTTAAAGAAGTACTTTATTAGAATTTTAACCAAATTGACCCATAGTAAGATCTCAATATTTTTAATTAAATTAAAAGATAATGGATTTTAATTACATTTTTGAGCATACCAAACTTCTAATGGAGTTTTTATTCCATTTTGGGCAATGTATTATTTGGTAGTAAATGCTTGTAATTGGTACTTATCATTATTTAAAAACTTGCGGCAGTGCTTAGACATTACTAGACACTTGCACATACTTCCGACAAAAAAAAATGCAGCTTTCAAAATTGATCTTTTGCTTAATTTTCGCATTGCTAATCATTGCTATTAGTGTTTGTGAATCCCAGGATTGTGCCAAACCACCCAAACCCGTTCTTGTTAGTCAATCAGGATATGCAGACTTCACAACAATTCAAAGTGCCATTGACTACTCTGTCCCCTCAGGAAACTCTCAATGGATTCACATCCGAATTGCCCCTGGCATTTACAGGTAGGTAAATCTTTAATTTTCTTGTCATCGATCGCATATATATGATGAGCTAAGTTTACTGTGAAGGGTTTAATTTGTTATATATATCTTGCTTTTATTAATATAAATATTATTATTTTTAATTTATTTGAGAGTCTAAGAATTGAAGGAGGATCATATCATTATGTGCTCATTATTGGTGCATTATATCGCAGAGAGAAAGTGGTAATTCCGGTGGACAAACCTTGCATTTATCTTGAAGGAGCTGGCAGGACAATCACGAGTACAGAATGGATGACCACGGCAATGCCCATTTCAGTGCTACTTTCAATTCAAAAGCAAATAATACTGTTGCAAAAGGCCTTGCCTTCAAGGTAACTATAAAACAACATTATATTCGTGGGACATGCAATTTGAATCTAAATGTGCAAATCAAGAAATATGAGATTAGTTTTTTATTTATTTATTCTGTAAATCAACATTAGTGCTATTTTCATATAATTTTTTATTATTTAAGATTGGTTTTTAATTTATGAAAGAGAATCAGAATATTTTCTTAACTTAAGTCTTTTTTTAAAACTTTATCTAAATTATTTTAGTTTTTACATATCTTTTAATTGCAATTTTTTTTATAAATACTAAATGAATTAGTTCTTATTTAATTCACTTTTGCAGTAAATTTTTTTATTTTATTTAATATTTTAAGAATAATTATTACATTTAATTTATGGAAATATTATTAATTCAGTAAATTAATAAATTAACATACCGACGTTTGATTGGTTTAACTATTTAACTATTCAACACTTCTTCAGCTTACAGCCTAATTACATAGTGTTTCGAGTTAAAATCTTGCGAAAATATTAGTGTTAGAAGAGTTTTATTCCATAATAGGCTTACTCAGCTCAAACCATATTGGTCACGATTAACTAGATTATAAATGTTCGTGATTTAGACAAAAAGAAATAGTTAACATAGTTTTTAAATAATTTCAAATTAAAGTTGAGTATATATCTTTTTATGCAATATATATCTTCTTAGAATACGTACAACCTATTAAAGGAAAGTAGCGTGATTCAAGCCGTGGCAGTGAGGATCCATGCGGACAAATGTGCTTTGATTGATTGTGGTTTTCTAGGGGTGCAAGACACCTCTTTGATTGCCATGGCGGCCATTACTATTACAATTGCTACATTCAAGGTGGAACTGATTTCATATTTGGATGTGGTCAATCAATCTTTGAGGTAAAATAAAACAAAATCAATTTTTCTGATTCCTCAAATTGATTTAATTCCTCTGTGTGATAGCATGAATTAAATCAATTAATCCTTAATTGATTTAATTCCTCAAGTTCTATCACACAGTTTGTTTATTGATACTACTCATCACGATTTAGTGATTTGATTCTGGATATATATTATTGGTGATTACGTAGGCAAGTACAACAGATTTTTCAACTGGACTTGGTTCCAAAATTGATGGGGTAATTACAGCTAGCGAAAGGGATTCAGATGATAGCAGTGGGTTTGTGCTCAAAAATTGTGATGTAACTGGAACCGGTGGAAAAGTTCAAATTGAGAGAGCTTTGGAATGTTATGCCAGGGTCATCATAGCCAATTCATTCCTATCAGATGTGGTTAGACCCGAGGGTTGGAGTTCTATGGGCCATGATGTGTAAGATATTTAATTATATTTCATATTAATTATTATTATTATTATTGTTGTTGTCGTTGCTGTTGTGTTCATGAATATAAGTTAACCAAACAAAACAAAATGAACTTGATTGCAGATCAAAGATCACGTTTGTGGAGGAAGGATGCTATGGACCAGGAGCAAACAAATACCAGCGTGTGCCTTGGATGAAACACCTAAGCGGATATGAGCTTGATCAGTTCGTGAACATCTCTTTTATTGACACAGAAGGGTGGATTATATATATATATATATATATCCCTTAACATGTTAATTTGATTTAAAAAACTATTTTCTACATTGATCACGTTGATTACTAAAACTTTTTTCTCTTAAAAAAATGTTGAAAAATAAATGATTAAGTCGTGATCATAGCCTGAAAAATTATTCTATGAATGTTGCAAATTAATATTAGTCCAGTTTGTAACATCAGTAGCTAGCTCTACTGTTTTTCCTTTCACATCATGTTTCTTCAAGTTTATTAATGTTGTGTCAGTTATTTTCTTCCTTGATGGCATAGTAAGTTTTCACAAGCCTGATTGAATTATGACATCCGCACTACAAAAAATTTGGCAAAATACCATGCTTATTCAACCATTTACATTGTAAAACCCTAATATTTAATCTATATGCCTAGGACGCATTCAGTTAATTATTAGTTATTATTCTTTTGTTCAATTCTTATTTTAAACTCTTAAAAATACTTTAATGAAAATATGGGTGAATACTTTAAAACAAAACATGAGCCACGCGTGCGTAAAGAATAACATTTAAAACGTGCATAAAAGAAAAGGGATAAAGACAAGATACGAATATACAAAAACACCACATTATAAACACATAGGCATAAGGAGTTCACCAACACACACACACACACACACACACACACATATATATATATATCAAGAGATCATTGTTCCACTTTGCATACCCAAAATATACATGAAAGAGTCATATCATGCCCACCAACAAAGGTTGGGCTCAAAATACAGTAATCCCATAATATCCATGAATAAAAATCAAGTTAAACAAAGACCTCTATCCCCACTACTCCTCTGGGGTGCGCCTAGGGTAGATAACCTCTAATAATCAAAAGGCAAAAGAGGCTATCCTATCTACTACACATGCATAGGCACTCTCAGAGGTCCGAAATCGGCTCCTCCTTGTTGCTCTCGGAGGGAGGAAGGTACCCAATCCACTGGGCCAACTCGTCGGGTGTGGCAAGGTGGAGAGCGGGCGAGCATAAGCGCCTCGGCGGGTCGGGTGGCTCTTCCACGAACAGGTGCGGCTCCTCTCATGGGCTGCATGACGGTAGCCTCCCCGCGCTACCAACCTCCATCCTCATAGGAACGGTGGGGGAGGAGTAGATCTAGGTGGGTGAGTCCTCGGAGGGTCCGTCCACAAATCGGGACGGCGGGGTGGCGAGAGCATGTAGACTGGGATGTCCACGGCCGAAGCAGGAGGGGAGTGCAGCGGTCTTCCTCGCGGGCGGGTGCGCTCGAAGATGAGGTCGTTGGAGAACGGAGTAGCGGGAGAACCTGAAGCTGGAACTGGGTGTGCAAAGGGACGTCCCATAAAAACAAAAAGGCGGACAACATAACAACCGATGAAATGATACATTTGGTGAGCAGCATCATAGTGCATCTCTCAGGTAGGAGTGTCAATGAAGATCACAAACGTTGCTATCGACCTCTGAAGACGATATGGAAAGAAAGAAGAAAGGATGAGAAACTTATACAAGAATCTCAGGAAGGTATATGCCTCCTAACGTATGACATCATCTACGTCCTCAGGGACCTTGGGTTTCATTATGAAATTAGTAGGCATATGCATAGGGTTTATTTATTGATTTCAAATACCTTTAGCCGAGGCCCATTCATTTTAGCATGAATCTTAATGCATGAGTATAGCATACTAATTCATCGATGCATGTCAATGCCATAAGCGAGATATCATAGGATCACATTGAATGAACATAGCATAACGAATGCAACTTATTTCAACATTATTCATTCTTTTCGATGACTTAAACTTCTTATTCTCTTTTCCTTGGGGGCCACCCTAATACGCTCCCTTCTTGAGAGTTCTAGGTTATTAGTTCATACCTAACTAGTCGTCACTAGTCTACACTTATCTTTTAATAAGCTAAATTCCCGACTCCTAGAGTGCGGATTAAGGGGCATAGAAACACCTTTCATAACCATTAATTCCTGAGTCTAAATGGTCCTTTTTGGATCACCTCTCATAACCTTTAATTCGGGAGTCTAGAGGATCATTTCCATGTGTTTTATGTCACCTTAATATTGACATGTTAATTTAGAGATGCAATATGAGCATGTAATCATAATTTCATCATGACACACATCATATTCATAACTTTCATATATCGTGCATCGTAACCAATCAATCATAATAAACTCATCATGCCACAATATCCTCATGTCATTTATTCACATATCTTGCACGTATTTAATAGGCATATTAGCAATCATCATCTAATAGCAGTAAACATGCTCCTACCCAGTATCCGGAAATCAAGGACCAAACTCAGCTAATGTATATACAATGCTCAATAATTTATACATAGCATACTAAGGAATCATTAACAACTCATAAGCATATAGGGTCACCAATCTATTTCACCTTGCTTAGAACACACTTATTTTCACATTTGGGGTTCTGGTAATCGATTACAGGTCCTGGTAATCGATTACCAGAATCAAAACTTGTTCTGGGTCAAAGGCATCCTGATAATCGATTACATGGGTATGGTAATCGATTACCAGAACCAGAATTTTATTCTAGGCACGAAGAACATCATGGTAATCGATTACATGAACTGGTAATCGATTACCAAAGCCCAAAATTGGTTCGAGTATGAAGAACATCCTTAGTAATCGATTACATAGTCTGGTAATCGATTACCAAGTCCAAAATCTTTCATATGACCATCCTGGTAATCGATTATATAGGCTGGTAATTGATTACCAGAATCCTTAGAATTGAGAAATCAAAGTTTTGACACATTACAAGTTACTCTTTCACCTCAAGACCATTTTAAAACATCCTTCTAAAATCCCTTTTGAAATCAAGATCACATTTTTATAAATCACAACCAATATTATATCATGGCTAAAACACATCCAATAGCCATGATCAAGATTTCCATTTTAAGATACAAGGGCAAGTCTTTGAGTTCTAGGGATAAGTGATGACAAAAATAATAAACATGTTATACAATCCTCATTTTAGGTCTTTGTCATTATTAGGTGATAGCTTGAAACTTAAATATAATATGCAAAACTTGAAAGTAAATATGAGAATGCAAGTTCATTTTTAAATCTTCAAAGTTTAGGTGATGGTTTAAAAATAAACATGAAATGCAAGGTTAGAATTTAAACATGGAAATGTAGGTTCATTTCTTTAGTCTTTAAGATTTAAGTGGTAACTTGAAAATAAAAGTGATATGCAAGACATTAAAACTTAAACATGAGATGCAAGTGCTTGAAATATAAACATGATGCAAATCCATTTCTATTATCTTACTAGAGCTCGTTTCAAGACTTTAAAGAATCAAAATCTCAACCCCAATCAATCTTAACAAAATGAGAATAAGCTTTAGAGTCTTTTGACACCATGGTTCCAAGAACCTCATTTATCTAGACTCACCATCAAACTAAAAAAAAACCCAACAAAGATAACCGATAATAAACCATTTTTCCATACTTTGGTGAAACCAAAATCAAGCCTTGAGCTTTAGGGGTCCAACACATGATAGTTCCATAATTAAACATTTAGAAACCCTAATCATCAAGCTATAGCTTTAAAACATCAAGGAAAAGAAAACATTCCAAGGGAACCAACAAACATTTTTCAAGATTATCATTTTCTAAAAACTAAAATGGGCCAATCTTAAGCTCTAGAGGTCAAGCACATGATGGTTTTTACAACCAACACCAAGATCTCTCATCATCAAGCCATGGTTTTCCATCATCCAACAACAACAAAACCAAAAAGGAAAAAAGAAAGAGGAAAATCAAAATCAAAAATGGAAAGGAAGAAGAGAACAAATCATAGCCATCATCCATCATCAATCCGAAAATAAAAGAGAAACAAGAGGAAAACTTAAAACAAAACTCCCTACCAAGTTGTTTCTTTAGTTGAGAATGAGAAAGCTTTGATCTTGAAAGGGAATGGTTATGTGTTTGTGAGTTGAGGGAAGGTTGAGAATGGTGGTGGAAGAGGAAGAAGAGAAAGTTGTGGGTTGAGAGAGAATAGAGAATCCTTAGAGAATTTTTTTTTACACAAGGTCTTGGCCAAAAAACAATTGTGTGAATGAGAGTGTTTGTGTGTTGAAAAACATTAAATATGAGGGTGCTTGAGGAGGAGGAGGCCACAACCTTCTTGGCCTTGTGGGAGGGAAAATTTTCATCTTTCATGTAGGTTAGGATGTGTATTAGAGATGGATTTGATTGAGGAATGGTTTAGGAATTGGTAATTGGGTGTTTAGGTTTGTAATTATATGCTTAAGGCCTTGCAAGACATGATTAGGAGTGCTCTTACATACTTAGTTTGAATTAAACCTAATTATTTTGAAATTCAAACTCCAACATGTTCCTTAATTTAAGGGACTGGAGAGAAAACACTATTTAGTTTGACATGACATAATGTCTTTAATTTAAAAAAAGGAATTTGATTTTCCTTAAGGAATCTTAAGCCTCAATTAACCTCAAATAATTATTTAGACTCCAAATTAATAGATAAAATTAATTTATCTTTAATTAGAGCCTAATATTGCCCATATTCATATCGTTAATCATATCGTCCGTTTAGCACTAAACAGGGTAAAACCATAAATTCACACAAGGACTTCCCAAGACCACCGGACTTTCTAGATATCATGCAACACTCATTGTTATCATATTCGAATTCCGGGTGATGGTCAGGTTTATCCGTCACTTAATCCCGCATTAAATTACCTCAGGGTAAATCAGGAATTTCACGTACGGGAAAAACCAGGAAAATGAGATTTTCATCTCTAACACATCCATTACATATGTAATCCCCTTCAAACACTAGACTAACCCTCGAGGATAGCCTGACCCGTCTTTGATTTCCATAAATGACCTAGGGCATTTTGATCATTTTTGCGCTAGAAAAATCAGGGTGTTACATACATGGTTTTCAACTATTTTTACATGTTTTCTTAGAGTAAGAAAAATATTTACTCTGGATTATTTATAATTGATGAATGCAATATATGGTTATGGCAAGCTAGCACAAATCGTTTATAAGGGTCCAAAACTGTAGGCAATTATTTGGCTCTTGGTTTGGACTTTGAAGCACCATGCAGGTGGTTTAAGACTACATTTAGCTTGTATTAGGAGAATTGAACTTGAACAAAAGCTTTTAAATTGATGTGTGTCGACTTCGACACACCTTATCTACAATTACAAATACCATTATACACACACACACACACACACCCCATGCTATCCAAATGAAAACATGAATAATAAACACCCTTGCATACTAGACGTTGTGATGTTTGCATGCATCCAGCTCATAATTCAAGTTTAACTCACCGGATATCAAGAATGAAAATTGCACTTGCACTCTAATCTCATTGTATACAAATATATATATATATATGCTTTTTTTTTGTTATATATTATTTGTTCCTAGAAAGACTTTTGAATTGAAAGGTTAGGCAGGATAGTCTAAGTCCCTTAAACCTAGAATAGTAAATGGTACAAATTTTCTTTAATAAAATTTTCTAAGTTTCAACCAATCTTATGCATGAAACTCATTATCCACTTTCATTAAGTTAACCTCATTGGGTTGTTGTATATTATTTGTGAAACTAACAAAGTTCTTTTAATTTTGTATCTTTCGATAAAACACTTTCATTGCTATGCTTTTTCTGGCTTTCTTTTTTGAATTCCACCAATCACGTACCAGGTTCCATTAACAAGTTAATAGTAATCATATCTTCATCCTTAAGAATTAAAAAAACAAATAAAAAAATCCTCCAAAAATACAAGATTTTTTGGTTGAATGGGCGCAACTAAGAACTAATACTTTAGTCCTAATAGCACATTACAACAGCTCTAGAAATTCTTATAAGCTATTTTGGGTTTGTTTTCGTAAACTAATAGAAAATAAATCTTTCCACGACTAAAAAATAATTTTGATGGAAAATTATCCTTAATGTAAATTATCAAAATTTCATTTTTGTGTAATGATATTTTGAAGTGTTGATTCAAATGCCATTCAATTTAATCTGAAAAATAAATAATTTAGCAACTTTTTAGACAACAAGATCTTTTTAACAATATTCAAATTATACATGCAATTTCAGTGTAAAAAAGAAAAATTATATGCAGATATTTAATCATGTTTTGCTATATTAACAAGTGTTTAACTTAACACTTACTATATTAAAAATCTTACAAATAAAAGTATATAATTGGATAACAATATAAAAATCTTGTTAAACTAACAATTCATCAAAACTAATCTTTAAATCACATAGCAACAAAATGTTAGCCATTACTTATTATAATTCATCAAGATTAGAAGAAAAATTAAATATGAGAAGATAATTGCTTTTAATTTTTTTTTTGTCTTATAATCAATTTTCTATTTATACATGCTACAAGCATAACATTTCTCTAACAATATCTTTTGATACATACTAACAATTTATTTTTATTTTATGACAATACAATCTTGTCACTCATTGCACCATCTTTTTCTCCATTTTCACTTGTACCAATTATCATGTCATCATGATTACTTACTTAAACTTCCACCATTTGCACTATTTCTATCACTTCCTCCACCATACAAGCCTTCATTTTATTTAAGCTCCTGGTAACCCTAAACCTCCTGCTACACCTTTACCTCAAGCAGCACATCCACCTCCACCTGCACTAACACTTTCATTTCCTCCTCCTCCAACACCTGCACTAACCCAGCGTCTCCTCTTGCACCAAGACCACCTCCTCCTCCGCCTACACCAGCCCCAGCACCTCCTCCTCCGCCTCCAGGAGCTCCAGCACCATCACCTTTGCCAACCTTAACACCTGCACCTGCACCTACACTAAGGCCACCCTCCTCCACCTACATTTGCCTTGGCACCACCACCACCACCTTGCACCAACTCGGGCCACCCCTCCTCCTCCACCTCCATCTCACCAACCCCAGGACCTCCCTCCCGACCTCACCTGCACCTCCACCTCCACCTCCACTAACCCGGCTCCACCACCTCACCAACCCCAACACCTCCACCTTCACCAAGACCAACACCTTCTCCAACTCCTCCACCTCCACCAGGACTTCCTCCTCCACCAACACCAACCCCAACACTTTCGCCTGTACCTACACCTGCACCAAGACCAGCACCTCCACCTCCACCTACACCAACCCCAGGCACCGCCACCTACACCTCACCAAGACCAGCACCTCCACCTCCACTTGCACCAGTCCAAGCCCTAATACCTACACCTCCACCTGTCTAACCCGGCTCCACCACCTGCACCAACCCCAACACCTGCACCTTCACCTGTACCAAGACGAGCACCTTCTCCTGCTCCTCCACCTCCACCAGCTTCCACCAGGACCTCCTCTTCCACCGCACCAACCCAGGACCTTCGCTGCACCTGCACCTCACCAAGACCAGGACCTCCACCTCGACCTACACCAGCCCAACATCACCACCTACACCTGCACTATGACCAGCACCTCCACCTCCACTTACACCTCCACCAGTCCAGCCCACACCTCCACCACCACCACCACCTACACCAATCCGGCTCCACCACCTCACCAGCCCAACACCTGACACTATCCCACCTGCACCAAGACCGACCCCTCCCGTCTCCTCCACCTCCACCTCCACCTCCACCTCTGAGCTCCTGCCAGTTCCTCCTCCTTCCGGACTAACCCCACCACCTCTCCAACACCTCACCCACCAAGACCAGCACCTCCACCTCCACCTACACCAGTCCTAACACCAGCACCTCACCTCCCTCCACCTCTCCTCCACCAGGACCTCCTCCACCACCACCAACCCCAACACCTCCGCCCCACCTGACCTCACCAAGACCAACACCTCCACCTCCACCTACACCAGCCCCAACATCACCACCTACACTTACACCATGATCACACCTCCACCAGCTCCGCCCAGCACCTCCATCTCCACCTCTACCTACACCTTCTCCGCTCCTCCACCTCCACCTCTACTAGCTCCTACACCAGAACCTCCTCCTCCACCGGCACCAACCCCAGCATTCGCCTACCTCACTACACCAAGACCAACACCTCCACCTCCACCTACACCGCCCAGGACCGCCACCTACACCTGCACCAAGAACCACACCTCCACCTCCACTACACCAGTCCCAGCCTAGTACCTACACCTCCACCTACACTAACCCGGCTTCACCACCTGCACCAACCCCAACACCTCACCTTCACCTACCAAGACCAGCACCTTCCCGCTCCTCCACCTCCACCAGTTCCGCACCAGGACCTCCTCCTCCACTGCACCAACCCCAGCACCTTCGCCCCACCTGCACCTCACCAAGACCAGGACCTCCACCTCGACCTACACCAACCCCAGCATCACCACCTACACCTGCACTATGACCACACCTCCACCTCTACCTACACCTCCACCAGTCTCCCCACCACCTCCACCTCCACCACCACCTACACCAATCCCAACTGCACCACTCACTAGCCCCAACACCTACCCATCCACCTGCACCAAGACCAGGACCTCCCGCTCCTCCACCTCCACCTCTCTCAGCTCCTCTGCCAGTTCCTCCTTCCTCTACAACCCCACCACCTCTCCAGCACCTCACCTGCACCAAGACCAGGACCTCCACCTACACTTACACCAGTCCAACACCAGCACCTCCACCTCCACCTCCACGAGCTCCTCACCAGGCCTCCTCCACCGCACCAACCCCACACCTCGCCTGCACCTGACCTCACCAAGACCAACACCTCCACCTCCACCTACACTAGCCCCAGCACCACCACCTACACTTGCACCATGATCGAGCACTTCCACCTTCACCTGACACGTCCACGTCCGCCCCAACACCTCCATCTCCACCTCTACCTACACCTTCTCCTCCTCCACCTCCACCTCCATCTCTACCAGCTCCTACACCAAACCTCCTCCTCCGGCACCAACCCCACACCTTCGCCTGTACCTCACTTCACCTGCACCAAGACCAGCACCTTCACCTCCACACACCAGCCCCGCGCGCCACCTACACCTGCACCAAGACCAGCACCTCCACCTCCACTTGCACCAGTCCAAGCCTAGTACCTACACCTCCACCTGTACTAACCCGGCTCCACCACTCACCAACCCCAACACATGCACCTTCACCTGTACCAAGACCACACCTTCTCTTTCTCCTCCACCTCCAGGCACCAACCCCACCTTCGCCTGTACCAAGACCTGTACCTCCACCTCGACCTACACTACCCTAGCATCACCACCTACACCTGCACTATGACCAGCACCTCCACCTCCACCTACACCTCCACGTCCAGCCCCCACCTCCACCTCCACCACCACCTACACCAACCCCTTCACCACCTCACACCCCAACACCTCACCTCATCTCACCTGCACCAAGACCACCACCTCCCGCTCCTCCACCTCCACCTCCACCTCTACAGCTCTACCACTCCCTCCTTCCCACTCCTACCAACCCCCCACCTCTCCAACACCTGCACCTCACCAAGACCACCTCCACCTCCACCTACACCAGTCCCAACACCAGCACCTCCACCTCCACCTCCACCAACCTCTGCACCAGGACCTCCTCCACCAGGCACCAACCCCAGCACCTTTGCCTCACACCACCCCACCTCCACCTCCACCTACACCAGCCCAGCACCACCACCTACACTTGCACCATGACCAACACCTTCCTTCACCTACACCCCACCACCGTCCTACCCAACACCTCCACCTCCACTAGCCCAGGACCACCACCTACACCTGCACCAAGAGCAGCACCTTCACCTCCACCAATCCCAACCCCAACCTTCACCTCCACCTACCAACCCTAACACCTGACCTAACCTCCACCTACCAAGACCACCACCTTCTCCTGCACCTCCACCTCCACTTCCACCTCCACCAACTCCACCAGGACCTCCCCTCCTCCACCTGACCAGCCCCAGCACTTCCGCCACCTCACCCCACCAAGACCAGGACCTCCACCTCCACCTACACCAGCCTCATCGCCACCTACACCTGACACCTATCACCACCACCTCCACCTCCACCTACACCTCTACCAGTTCTGCCTCAACACCTCCACCTCCACCTCCATCTCCACCTTACACCAACCCCTTCTACCACCTGCACCAACCCCAACCCCTCCACCTACATCTCCACCCCCACCAAGACCTCCTCTCCTCCCCTCCTCCACCTACATCTGGACCCGCACCAAGACCACACCTCCACCTCCACCTCCACCTTCACCAGGACCTCCTCCTTCACTGGCATCAACCCCAGGATCTCTGCCACCTGCACTAAGTCCAACACCTCCACCTCTATTTACACCAGCCCAAGCACCACCACCTACACCTGCACCATGACCACCTCCACCTCCACCTACACCAACCCTAGATCCACCACCTATACCAACCTCAACACCTCCCTACCAAGACTAGCATCTCCTCTTGGTCCTCCACCTCCACCTCCACCAACTCCCGCACCATGCCTCTCCTCCACCGGCACCAATCCCAGGACCTCGCGCACCTGCACCTACACCTCCACCTAGACCAACCCCACCTCACCTACACCTCACCAAGACCAACACCTTAACCTCCACCTCCACCTCCCCTAGTCCCAGCCCCACCTCCACCTCCATCTACACCAACCCGGCTCCACCACCTGCACCTCTACCAAGACCAGCACCTCCTCCTTCTCCACCTCCACCTCCACCTCCACCTACACCTACACCAGCCCCAACTTCATCCCCACCAAGGTTAGCACCTCCTCCTGCTCTCCACCTCCACCTCCACCATCTTCCGCACCAGTACCTCTCCACTGGCACCAATCCTAACACCTCTCCACCTGCACCACGACCAGACCTCCACCTCCACCTACACCAGCCCTAGCACCACCACCTACACTTGCACCAAGACTAGCACCTCCACCTCCACCTCCACCAGTCCCATCCCCAGCACCTTCACTTGCACCTTGCACCACCACCAACCCCAACACCTCCACCTCCACCTGCACCAAGAACAGCACCTCCTCCTCTTCCTCCATCTCCACCAGCCTTGGCATCTCCTCCTCCACGACACCAACCCCAGCACCTACACCTGCACCAAGACCAGCATCAGCCCTAGCAGCGCCAACTACACCTGCACCAAGACCTTCTCCTCCTCCTCCACCTCCACTAGTACCGGCTCCACCAACTCACCAACACCAACACCTCCACCTCATCCGCACTAAGGCCAGTACCTCCTCCTCCACCTCCACCAGCTCAGCACCTCCACCTCCACCTCCACTGCCACCTGCCCTGCCCTAGCCCCAGCACCTCCACCAAACCCCCTCCTCCTCCTCCTCCTCCACCTTCCCCCCACCCTCTCCAAAGCTCCCACAATTTTGAAGTTTCCTTCCTTCTCCTGTCCCAACGATTATAATCGTCAATAAAACAACAAAGATTTTAATGTTGTGCGAAAATGTGGCCATGTTTGTTCGAAAGTGAAAAATGCTAAAGAGAATATGTTCGGGAATGTGAAAGTTCGTAGCCTATGAAGAAAAGCTTGCAGTTCGATTGATGGGGATGATTTGAGGAACAACGGCCGTATTTATAGGAGACGGTTCCAGTAGGGAGGTAATGATGTGGTGACTGGCACTAAGATGGCCAGACGTTTCTACTATAGCTTTGACATTGATAGTTGATGGCCACGGGTGCAACCTGTAATTGCACTAAAATTCTCAACCGCAGTTAGTGCATCTACAGCCATGCCTTTTATACACACTGAGAATATACGTGTCACGTTTGTACTTGTATTCTTTGATGCCTAACTCCTTAGCACAAGCAATTCTCCATTATACGCTTCAGCAAATTACCCGATACAACGTGTTACGTGCCCCTAATACATGTTATGCTCCTGACACATCGTACGTTATCCCTCAATTATGGCAAGTTCGTCAACACACATGCTTTAACAGTTCCCCACCCTTTGCATATCGTATTGGGTTATCAATCCAATGTTGCTCTCCAGTAACATTGAAGCATATTATATTTGATAGTGAATTGCAACGTACAGGGCCAAGTCATGCTCTTTGCAGTTGGTATGGGTATGTTTAAATGCGAATGCTCGAACACATACCCAAAAGAGGAAAAGGAAAAAACAAATTCTCTATATAGACAGTATGCTAACGAGATTGAAAAATGCAACCCACAACAAGGTGTTTGAAGGATAGAAGTAATTGCTAAAATACAAATTGACATGAAAGCTTACGCTCATATAGCGAACCAATCTACGCATGCTTACACAATGGAATTCAACAAAACAAACCACAACTAAAATATTTTACTGAAACTACTACCCAAAAACAGAATAGGAATGTGTTCCCAAGTGCAACGCGATAGCAGATAGCTTGTCCAGAAGCTAAAGTATCTAAAGCTTAGCATAATTTAACGTCAAACAATTTTGAGATAATTGAATTCCGCTTTCTTAAAATTCTAAAGTTTGGTCAAATTCTATGGTGACAAGTGCATCAGTGAATGGTGTTGCGAGTCTTGGACAAAAAATGAACCTGAACTGGAAGCATTCAAGAATACCAGAAGAATAGTAGAGACTCATTTGGTTAAATTTCAAGCTCATGAAGTTTATGGAAGAGCCCCTATTTTATGCGGGATATCTTGTTCGCCCCTCTTATCCTTCTTTCTTTGCATGACATTTTTATGGTTTGGATGTCTTCTTTATCATCCACTTCATTTTAATTGAATAGTACCCAAAAAGAATGAGAAAGGATGAAGGGCACAGAAATATAGACCCTACATTCCAATGCAGCGGACCAACCAAATGCATACATACGATGTGACAACAATGGGGCTTGTTCCTTCTTTTTCATCTCGTGAAGCAACATCGCAGCAGTTTTTATTGTTGGTGAGACAAACGGCACCATTATAAAAGAATATACTGTTCGAAGTAAGTAAACCTTAATCCTCTAAAACAAATGAAAACCCTCTTGTAATGGCAGGATATGCCTAAATAGTAAAGAGAAAGAGATAGACAAATTGGTGGTAGCAAACAAGAAAATAACTACTAAGGTATGTCGGTAAAATCACTTGCCACTAATCACCTTCAAACGACTTGAAACTTCCTCTGAGGAAAACGGTTAGTTACCAAGGCAGCAATAGAAGAAATTGCCTGATGTGATTATATTTTAGCAGCCCTACTAAAAACTGTTTCTACTTTAAAACAAATGACCATCAAATTGTGGGGAACAGAAATTGAAAAATGACATTAGCATAAACCATCTCTCCCCAAAACTTAAACTAATTTATAATCTCTTAGTTATAAAAACTCTAATATCATATTACGAATAACCTCATGAAAATTTAAAATGATAAATAAAGACATGAATAATTTTTTTATCTTACATAGACTTTGGTAATTCAATTTTTTTTTAATAGCCATGAAGACAAAAATAATACACAAGCATTAAAAAAATTTAAATGATAATTTATATACATTAAAAATGTGTTTAACATTAAACAATATCGTAAATATGAGAAGTCTCTTGTATGGGGTCATGCATACCCACTCTCTAAGTCTGTTCCCAAGAGAAATAAACCCAGCCCACTATATGCCTAGGGTGGGCAATGTGGCAGGAAGCACTACAAATCTACGTTACTCCGCGACGTGTCATATTTTTCTTGACAATAGAAGCCTCATCCTAATTAACACACTCCATAACATCCATGTTTTCAGCTGGCCCATAACCACCGGCGGGCTAGAAGCTAGAGGGGATAGAAATCTAGCTTTAACTAACGTACTTGAATATTTTGACTTCCCATTAAATTAAACGTCGAGAATATAACTTGCACGTAGCGTGGCAAGCTGCGAGGCTTCATCCATTAAGCGAATAGCACTAATTCATTCGCTAACAAATTTGGAAAACCTAGTTCTTACCTTGTGTGATAAACAAATCAGGTACATCGAAAGAGGGTTAAAATGTTCAAGCTTAATAATACCTTGACCGCAAAAAATTTCACAAGCAACAAACACATATCGCTTCCATATGCATTTGTTCCTTGGCCAAAAAGTAAAGTAAAAAAGGTGTGGTACTACTACCATTGAAGGAAGAATTATTAATTACATTCTATTTGCCGTTGCCCCTCAAAATTAATAAAGACAGATATCCCAACCTATCAGAGAACGTGAATGAAGTCAAACTAACTCTACCAAGTGCAGTTATACTACCGTACGCCTTCTGCTTTAGGAAAGGGGATTTAATAGGTCTTCTTCCGCAACGTTGTCTTCCTGGCATCTTTTCTTGAAGTAGCAGTGACTCCTGGTGTGGGTATATCTACTGTGGCTTGATACAAATCCTTCAATCTACGTACAGGATTAGGGTGAGGAGATCAATAAAGATACGTGGCTATAGAAGTACAAAACTAGTTACTCTGAAGGTGAAAAGAATAGAAATGTCAAACATACTTTGGCATACTGAGAAATAGTGCAATAAATAGAAATCCAGTTATAAGAGGGAATACTGGTGCAGGCGTCAACTCCTGCATTGAACAAGAACCCAGAGTGAAAAAATACTGCCGAAGCAAATAAGAAAAAATATAATAGTTAACTGCGAATTTTGGTAAAAGACGGCAGCTAGGCAAAAAAAAATTAGTGGAAACAAAAGAAGAAACCTGCTTAAGCTGATCCTCAGTCCTGTATCTCAGTGGGCCCACATGGATTTGAATATTTCTCTCCAAGTCGACCTCAATGATATCAGATTCAAATTTAAGGGAACTTGAAGGGAGACCAGATCGAAGTTGTAGAACGTGTCTGCCTCTAGATAAACCCTTCACTTGAAAGAAGTTAGAAATTGGCAGGGGAAGACGGACTCTATCTTGTTCACGTCACTAGCTGACTTGATTTCTACCATCAGGTGTTTACGTAGTTCACCTGTACCATTCCCTTCGACGTGGCAACTCACAATTGTCATTTCCGGCTCCTCAAAAACTATAAAATCCAAACCATTGATATCCTCATTTCCAACCTGGGAACATCAATCAACAAGCTTACATAAGGATCTGCACACTGACAGAAAAGCTGAGAGCGCGCTACCAAGAACTAACCTTGACCGGAACAGAATCAGGAGATGCACGCTCTATATTAGAACTGCCCAGAACATCCCTTTTAGATACTTTAACAGCATAGATAGTATCCGGTAGCAGTCCTCTCAGACGGTAATTCCCAGAGGAATCTGTCACAGTTTCCTCAAAATAACCTTTTGACTCTGACCGAGCTTCAACTGAAACTCCTCCTTTGGGTTGGCCAGACAACAATGTGACTAAGCCAGTAGCACTGTAAGAGTGGATTTACCTCAGCATCTTCCAGAATATAGTATGCTCAAATTAAAAAGTGCATGCATTTGGAATTGGGGAAAAGTTCAAAGGGTGAAGAGTGCTATAATAAGATTTCGTGGTAAAAATATAGAAAGAATGAAAACAAGTCCATTGCTCAGTGGCTATCTTGTCAGTATGTTCTTCCTCTAAGCATCAGTTTTATATCCTCCATCACCCCATTCACCAGCATAGTTTTAAGTGCCTTTATATTAAATAGAAGTACTAGTTAACACAGCGTTGCAATAGGGTGCATCTTCAAGTCGTGGCAACCTTGTAGAAAAGTGGCAGGATTGTGTTCTACTAAAATCATGTATACTTGAATAGATATGATTCGAAGTCAATATATTAGGTCAACTACCAATTCAAATGGAATTTACTATGGAATTCAGCTAAGAAAATATTTAACAGCAAGTGCTATATAAGGTTGCAGTGGCCCTTTTTTTATTTTTGAAAATATTAATTTTAATGCAATATCAGTGTAAGAATTTCATATTGTCATCCAATCACATTTTTATTCGCAAGACTTTTAAGGTAGTGAGTAATTGAGTTAAGACACTTTTCACTAATGCGGCAATACAAAATTAAATGTCCGTGTATAATTCTTGCATCGATAGTGCATTAATTTGTTTTTCCTGCTTAAACCAGAAAAAATATAGTTGCAGAGGAGCCTAGCTTGCAAAGAAGTATACAAGGAGTATGCATATATGTAACATAACTATTAAGAAGATAATTTCATTGCGGAGAAAATATTTGTTGAGTTCCACTCCTGCTCTCACTCAAATTCACCAATAGAACATATCCCAATATACCTGATGTGCAGCCTTTATCCCGGTGTTTCAGAAAAGCAACAGTACTATTAAGAAGATAATTTACTTGCAGAGAAAACATTTGAGTTCCCCTCCTGCTCTCACTCAAATTCACCAACAGAACATATCCCAATATACCTGATGTACAGTCTTTATCCCAGTGTTTCAGAATCAAGTTTTCAAATAACCCACTGGCATTCCCTCTTAACTGTCCTTAAACAAGAGAAGGTGCTTTCCTTGTTTTCAACAGGTTACAGACAGTCTATACGTGTGTAGGTCCCAATTACTTGGATTAATCAGGAGGATAATTATATAAACAAAGACAACTCTTGAACTTAAATTCCAAGATATCTTTTTGAGGATTTGGCTCCTCTGAAGTGCACAATTTAGGGTAAAGTGCATGATAACTGTTGATGAGAAAATTAATGGTTCAGATTATTTTTCTTTTCAATAAAGTAGAAATTTTATTAACAAGAGAAGAATATCAGAGTCAAGAGGATAAGAGATCCTCAAAGCGCAAAAAAACAAAAGAAGACATTAGAAGTTTAATGTTTCAGACTCCATATTATCACAAGTGTATGATTTGTCATGTAAATGTTTATATTTTATAAAATCCTAAATTATTGATTTTTCATCGATGATTAATTTACTTGCACCCTACAATTTAGAGGAGCCAAGTCCCTTTTGAAGTGCACTAAACCCTATACCAAATTCGAAGCACACTATCATATAATGTTAAGCAATCAGTTTCAATGATAAAGAAATTGTCAAACAATTATTCTTTTCCACAGGAGAAGGCCAAGATGAGCAATTAAACCATTATCTACTGCAAAAACAATCGCCACTGCCACAAAGCTAAGAAAACTTGAAATGCAGCAAACACACACATACTCACTGATAATTATTTTCAGTTAAATGATAGAGAGGGCACTTTAGTGAAATAATGGAAGCAAACCTGAAAGCGACACGTGTAGCCTGGAAAATAACTTCTCTAAACTCCCCTGCTCCAAGCTCTATTGCCTGTGCTGGAGGTGAGAAAGCATACTCCTAGGAAATAAGATGAAATATGCTGAATCAGGCAGTTGACAAAGACAGTTTCAGCAATGACCACCAACATAATTTTAATCATCATCAATTTCTTACTAGTCCTTATATTTTACAAACACATCCAGAAAAGCAGCAACAATAAAAAATTCAGTACAAGCCTAAAGAAACACAAGCAGAAAATCCTATTAGAGTTAAATAGAAACACATGAAGAGTCTACATGAAGAAACTACACAATTAAACACGATTGAAAAATGCTACAGCAGTTGTCCTTTTCTTTTCTCATTTTCTTTCTTTTTGGCAACCACAGTTAGGTTCCTATTCCCTTTTGGGAGTGAGAGATGATTTTGGATCATAATCAAATTAAATCAAATCATATTGTGAAGTGAACTGCAAGTGCCGCAGCACATGAACCAGAGCTTATTGATATAAATTTCAAGCATATCAAGTAGAACAGAATAGCAGCAAAATCCAATATCATGAAGAGTTATGTCCAGTAAAGTACCTTCAAAACAGGACGCAAATAGAACATTCCAGGAAACAAGTTATCAAACAGGAATGTCCCTCCGGCCCCACATACTGAATTGTTTCTATAACCATTGTCACCACTCAAAGATAAAAGAACTGAAGGAATGGGTTCGTTAACATCATCTTTGTGATGTACGTGCACAGAAATTTGACTAAGCTTCTGACAACTAAAGGAGTAAGGCCCAACTTGTTTCAAATGATAGCCAGACTGCAAAAAGAACAACCGCCAAAAACAACTAAGCCTTTTTCTCAGGAATAAATCAAACAATGTATGATAACATTGAAGGCAATCAAAGGGGAAAAGGCCTTGTGCATTCAGTACTTAGATCTTCATCAAATGACGCTAGTAATAAGAAGAGGTCGAGAAAATCATTATTGACAAAAGAGAGCAGCCCATTAGTATTAATATAGCAAGAAAATTGTACACTAGAAAGTGTATAACAGGAAATTTTTCATATATGTGGTGTGGTTTTGCTTCCTTTTTTTGGGGCACACGTCATGTTAAATTGCTCAAGAGAATGCAATTGGAAACTATTGACCATCATTTAATTGAGAACTAACTATACACATAAACATCTTAGATAAGTAGAGAAACAGTATAACTCCGCTTAAAATATTATTGTTTGTAGTTTGACATGGCTCTAAATAACAGACTACCTTTGAAGCCTCAACATTGTAACCAACATCATCATATAGAGGACCTGCCACAAAGGTGCCATCAGTCCCGGTGGTCGTTTCAAGTACTAATTCACCACTTTTGAGTGCAGTGATGCTGCTATCCCCAGCCGCAAAAAGCCTTACATGAATGCCAGAAAGAGGAGGAGAAACTGATCCTTCAATATATACTCCCAGTCTTGAAGAAAATGGAAGAATATAAGCTTGACAATTATCATCTGCCACTAATACCTAAGGAAATAGATTTTTCAAATGAAACTTTCAGTAATTGTCCCACAAGAACACCTGCAGACATACTAATCTTTTAATACTTACATGATGTTCTCTAGGATAAAACAAAAGTTTTTTCTCCCCATCATTCCTGTAAAGAAACAAAAAGAATAAGTCAACATTATAAAATTGGGCACATTGCAGCACTTGAATAATTTTCATTTATGCTAAAGCTCAAGACTTAGCAGGGGAGGGGAAGGGATAGGATAAAAAAAGATAAGTCTATGAAATAGTCTTTAAATCTGAGTCCTTCTTAATGGTTTCGTCTATAGTAATCTTGATCTCACTACACCTTTAACAACTGGACTACCCTCTATCTAATCAAGTCGTCTTACAAGAGTTTCTATAGGTTTACTCTTCATGTAATCAAATTGTCTAAGGCAAAATTCTACCATCTTCTCTACGTTCTCTTTAATGCATTAACTCCTAATCCTATCTTGTCAAGTGTATCTTCTCGTCCAACGCAACATTCTCATCTCTATAACACCAAACACATTCTCTTACTGCTTTCTACCGCTCAATATTTATTCCCTTACAACATGTAGGTCTTATAGCTATGCAATAAAATCTTCTAGACATAGATGGAAAGAAAAAGATCATGTACATTATATGCACAATACACTAGTAAGCAACATAGAAAAAATGATAAGCTAATACATATGTTAAGATTTATAACTTTTTTTTTTTCCAGATAATGGAGAATGTGTATGTTATAAATTCAAAATGGCACAAAGTAAAGCAGCTGAAATAGTTAGCACAGAATTCGCATCGTTAGCATGAAATGGTATAGATGCACTTTAATGTACTTTATTATTGAAGGCACTTTAGCATTGATACTTTAATGCACTCCAACAGTGTACCTTGAGTCCCGAGGAACAAAGGTAAGCTTTTCTCCAAGATTGGCCCAAACAGAGTACTCAAAGATAGCAGTATTCGTTTGATTCTTCTCATGGGATTTAAGTTTGGCATTGGCAGAATCAATAACATCAGCCCAATCATTTTGAATGTCGACAACTATGTTCTTAGGTAATGCATTAAGTGAGCTTGACTGCAAATTTATTTGTCCTTTAAGAAGATACTTTTCTCCTTTTAGATGGATTGGCTACAAAAAGAAAAAAATTTGAACATGATGGAATAAAATCCAAGAAAGTACGAATATTAATGAATAAACTGAAAATAGAATTGTGGCTATGTCAATTCTCCATACTGATAGATTAGATGTATCAATTTTCACAGACGAGCTCCCAAAGAAGACACACGAGTCACCAAAATAAAATTCATGTACTCCAGGATATTCTACACATATATTCTGGGAACCTTTCTGCAAAGAAGAGAAATGAATTTTGTGAAGTGCAATTTCCAGACACAAGTATATGGAGTTATGGTCTATAATTGTCAGATAGAAAATACCTGAATCTTCAAATTCACATTTGACCCATCTGGTTGAGTCATGTAACCATCAACATCATGAGTGGAGATGACATTGACCCAGTAGCCTTTCTGAACAAACAAAATCCCTTCTAAGTCCTCAGCTCCAACATTTACATCAATGAAGCTCTGCTCCCAGCACCAATTATCTTTTGAGGCCACTGATTCAGGGGAACTATGTTTGACCTAAAACAACCATTATGACACAGTGATGAACACCACGTGAATCAAAAGCAGTAGAAAATTTTAAAAGAAAAGTGACCAGGGAATAAAATTCAAAATAACAAATAAAATGGGAATGCAAAAAAAGGCAAACCTCAAGCCTATATTTTCCAGGAATAACATCTGAAAACAAAAATTCACTACTCTCGGTTGTCAGGCTAATTGTCTTTCTCTCTTCATTATATTTATCAACCTGTCTAACAAGAGTAACAGATACAGATGGATCACATTTCTCCTTGCAGACTACAGCACCATGAATATTGACCAGAGCCTACAATCAAGCAGCAGAAAATCAGTATAGAACATTTTTTTTATGGAAAAATAAATTGATAACACACAGAATCGGGGCTAAATCTTGGTCCTTGTGAGAATAGGGCAAAAAGATTCCCAAAGGAAATGAAAAGGAAACAAGAGAAATTTAAAGGAATCAAATAAAAAATCAGCCATACAGGAAATCTATAACTGAATGAAATTTAGATTAGTAATACTATTCTAATCACAAGAATATTAGTGTCATAATGTCATTTACATATTCATATTACTGAACTAGTTATACAATATAGATGACTAATCATCTCATGCTGAACTTCACATGGGACTCTATCATACATTTTGAGCACCCAAAAAGCTCAGCATGCACATAATAGAATAGCCTTAAAGGTATAAAAGGGAAAGAACTAACAAGCATATAAGATAGAATAAAGTTTAAATGTGTTAAAACTTACCTGCGAAAATTCTACATTTAACAACGGACTTTTGACTACAACGTCAATATAAGGTGGCATAAACATGAGCCCAGGAGCATTCTCAGCAATAGCTGATAAACGATATTCACCAGGCACAACCTAACATTAAACAAACATGTTACACATCAATAATAAGGAAGGAAAAATAAAAAGTCAGCAGAGACTTGTTAGGAACCAAGATATTTGATTACATGATGTGGGAATAATTCCAAATAAATCACAGAAGAGAACTCCCTCATTCTCACTTACAATAACAGAGATTAGAAAGAATAAGAAAATGATAGAGACAATGCAGGTTTTGACGAGTCTGCGGCCTCCCAACCCAAAGGCCCCCAAATCCACATTGAGTGATTGCCTACACCCTACTCTCTATTCTCTTTGCATTTATCTCCATTCACTCGAAACTAAATTCTCCTCCTCATACATTTTCCGCTGCCATGTTGGCAGTCTGTGATGCTGCAGGATTAGCTTGAATACTCCCCATCTTGCCCTTACTGCACCCATGACCAAATCCACTGCCTCCCTTTCTAAAGTTTTCCTCACATACACCTCCATAGCAAGGGTCTATCAATACTCTCAGAACATGCAATGGCACCAGTAGTAATCAGGAGAGATTGAGGGAAGCAAGAATAGGAAAAGAATAATAAAGAAATATCTCCCAAATTGGGATTAGGGTTCCTAACAATGAGTGGTGGTAGCACTTTGGGAGGCCACCAACTTTCCTACTGATTATTCTTAACTAACTATCTGAATGCCTAATCAGCCTACTACTAATTCTTATATAATAGCTACTTAACCTAATAATTATGTAGATTTACCCAACCACCCCTTTCTAGTGTAAACCTTATCATAAGTGGGCTTATACTTAATCCGACTCTGGGCCTCATTACTAACATTGTGATTAGGGCCCAAACCCGAGCTATGGTCTATTACAATAACCCCCCTTTGAAATCCACTTTGTCCACAAGATGGAGCTCTGGAAAAGACATAGTTAATGCCACAACTTGCTCCCACAAATTCTCAAATGCTGGTAGATCCTTCCACTTAACCAATACCACCTTTTCCCCTTCCGCATTAGTGTGAATGGCCAGTACTTCCTCCGGCTTCAGCAGTAACTCCAAGTTAGGTGCTAACTCCTCTGGCAACGGTTGAACAATGGCGCCTTGTGCCACACACCTGTTCAGCAACGAAACATGGAGTCCTGGGTGTACCTTTGATTCAGGTGGCAACTGCAAATGGTAGGCCAGAACCAATCTTATCCACAACCTCGAATGGCCCATAGAAACGAGGACTTAACTTCTGATTGAGCCAATGATCGAAGCCTATAAGGTTGAATCGTGCGGCTCTCCGCATAACTCTTCTGCTTCTCCTGTGCGGCCCTCTCCGATTGGAACTTCAACTCATCCAGAATTCGATCCCTCTCTTCCATAAGTGTTTGGACCTCCTACACCGTTGATTGCCCTCTCCCTTTAGTAGAGGGAAGATCTCTGCCATACAAAGCTCTAAATAGGGTCGTTCTAATGGATTCTTGATAATTGGTATTATACTAATACTCTCCCGTGGGAGCCATGAATGCCACTGCTTCAATGTGGTACCCGCAAAACATCGGAGATATCTCTCAATGCACTTGTTGACCGCTTCACTTTAACCATTTGTCTGTGGATGATATGTGGAACTATGCTTCAATGTGGTGCCAACCATTCTAAATAGCTTTGACCAGAAAGCAGGAAAACCGTATCCTTCTCAGAGACAATAGAGCTAGGAAAACCATGCAGTTGAACTACTTCCTTAACGAAACTGTCGCCACCTCCTTGGAAGTGAATGGGTGAGTAAGCAGAATGAAGTGGGCATACTTGGTTAACCAGTCCACCACTACCAGAATCGAATCAAAGCCCCTGGCTTTGGGTAATCCCTCAATGAAGTTCATGGTGATGTCTGTCCAAATGCCTTTCGAAATAGGTAGTAGCTATAGCAATCCCTGGGCCGAATCTTATTCTTCTGGCCCATATCACAAGCTCGGATATAATCCTGAATATCTTCTTCATCTCCTCCCAATAAAACAACCTAGAAATGCGCTTGTATGTCTTGAGGAACCCTGCATACCTTCCCATGGCAGAGTCATCGAACTCCTGCGTGATGTCAAGAATTCTAGTGGATTGTTTGGATACCACTAGCCGTCCCTTGTAGAAAAGCCTGCCTCTTCAGTTCAAACCCTGGGTGGTCCTTGTCGCCCTGAATCAAGTCTAGTATGATGCCCTTCAAGCAATCATCCGCTTGTACCTCAACTTCCAATTCGGTCCAATCACCGATGACTACAGATGCAATCACCGAGATGTAGCTTCCAGGATAATGCTTCCGCTCTCGGTTCTCCGACCTAGCCTTATAACTAATCTTGAAATCAAAACCCAGCAGCTTCGTCATCCACTTCTGTTGATCTTCACCCACTACCCTCTGATCCAGCAAGAACTTCAAGCTATTCTGATCGGTATGAACAATGAAATGTCTACCCAGGTAGTGGCACCACTTATGAATGGCCAATACCATAGCCATCAATCCCCTCTCATAGACGGACTTTGTTTGGGCTCTCTGATAATATTTGACTCATATAAGCTACCGGTCTCCCCATCAACACCGCCCCAATTCCTTTTCTTGAAGCATCCATCTCTACCACAAAGGTCTTCTCAAAGGATAAAACCTTAGAACCGAAACCGTGGTCATGGCAAGCTTCAACTAATCAAAGGCCTAATGGGCCTCGTCCCCCCACACAAAATTGTCCTTCTTGAGCAACTGAGTTAGGGTCAAGCAATCTTCCAATAGTTTTCCACAACCTGCCTATAATAGCCTGTTAGCCTTAAAAATCCCTCAACCCCTTAAGGTCTGTCAAAACTAGCCATTCCACCATATCCTTGATTTTGTTGGGATCAATCGCCAGCTCCCTCATCCAAGATTATATGTGCAAGGTACTCTAGCTAGTCTAAACTGCATTACTTCTTGTTCACACAAAATGCATGCAACCTTAACAACTAAAATACCTTCCCCAAGTGCTCACAAATCACAATGCAACTCCATAGTAGGTAGGGGTTGTAAATCAGGATATCATCAAAAAATGCCATCACAAAACAACGAAGGTACAGCTTCAATACCCTGATCATAAAGGCCTAGAAAGTGGAAGGAGCATTGGTCAGCCCAAACAACATAACCAGGAACTCAAAGTGGCCTTCATGTGTCTCGAAAACAATTTTGGGGATGTCACCTTCCATCATGCAGATCTGGTGGTACCCGATTTCAAGTCCAGCTTAGTAAACACCCGTGCACCACTAATCTCATCAAGTAGCTCATCAATCACAGGAATCAGGAATTTGTCGGCACCATAATCTGGTTCTAGGCTCTATAATCCACACAAAACCTCCATGCATTGTCCTTCTTCTTCACTAGATTACCAAGTTCGAAAAGGACTGGACTGGGCCTGATAATATCGGACTAGAGCATTTCCTCAATGATCTCCTCAATCTCATCCTTCTGGTAATACGAATACCTGTAAGGCTGTAATCGTGGTATCTCCTCTTTCCCTCAAGACGATGGCATGATCTTGGTCCCTCTTCAGAGGTAAACCCTTCGAAGCCTAAAACACATCTTCGTACCTGCCCAACAAGTACTCCACTTGAGCATTCAAAGAACCATCTTGCTCCTCCAATCTCTCAGTGGTCATGGGAACTTCCAAAAACCCTTCTCCGTCATCTCTAAGAGTCTTCAGGGTTGACTTCAAGGAGGTCACGCCTTGCAAAGGGTCGGATCCCTTCATCGCTGCCAATGTCATATCAAGCTTCTCATGCCCTGCTATCCTCTAATACAAAAATACCTTTCGATCCGTACTAGCCACCCATATGCATCCTCTCCGCAAACACCGGAAGAGCGATTTCTGGCTACTCTCAACCCTTTGATACCTCTACTTTGACACACCCCGCATAATAGCTCCCTCATCGTCGACCTGGGATAAGGAATGGGAACCTATTCATGCTGCTGCCCAGCGCCTCCTGCCTTCGCGTCCCTGGAAGCGTCATCTTTATCGCTATTATGCTATCTCTTTCGGTGCCGCCTATGCAATCAGACTCTCGAGTGGTGGTGATCGCTGTCACGTGGTGTCTTGCGCACAACCTCCTTCGTGCCGACTATGGTGACCATCGTGACTGTGCTTGCAACTCCTCTCAATCAGACTCTCGAGCGGTGGTGATCGCTGTCACGTGGTGTCTTGCGCACAACCTGTCTTCGTGCCGACTATGGTGACCATCGTGATGTGCTTGCAACTCCTCTCAATCTATTCTGTATTGCTTCGCCGCGATCCATCATGGGCCAACAATAGGCTCATCTGCTCTTAGATAACAACCATGTCTTGACGTTGTTCCTACAGGGATTGTTCCATGGTGGAGATCAACTCCGGTCTCCTCTACATTCTCGATACGTGCTTCCATTGCAGCTCGCGTAGTGACCATACACAAGCTCCCAAGATTAGAGCTCTGATACCAATTGTAATGGGATCGATAGTAATCAAGAGAGATAGAGGGAAGTAAGTGTTTATTGCTGAATACGAAAAGAATAATAAAGAAATATCTCCCAAATTGGGATTAGGGTTCCCAACAATGAGTGGTGGTAGCACTTCGAGAGGCCACCAACTCTCCTCCTGATTATTCTTAACTAACTGTCTAAATGCCTAATCAGCCTACTACTAATCCTTATATATAGCTAGGTAGCCTAATAATTATGTAGATTTACCCAACCGCCCCTTTCTATTGTAAACCTTATCATAAGTGGGCTTATAATTAATCCTAGTTCGGGCTTCATTACTAACATTGTGATTGGAGCCCAAACCCGAGCTATGGTCCGTTATAGAACACCAATAAAACAAGAAGCAATAAAATTACTTTTATTACTAAAATTGACATCTTAGGACAGACATAATTGCAACACCAACACCTATACCAAAGAATATTATTCTTTTAAGGAACTGCAGGTGCTGAAGATTAGCATTCTTCACATCTCAATGAAAATATTTCATATATAACTCTGATATCCAACCGAAATCCCTTCATTACAAACTAGTTTTTTCTTTCTAATTGTTCAAACAAACAATTATACTAGAAGAACAAATAAAGAGTAGTAAGTTCAAATCTGCAACCATGAATGCCCAGTTTTTTCTTATATATGGTTACAGCTTTCAACGAGCCCAAGTTAAATTCATTAATGAATCTATTGTCAAGGGGAATAAATTACTTTCATAAATTGCATAGTCCTAAGTTTCAGAAATTCCCTCTCAAAACTTCTGAGATAAATCAGTGGTTACATGTTGCTTTGCAAACTAGCTAACAATATAACTTGAAACTCCCAGGACGAACTATAGAATCCCTTATTTACCATCCTAAATCCTAATCCACCACCTCTTTTCTTTCAGCTTGAGTTAACTGTATCAACATGATAACACAAGCCACTCAACAAAGCACTTTGAGCTAACATACCTCAAAGCAGAACTTTCCGTTTCCATCTGTTTGTTTCTTTTGTGGTTTCACATTCTCAGGTCCATGAGTCAAAGCAACCTATTACAATAAACAAAAAATCAACTTCGATTAACAATTCAACATGCGAATATTACATAACTAATTACATAAAAGGGAAGAAGCCTACCTTTGCTTTTGGCCCACCACTAACCACCCTAACCAAGCCACAAAGATCATAAGAAATGGCATTAATATCTTCTATTGAAGCCATATTGGGCAATACCTGAGCAAGCAAAAAAAGTTTCAAAGAAGAACTATGACAGCAGCATTTTTCAATACATCAAAGTATCAATGCTGAATTCCATGCTTCTCAACCATCTAACAATTTTATATCAGCAATCAAAACTCAAATAAATATATGATATGATTTTTATGATATATTTTACCATATAATTCTCCAACTTCCTGAATTTGTAATGCTCCTTTCTGGCCTCTATGGTATAATGCTTGGATGTAACCTAATAAGTTCAACATAAAAATGAGAAAAGGTAAAATAAAATGTAATTATAAAAGAAACTCCAATCAATTGAAAGATCTCAGCACAATCTAAAATGATTGAAAAGTATTTTCACACAGGCCTAGGATAGGTCTAGGCCCTAATTAGTATCCAAGAAGATAAAAACAAAATTTTTACATGCTTAAAGAACCAACTTAATCAAAGCAAGGAAAAGAGGTAGGGAGAGAGTAAATATTCTAGACTGAATAAGATGAATTGAGACCTAGGAACTTATATCCATAGACTAAAGAATGCTTTGCCAATGAATGTGTTAAATGAAGCCCATCTCCCTACATTAATACCTGATCAAGCTTATAATATCCTTGATTGTCAGTAGTAGACCTTTCATGACCATCCACTGTGATTTTAACACCCTCCACTCCCATTTCATTTCCATCAACCACACGGCCTCCAACAGAAAATCCAGTTACCTGTGATAATTAACATTCATAGCAGATACTTGAATAAAATAACACACAAATAACCACAACAACAGACAGATATCAGTAAAATTCAAATACGATAATTGTAACTTCACCAAACTTGTATCAATATATTAAGTATTTTAAGTATTCAACAATTGTACCTATATTTGATACCTAGATGTTTAACCATTTAACTTTTCATTTGCAATTCTTTTACATTGCAGTTTTTCTCTTTTCTTTCTTCATATATTTTGATCCTTTTCAGACGCAATATCCACTTTTAAATTTGAACGATAACCATAGATATATGCTACTGACAGAAGGCAGATTTTTTCCATCCGCATTTACAGTTGCTAATCACAGTGATCACCCCTGGAAGCTAATTCAGTAAATGAAATCTCGTGTAAAACCAATAAATTAATGCAATGGATATAACATAGATGGCATGGCTCTGAAGAATGTCCACTAATAAAGTGGTAATTATCTGGAAAATGGTGATGCAGAAAATTGTAATCTATTTTCTATAAAAGGGTTTTCAACAAATGTGACAATGTAATCTAGCAATTGCAGTTCACTTAATAGAAAGTTTGATAAGGCCTGCAATAAATAGAGATACATCATTAAATATTTAGTTTTACCCCCACAATGATAGCACTTTCATTTATTTTTGAATGCCAAAGGAAACAAACAACAGAGATGGTAAGTCTATGATACATTTTCATCTATATAACATACCTGGAATTTCTGAGGCAATGTTACATGTTGATGCTTAACATTAACTGAGACACTGGATGGTGAAACATCAAATACTGTATTTTCACCCTTATAGTAGGGCACAAGTTCATAACTTCCTGCACATTAATGAAAAGGGTGAGCACTAAATTCAAGCAAATAGGTTCTAGCAGGATGCAGAACAAGTAATTTTCATGCAACATAGAATGATAAATACTCAAATTCATATATGATAAGAAAAATGAATAGCAACTGGGAGGTAGCATAAATACAACAAAAAAATTGAAGTGGAGTTCGCCAAGGTAGCTGGGATCGCAATCTAACTCATAGGATCATGCGATCCCACGCTTCTACTCCATAGCAGCGATCCTGATCCCACATCGAGCTCACCTTCACCGCCGCGCAGTGAGATCGCCGGGCAAGATCCTAGGATCGCTTGAATCGTGCGATCCTGGCGCTTCGGCCGAGCTTGCCAAACGCAGCCCAAACGTGGCCCAACGCCCCAAAAACCCGGCCCATTCTTAACCCTAAGTGACTAACTCTCAGGTCTATCCCTTTCTCACTCAGCTCTTGATCTGTCCCCTCTCACTCTCTTCAATCTCCGCGGTCCGTCAGCTGCACCGCGCCTCCGCACCGCACCGTGCCGCCGCTCTTTGGTCCCTCGCGGCTCCCGCTTCCCCAGTGTGCCGTTCTCTTCTCTCGTCTCCTTCTCTTCCGCCTTGAGATCGCCCGCTCCTCCCTTGCTTCTCAGTTTGCTCAAGCTCACAAACAAGGTGAGCTCTACATTTTCTTTTCCTTTTTTTTTCAAAAATGCATGCTTTCTGCTCCCTTTATCCATAATGCATGCTTTCTTCTCATTTTAATTTTTTGATTGGGAGTATTTTTGTGTTGGATTTTGTATTCGGTATTGTTAGAGTGGGGGAAAATGTCATCAGATAATGCTGGTGTGGGGGACAATGGAAATTCTGGTGGAGGGGCAATAGAGATTCTAGTTCTACTCCTCTCCTGAAAGTGGAAGTTTTGGGAATGCTTCAGTTAGAGGGAAAAAATTCATAAGAATGCACAGGAAATAGAAGTGATATAGGCTGGAATCATGGAATTTCTATTGATGGAAATACTAGAAAAATCAAATGTAAATACCGTCTTAAGGAGATTACAGGCGGGTTTTATAGATTAAAACATCATTTGGTTGGAACTCAAAAAGATGTGGGAGCATGTACTTCTGTTAGTGATGAGATAAGAAAACAAATGTGGGATATTGTGGTTGGTTCACAAAAAAATTTGATCATGAAAACAAGCAGTAATGAGGAACCATTAGCAAAAAATAATGATGGACAAAGTGATGATTCTTCAGTTGGTGAGAAAAGGAAGGGAAAGAAGTAGAGACTCCTGCAAACCTATTCAAGAAAAGAGGAATTAGCACTCAAGCCACAATTAACACTATATTTAAGAAGAACTTAAGGGAGGAAGCATGTGAAGAAATTGCTTCATTTTTTTACAACAATGCCATAGCCTTTAATGTGGCAAGGAGTGAAGAATATGGGAAGATGTTTGAAAAGGTTGCCCGCATGGAATAGGATTTAAACCACCTTCTTACACTGAGCTAAGACTCAAATATTTGAAGAAAAAGGTAGACTCAACTATGGAGATGTTAGAGGAAAGGAACATAGAGCTCATTGGAAAACAAGGTTGCACAATTATGACAGATGGTTGGACAGATAAGAGGAGGAGAACTATATTAAATTTTCTAGTGAATAGTCCTAAGGGGATTGTTTTCTTGAAGTCTATTGATACTTCACATATTTGCAAAACAGCTGATAAAATATTTAAGATGATAGATGATGTTGTTGAGGAGGTGGGTGAGGAGAATGTTGTGCAAGTTGTGACAATAATGCAGCAAACTACAAAGCTGTGGGACAGATGTTGATGGAAAAGAGGAAGAAGCTTTATTGGACACCTTGTGCAGCTCATTGCATTGATTTGATGTTGGAGGATTTTGAGAAAAAGTTGGAGCTTCATAAAGAGACAATTGCCAAGGGGAGAAAAATTACTACTTACATCTATTCAAGGACTTCTCTCATTTCCCTATTACAATACCATACCAAAGAAAAAGATTTGGTGAGACGGGCATGACTCGTTTGCCACATCCTACCTCACTTTGGGTAGCCTTAATGAGAAGAAGAGTGCATTGATAAGAATGTTTACTTCAGATGAATGGAAATCAAAGTAAATGTTCCAAGACAAGGGATGGGAAGTTTATTGAAGCTTTTGTTTTAGATAGACTATTTTGGAGGGATATTGTCTTTTGCCTGAGGGGTGCTTATCCTCTTATTCGTGTGTTGCGTTTAGTGGATTCAGATGAGAAGCCAGCAATAGGATACATTTATGAGGAAATGGATCATGCTAAGGAGAAAATACAAAATGTTTTTCAAGGTGTTGAAAAGAGGTAAACTATTTAATTTGTCATTCCTACATAATGTAGTTTAGTTTAAATACTTTAGTGGTTAATTCAATTTTTTTATTCTATAGCTATATGCCTTTATGGGAGATCATTGATGCAAGATGGGATAGCCAACTCCATAGGCCATTGCCTGCTGCAAGCTACTACCTTAACCCACAATTACATTATAGTCCTACATTTAAGAGTGATTATCAAGTTAAGAGAGGACTATATGATTGTTTGGAGATAATTGCGGGGATCCAGCTGAAATTACCAAGATTGATGCTCAACTTGAAGATTTCAAGAGTCGAGCTAAGTTTTTGGTAGGGAAGTAGCCAAGGCTGCCCTAAATACCAAAACTCCAGCACAATGGTGGGATTCTTATGGGGATGAGCATCCGAGCTTCAAAGGTTTGCTATTCGTGTGTTGAGCTTGACATGCAGTTCATCAGTGCCTTTGAAATGGTAAATATTTTAAGTTTTAACCCATAACTATGATTTGTATTATATTTTACTTTTAGAATATTAGAGTTAGTTGTCAATTGCTATGGGTTGATTACTATTACATTTGTTTAGGTCCACACAAAGAGGAGAAATCGTTTGAAGCGAAAAACTATGAATGATGTTGTTTTTGTGATGACCAATTCAAGATTGTCTAAGAAGAAGCAATCAAGGAATCCTATTGAGTATGACCTTGATAATTTGGACTCTGATGAAGAATGGATTGTGGAAAATGAGGATGTATTGGAAAGCTTAGAGGATTTGAATATCTCAGATGATTGTAACTTGGCTGTTAGAGAAGGTGGTGGTAGAGTTGGTGGCCCTTTGAATGATTTGGAGATTCCTCCTCTAGATGAGGATGACTTTGATGAGCTTCTTCGGGGAGATGGCAATGGAGATGGTGGAGACCATATAGCAGATGATGAATATGATGACCATAACCTTAATGATTTGCTTTAGATGAGATTATATTAGTTTGGTTGTTTTCATTAATGTTTTTAGTTTATATGATATCAAAAACTTGTAGACTTATTGCACTTTATGTTATGATTTATGGATTATGAGCGTATGACTTATGGCTCTTGGACTATTTGCATTTTAAATTGAAGTTAAGTATGTTAGTTGTGGCTATTTTTGCTCATTTATGTCATATTATATGAAATATATATGTGTATGTTAGTTCTGGTAGGTCTGGTAGGATCTTACGATCCGTGTTACGATCTCACGTTTTACGATTTTGCATCTCCCATCCGATTCCAGGTAAGATCTCGATCTTAGCTACCTTGAAGTTTCCTACGGTCAACAACCAAGAGAGAAAAATTACAATGCACAAGTGAATAGTGAAGTTCCTAGAACCTTGAAAACTAAGTCCATCTCTTTCCACATATATAACTGCAAATTGGCATTTGTTCGAAAGCTAAATTCACTAACAATAAACAAGATGACAGAAAAACTCAGGGAAAGAATATACATGTATCAGAAGTTCTTAAGAGAGCTCCAACTACAGCCAAAAAAAATACATTTACACAATGACACACACAAAAAGGGGAGAAGAGAGAATAAACATTCAAAAAGGGAATTACCACAAGGTATTGAATTGAATGTGAACTTTCCATCAGCATCTGATACAGCGTGACAGAGAGCTACTCCTTGTCGTGGACCACTAGCAGAACCTTGCAAACATTCTACCTCAGAAACATCATCTGAATATAAGAAAACATGGACTCCTAATATTGGATTTCCCTGTTAAAGGAAGAACCAAAATAAAAGATATTACTACAAGAGAAAGGATTCAACTAAATTGTAAAGTTAAAAAATAAACCGCATCAAAAATTTTAGAAGTTTAAGCTGATTGAGAGCTAAAACAACCCTCAACAAACTCACAGAAATATGAATAGAGTGAAGCATTTGAGGCAGTCATGGATTTATTCTTGGTTCAATATGTCACAGATATAAACAGCTCTTTTCACTAAATTGTAATATAATAATTCCAGAAAGAATTCAAAAACAAAAGTAAAATTTTAAATAACATATGTATGTTCCTTTAACAAACATACCTGAGCAACGACAAACCCACTGACACTATACCCAGGGACAAAGAAAACATCACCAACTACCCTATTTCCAAAGCCCAGTTCCACCTGCAAGAAGCACATTATTAGAAATATAGCAAGCAGAATATACAACCTCAATGAATGTATTATGAAACTAATTGTGACATGGGATATACATGGGTATGAGCACAAAGCAAGGTGCTGAAAACAGAGCTAAATATAATAATTCAGACCTGAGTTGAACCTTTAACTTCAACTTTCATATCAGGACTTGAAGCACGTAGTTCATATTTTCCTGCACATCAGGTGTATTGTCCATTTGTTTCAAAAATCTTCAGGAGAGGGAGAATTACAAATGATGAAAAAATGGCAACAACGAATGATAAAAACAAATCCCATGGACAACATCAACAGAAACCATATCTGGACAAGAAGTCAGAATCAAATGAATGATATCACATACAGGACTCCTTGGTCAAAATATCACTCAATGGACAGAATTTTTTGCCATCAAATCAACTAAACATCAATTCCATTTTCTTCTATCTAAACCTTAATCCTGAACAGCACAAAATATTAATTAGATATATCTTTCCTTTCTGGCCATTATCCTAAACTAACTCTCAAATCTCAAGTTCTCAACCAATTATTCTTGTTTGCCTACAGTGACATCATAGTTTGTGTTGTGCTTGAAATCAATTTTGTCCCACTGTAAACCATTTGAATTTTTTTCACCACTTCATTGATATCTTTGTTCACATTTTATACTTATATACATGAATCTTTGTAAACTACTTATATTTAGTAATATTTTCCACAATGGTGCAAGTAAAAGAGTTTCCATGCGAAATAATAGAATTTAAACACAATCTAAGAAGAAGTAAAGAAAACTTCGCTACCTGGAATTATATTTTTAAACAAGTAACCCCCTGGTGGTGAAGTTAATACAGAAGAGACCAGATCCCCAGCAGGTGACAGTAGTTCAACTTTTATATTTGAAGGACCTCCATTTTTAACTGAACAGCTTTCTCCACCTATAGCTCCAACAACTCTACCAGATATAGTGAACCTACGATACAGAAATGCATACAGGTAATTTCAAAACCCAGAACAATGTAAACTAAAAAAAATTGAAAATCAAATTAATAGCCCACCCTGTGAAGTGAAAATTTATATCTTCATTGCCATTGCAACCGCGATCATCGACCACCACGGGAACCTGTAGGGATAAGAGAGAGAGAGAGAGTGACAGAATTCATAAGAACACTTCGAATATTTTTCAGATTTTATCAATATTCAGAAAAATAAAACAGGCATGCAGATCATGCATACAGACATCACATCAAAAGGATAAAAATAAATCCCCATGAGAAAATTATACAAATGACTGAGAAATAACTAACCTTTTCTGGATCCCATGCCCATCCTTCAGGTCCATTAATTTTGATTACAAAGGAACCCTGCAATGAAAATAATCGCATTGAGAAGAACAGGCTAACGTATCCGAATCCGAGGTATATATGCCCTCATAACCTCTATCTGTTTTTCAGTACATTGAAGTTGACCAGAATATGCTTATATGTACATTAAATCATGCAAAATCTACCTTGTCGTAAACTGGAATGAAATAGTATCCATTTGGAGCACATTGTGTTCTATCCTTTACCAGTCCATCCACTGTTTGAAGCTCAACCTACAACAAATGGATCAATAAAACATGTTGAAAACAAGTCTGTATATACTGTAAACTATGTCTAATAAATTCACAAATTGACATGCATTCATTTTTTCTCTTCATTTTGGTTAGCAAGAAAGATACTCATTTAGCACAATCAAACGTTACTATAATATACATAAATACATGAAAAGAATCTCAAGAGGCGCAAAATGCAAAAAAACAAAAAATTAAAAACAGATAAAAAGTCAATAGTTCTCAATTTACACACGCTTACCGTGACATGAGAATAATCCAATTTGGCCTCGCTTTGTTTCCTCGACTTCACCAACGACGAGCTCGCCTACATGAAAAAATAAAATAAATAAATACCAAATTCAGCCGAGATCAACGTAAGTCGCTTCAGATCCATACACTTATTATTTTTCCAATCTCAACCCTAAAAAATAATCTCGCAGTTGCAGAGGAAGTAGAGTAACGATGATCTAAGGCGAAAATCAGCGTGCTTCGATTGTTTGAATATGATTCAGTAAAGGAAGTGATAAGGTGGGAAAATTGGTTTACCTCGACGAATCCACCGCAGCCATAAATGGAATCAGCGGAAGCAGCCGAAATGGAATGAGCTGCGATCAAAAGTGATACGCAAAGAAAACCATCGGTGAAGAATCTGATCGACATTTCGGATCTTAGAGTCCGGCGATGAACTCAACCGAAACAGATCTGAATGAAGATCGGTGATATTTATTATTTGTTTGTTTTTTTTTCCTATTTTAATTTAATAAAACCAGTTGAGTCCAAGTGCAGAGTGGGCGAGGCGAGGAGGGTTTATGGGTTTAGTAGGACAAATCACAGCGACGACCAACGGACTGCTGCTGACGCTGCCACGCACACCGCTACCACCGAGCAAATATTTGATATGCTAATTATAATTTGGATAGGCTAATCCCTCATCAAAATGCTTTTTTGAGGAAATTTAAATGGGTTAAATAGTCTAGTTTTTTATATATTTTTAAAAAAAAATTAATTGGGTCTCTCTTTTCATTTTTATAAAATGTCCAAATTTAATTGAGCGAAATATGACAAGTCACAATATCACAAATACAATTTTTTTTTCTAGGTAGAAACTGAGTTTTAAAATTGTCAAAACTCAGAAAGCTTCACCAATCAATATACCATTATAGTGCAAATCCCTAACACTACTTTCAATTTCCTTTACAACACCCTAGGCATTGGACACTGTCCACGACACCCAATCCACTATTTTTAAATTTTACGTGGATCATATTTAAAGTAAAATATTTTTTGTTTTCTACCATTAGATTTGAGTGATATAAACAATTTATTTTAGTGGTTGAAATAAAATAAGAGAGTTACGTGAACAATCGAAATGCACAACTTGTGCACACGTATGCCAGCGGAAGAAGACAAAAGAGTGAATGGGTAAGCGTGGATACTATCAAACTGAACTCACAGGAACTCTTTTAGATGAAAAAAATGCTGAAGGGGAAAGCTAAAATCATCTCTCGTCTCAAATTCCTAATCTCTCCCACATTCAAAATCCTCCTTATTTTGGCGTTGTCTCAATCTCTCCCTCTTTTTAATTTCTTTTTTTTGCTTTTATTTTTTTGCTCACTTTCTCTACAAACAGTAATCTCTCCCTCTTTTATTCAATGCATTTTGGGTTTAGAAACGAAGAAGCCGAGAGAAGAGATGGAAGCTGGGATCACCGTCGCATAGGAGGTGCAGATTTGAAGGGAGAGTTGGTGTGGCTTTGTGCGTGGTGCCCAGAGACGCGCCAGCCACGCGAGGACGCGATGATGACAATCGAAGGGGTGGCGAGTGGCGGATCAAGGGAAGGGGAGCGCGAGATCTAGTTGCTTGTGGTTGGCCGTGAGTGAGAGGAAAATGACCGTGATGTCAGGGCGTGAGCTGAGCAAGGGAGAGAGAATGGGACTGAAGGCAGAGGCAATGCACTGAGAAGAGGCGGTGGTGTACGGCGAAGGGGAAGAACGCGACGGCACGCGGAGAAGGAAGGAGTGTGGCGGTTCAGGCGGGTTTCGCATCGGTGAGGAAGGGAGTTCACGGAGGGTGTTGCGCGATGGCGGAAGGCGGCGATGGTGGCGCGGGTACGCGATTAGGGGAGGCTGCGTGAGGGAGAAAGCGGAGGAAGAGGGTCCGGAGTGGTTGAAGCGCAACTCCGGGCTGTGCGGGAAGATGGCGGAGGGAGGAGCGCTGACAATGATGGTGGTGGCGCGGCCTCTCCTATTAGGTTCTTCCCTTTTTTGTTTTCCCTTTTGTTGGAAAAAAATTTCTTTGAAGCTTGGTTTGTTATATGATATGGAATTGGGATTTCAGTGTGGATTGAAATGATGGTGGTGATGGAAGGGTGGCCACGACGATGGCGGCAACCCCCTTATTCAATGCATAGTAGCTTCATAGAGGTTTTCCAGCTCATTTAGTTTTGCAACTTCAATCACTAACCATCAACCTTTTATTAGAATCCCTTCCTTTTCATTGAGGTTGGTTAAATGTTTTTGAAAAGTTTCTTTAGACTTATCATTTTATAATTGGAAATCTATGTTTGCTGTTATTCAGGTACTTTTGTTTCAGATTTATGTTATGGTTATTAGTTTTTTTTAATGTGCTTTACACATATGGATTTACGCATATAGATTTGCTATTATATTGCTCATTGTTACAATTAAGGCTACTAAAGATCCTTGCACATATGATTTTGCCACATATGATTTTGCCTCATTATTACAATTGCTCATTTTTTTTTTAAAGTTGATTCTACCAAGAGAGCTTTCAAGGATCTGCCCAATAAATCTATCAGATAGGTTGCACCAAGTTTTGAGATGGGCCCTTGGTTCTCTTGAAATTTTCCTTAGTCGCCATTGTCCACTATGGTATGGCTATGGAGGAAAGCTCAAGTGGGTAGAGAGGATGGCTTATACAAATACTATAGTCTATCCATTCACTTACATTCCTTTTCTTGCATTCTGCATAACTCCAGATGTGTGTCTTCTTACCTGGAAAATTCATCATCCCTGTATAAGTACACAATTAAACTTCTTTTCTATTATTAGTATAACCAATTGCTTTGATCACTTTCTTCACAACTTTTGCTACTTAATTTCATGCCTTCTGACTAGTTTTGATATATCAATTGACCAACCTTGCTAGTGTGTGGTTCATGGCCCTATTCATCTCCATCATTTTAACTGGTGTGCTAGAGCGTTGGTGGAGCGGTGTTAGCATTGAAGACTGGTGGCGCAATGAACAATTCTAGGTCATTGGAGGTGTTTATGCACATCTTTTGCTATGTTCCAAGGCCTCTTTAAAGTTCTTGGAGGAGTGGACACAAACTTCATTGTCACAGGACTCAAACAATGTGGAGTAGAATGCTAAGGCGTGAAGTGCACCTGTGATACAATGTTCTTCCCACATTCATTAGAAGATGCATAATGGCACTTTTGTTTGGTACTTTTTTGCTTATCATTGCTCAGTGAGTGTTTGACATTCTGAGAAGAGATATTAGTGAATACGGACTAAAAATACAAATACAAATGTGGTTATGGTTAGAATAGACCTCAGCAAATTCATGTGCATCTTTCGGGAGGTATTAATATCAATTCCTTTTAATAAGAATTTTGTTCATCTGTGAAAAATAAATATATATATATATATATATATATATATATATATATATATATATGTATTAAATCATTCTAGCAATAGTCACTCTTTGTTTTATGAAATTTCCACTGCATATTTTACTTTCACAATTGTTTGTATCTTTGAATTGCTCGATTCAAAATCAAAAGAAAAATTGAATTCACGGCCCATCATTTGTAATCTAACTTAGCACGGACTAAACTAATGCGCGTTAGGGACTTGCTAAGACAAGATATTAGTCCACCAACCAAACACACAAATCCTATTTAAGTTTCTTAAAAGCACATGCAAGAGTCAAGACTCAATCGTATCCATTTTTGCAGTTAATAATTTGTGTAAGAAAACAAATTAACGTGTGCATACGCAAATATGCACATGACAATTGACAGCCATAGTAAATTGGGTATAGTTCACATAAAATAAACAACCATTTTGTTCTACATTTTTATTCGACATTAATTCAGTCCTAACAAAATTTTTACATCAATTTTATACTAATATTTTTAATGAATATATTAAAATAGATTTTTAAAATCTTATAATTTATATTTTTTTGTACGTCAATAACAATAAGTTTTGAACTTATAACTCCATTCAAATTACCCAAACCTATTACCATTAGCTCATTACTTGTTCTTTTGATATGATTATTTTGATTTAAAAGCATATTTTAGCTGAGATGCAGTAAACTTATAAGCTTTGACCAAAACTTATAAGCTTTGATCAAAACTTATAAGCTGAAATTGAAAGACTTATATGCAAAATGGCATTCTAGCTCCAATTTTCACAGCTATATAATGTGTGAAATGATCCTTTGGACCTGTCACTTTGTCTAAATAGGATAGCAGTGCACTTGACATGGATATACTGTTCATTCACATGCTTTGAGAAGCTCTTGGTCGGATGCAGGAAACTTATAAGCTGTGAAACAAACTTATAGGCTCTGAAGTAAACTTATAGACTAAAATAATAAAAACTTATATGCCAAAATAGTCTTCTCATATGCCAATGATGCATAGTTATAAACCTTCCCGATGTTTTGTGGAATGATCTTCTAAACATGTAAATTTGTTGAAAAGATACTGAAATACACTGATATGATTAAACACACTTGCACATGGACTTATGATGACTGTTGAATTCCATGGTTTGCAAGTTTTTTCTTTTTTGTTCACATAAAGCAATTTAAGATAGTTCATAGAATTCAAACTGCTATAATAGTGGACATAAACTACCAAAGGTACAAATCCTTGGGGAAGTTTCACACGCTATACAAATTTGTCAAATTGGCAACTAAGAATTCAATTTTTGCATATAAATCTTTTGACTTCTGCATATAAGTTTTGCTCACAGCCTATAAGTTTGTCTTGAAGGTCCTGACGTGCACTTTGAATTGGTTAAACACGCTTGCACATGAATTTACTATACGTTCACATTCTTGGGGAAGCTTTTTATAACCCGTAGAAAACTTATCCGCTGTAAGCAAAACTTATATGCATAAGTTTAATAACTTATATGCAAAAATGGAATTCTTAACCTCATTTTGACATAGTTGTATAGCGTGTGAAATGATCTCCCCATGGGTTTGAGCTTAAAAGTCTACTTCATACCTTATAAATTTGCTACATGCTTGCATCTTAGCCAATAGTTTCTCAAAGCATGTGAATGGCAGTAAATACATGTGCAAGCGTGTTGAAGCATGTCAAAGTGTACAAGTAATCTCATGCAAAAATGTGTTGAAGCATTTCAAACTGCATTGTCACTCCTTTGTAATAAAATCTATTAGATTTATTAAAAAAAAAAAAATTTGTTGGTTATAGAAAATGATTTTAATTTGTTGGTAATAGGTGAGGCAACAAAATTAAAAATTAAAGGGCCATTATCCTCATAATGCATTAAGGAACTATTTCCAGTGTATTTAACAAATTGGAATGACATGTATACAGACCTGTTTTAGCTGTTAAGTAGGGAACTTTTGCGGATAAGTTATTCATAATATGCTAGTAATTTTGGTGTTATGCAAGTAAGTTATCCATAATATATCTTTACATGACAAATTTTCTTGTATAACATCATCATAAAGTAAATACAAAAATATTATACAAAATTAAATATCCATCTCCGAAAGGAAGACCATCCATTAATTGTAAAATTAGTGTAACTCTCATGTAACTTATATTTGCTAATCTATATATATACAAACGAAGGCCTAATAAAGCCTTTCCAAAATGATAGTTTAAACTATCAAAACATCTAGAAATATTTACATAAAATAAAAAATCTAGAAATAGTGTAAAACTACAAGGACAAAAATATAATCTATGTTTGTGACAATCAACAAAATGAAGGTAATAAGTGTATTCAAGGATATTATCAGTCATACTCATGCCCCCCCCTCCTTGAAGTTTATCATACAATAAAATATGTTGAAAGTCCTGTCATCCCATGTTCTTCCAAAGGTCTGATTTCATAAAGGAAGCTCTTTGTTAAAGTAAGCCAATTTGCATAATTGTTTATGTTCATCATGCAACAACTGAAAATTGGATTTGAAATGTAATCTTAATTTGCTATTAAAAGAAAATGATTAAAAATATTATATCATTTTCTATTTATATTGCATAATCTCAAAATCATCTTACCTGTTGATTAGATAACTATGGCCTAATCCCCTGTTCTATATGACACAATCCTAAATTTCCTATGAAAGAATTTCATCGAAACATCATGCAAAGCTTCAGATTCATCCATGTTCACCAATTCAAAGAAAATTTTACAAAGATTCAAATTTGTCTTAAACCATAATCTCTACAAAGTTAATGACATAAATCTAAAGTAAGATTGCATTAATGGAAAATGCCCTGATATAAGTCACAAAAAATAATGTCTACGCATTAACCTCATTCTTTGCTTCTTCAAGGGCTTTCAAAGTTGTCTGGTGGAATTCCTGCAAAAGGCCAAAGTTCTAGCTAACTGAACCTGAGACATAGTCCATAATGTTGTTTATGCATTTTTCACTATAGTTACGAGTCACGCGACTTAATATAAGTCAACATCTCCCTGTAGGCTTCCATAATCTCTTTGTACCTCCCAAGTCGATAATAGAGCTTGACGGTTGTTTTAGAGCTTCAAATCCCCTGGCAAAAAGCAAAATAAATATGATATGCAATACTCAAGTTTCTTATTACCATGGAAAGATTCTAAGACAAATATCTCTATGCACTATGCAGTTCATCAAAGAGTACAAGAATCATAGCCAATCACCTTAGCTGTATTTACTAAACAAAATCATGCTAGACCCAAATAAAAGGAAAGAGAAATATTTCTTTAGGAAAAAAAAAAGAAAATAAAGGAAGCACAAGAGGGATCAAATGATTGAATTAATGATGATACAAAAAATGTGACAGCAAATACAAATTTATTTTACAACTTCAGTTCTTTAACTCCAGCATCCATAGCTCTATATTATGCAGCACTCAAAGAATAGAGTTCTTAGTTCTTACCATTTTCTTGACAACATAAGTAATGCAAAACATATGCCATAAATAATTTCAGAGCCATTCAAAACTGGTCATACTAAGGGGATTCATATCAAAACTGGTCTTTACTTCACTTTGTTCCTTTCTTTCTTCCTAGCAAACCATAGATAGATAGCTAAATCAAATTTTCTTTCAATCCTTTCTCCTTCTTCCTCCAGTTCCTACAAGCTTCTCTTCTCTTCCCTTTCTTTCTCTTCAAGTTGTTGTGTTCATCTTGACCTTTGATTCTTTCTCTTTTTTCTTCCCACGAAATGGATTTAACAACAACATGAACAGGTTTTGACATCATGATATGATCTTGTTCTTGTTTTTGTTGATAGCAAACCCAATCACATAGATCGATTGTTTCATTTCAAACAATGATATGAGATGAGGCCGAATCAATCTCCACGCTAAACCTCCATCGCCATCAACATCAACAACAATAACAATAGCAAGGAGGAGGAAGAGCAAGGGAAGTCGTCGGTGTAGGGACCTAACCCTACCACTGCCGTGCGTGAAGTGAGCTGTGAAGGCGTGGCGCGATAGCCTGGTTCACGAAGGTGGTGCGTCGGACAGCTAGCAGGTGTGGCTCACGGGGGCGAGAAGGCGTGCCTCACGTGGTCGCTCACGGATACCTAAGTGAGGGAGGTGCTGAGATGAGTGTGGGAGGGATTTTCCCTTTTCTGTTGAGTGATATGTGGAGAGTGGTATGTGGGTTTGATAGTGACAAGTGGGTTTTCTTTGGAGAGTGATAAGTGTGGTTGAGAGTGAGGAGGCGAGGTTTGTATTTTCAAAGAGGGGGTTTGTATTTTCAAAGGAGGGGTTTACCATGTGCTCGTTTTATTAAAGCCCATAATGCACCCAAAGCTCTCTTTTGTCATTTAGCACCACCGTGGCATAAGGTGTGCATAAGTTGTCCCGGCAGTTGTTCCTCTAACATTTTCCATAAAATAACTCATGCTAGCCTAACATCACCCTCAAGGGCTCAAGTATAATGGACCTAAGAACCAACCACTTTGCAAGTCTGGTTCGTTTCAAATCGATTTTTAACAAATCAATCCCTAAAAATATTTGAGTTTTGACATATTATTTAATCGACAGTGTCTAGCTTTCAATATATTAACATTTTATAGGCAGGTGTATATATAAATTTTTTAATAAGAGATTAATTTGTTATAACATAAAAGTTTTTTTATAATAAAATATATACACTCAATCTTTTAATAATTAAAATATCAAAACAAAATTATTTCGTAAACTGAAGGATAAAGTGCTCAAGCGTATAATATACCTAAATCTAATGATATAAAATAGCAAACAAAGTTCTTATTTCCGGAGCATCTAACGACAACACAGCCATTAACACTTGATTGCACGTTTTAGTGCTTCTTAAAGTTATTTAGAAATGAACCGTCCAAAAGACTGTTTCAGCTATTTTATCGTGAAAAGTTGCTTTTCTTCCTTAGGCCAAAAATAATAAGGAAATTACGGGAACTCCCATGAGATCATTTATAATTACACTTATCTCATTAATTAATTTAAAATCATTACACTCGCACCCTTTATTTTTTGTCCACCAATTCCTTCGCTTCCAAACAACAGCAACTGAACACAGCTCCCATTTTTTCATACGCTACAACTCAATCCTCCCATCACTCACGATCATTACATAGAAGAAACCTGTCCCAAAGAATCCAATCTGCCAAGTACACTCGAAATCAAGCTACAACCATTTGCAGTCCCAACAATAATTGAATCATCAAGAGTCACACCATGATTGATACTAATAACCCCAACCAAAAACTGAATCTCTTTAAAAACTACCAAAGAGCCACTAACATCCTTTTCACTTATTGCAACAATCGAAACCCTGAATCTCTTTCGAACTTGCTACTCCTCAAACCCCTCGTAATAATCAAAACCCCTTTTGAAAAACTCAACCTTGCAGCATAGTTTGCTAATTCGAAATCCATCAGAAGCAAAGACCCATTAGAGAACCAAAATCACTCCCAAGGCAACAAAAATGAAAATCGATTCCACCGGCGAATCGTGAACAAATATGTTTTGAGGAAAGAAAGCGTCCATGGCCCCCATTGTTCCTAAAGACATTGGATGTCACGGGATTGACAGCAATGATATTAAGGGTACTAGAAAGGTAGAACTATATGCTGGAGTGGTGCCGATGTAGAGGTGAGCATGTTACGAATAGGACAGTGACATGGCGGTGACAAGGATCAAATGGAGGTGGTGCAAGAATGGAAGGAGAGGTCGAAGTTCAATTATGTGCGGGTCATGCTACTACTAAAGCTTCGCAGGATGATGACGACAACGATGGGATGATGACGACGATGGAGATGACTGTGGATCGGTGGGATGGGGTTGCAAGTATGGGTAGTGGTGGTGGTGGTGGATATGGGGTCGAGAGTAATTTTGTGAATTTAGTTTAAGTTTTTGCTATAAAGGACACACAAATACCATAAATGGTGTTAAGCATAAAGGGTGTTAAGTGTAACAGTTTTAAACTAATTAAGAGAGGTGGGTATTTTTTGAAATATAGAAGCAAATAAGTGTAATTATAAATGACTTCAAGAGAAGTCGCTTTAATTTGCCCAAAATGATATTGTTCTTACGCCGTGTCGGACAAAAAATTCTTTTTACAGAGCTCAATACATTAATTAATTTTGTAGTCCATCACATCTACGATAAGCCGTTATTGTTGTTTTTGGCATCTCGCTGTGTAAAATGGTTAACAAGCCAACCTTTCTATAACTTAAGCCAAAATAATACGTGACTGAAAACTAGAGCATTAAGAATCTATAATACAAACAAAATCAAATCAAGACTTGACCTAGAACATAGGAACATTCATACACTCGACAGTGATGTCACTCAATGGGAAACTATCTATCCCAGCCTGATGGCCTCCGCCTCTCTCTGGGTTTAGAACTGCAGCAAAAGATAAACAATATCAGCAACCAAATTGTTTAAGGTAAATATGCAGCAAGTTCAGCTTACAAAACTAACCTGTTTGTACTACTCTGAGCGGGATTTACTCCAGAATTTTGACCAGTGGAATTTACCGCCGATGTAGCAGGACTGGATGAAGCAGTATTCCAATGAGCGTTTATATCCCCACCAATCGATCCACCAGATACAAAGCCAGGGAGTGCTGGTCTCTTATAACCAGCCATGCTTGTATTGCTACTGAATACTTGATTTTGAGAGTTCGATGAAGCAGCAACAAACTTGCTCTTAAATTGTGACATCATTCCTGTTCGCAGAGAATTTACTGCAGCAGAACGGCTTGGATTGGTGTTAGACGGAGCAGTGTTTGACTCAGGGTTATATCCAATACCCAGGCCAAAATCCACTCCACGCACACCCCGGCTGCCACTGCCACCACCTCTCCCTTTGCCTTTTCTCCCACCTGCACCCAACATAGGATAATAATGCAACAAGTGCATAAACTGGTGTTGCTAAAGTAACACCATATCTCATTCTCGTCATATTTTGGCTCAGCAAATAATATATTATTCTATAGGCATCATAATGCAAGTCACATTCTATACCTCCTTTTCTTGCATCACGCTTCGACCTGAATCTCCCATCCTGTTGCATTACAAGACGGTGGTCATTAAATAATTTCATTACTCATTAAGTGTGATCTGAACTTCTAAGCATCATATTCAAGCCACATGTTACAAACAGTAGGTATGACAACAGTGAACAACATAATGAGGAAAATAAATATATTACTATAAGAGACAAGCACTCAGGATGAGGCCACTCCTATCATGAAACTTATTCCATGTAGATATTTTGTTCTCTAATACCTCCTTCCCCCGCGCCCTCTTTACTTATGCCACTAAATTTGATGTCTTGTTAATTATAAGTTGTATCTCTACAGTTTTCACAATTTAAAATGGTTATGGACGCTGATATCTTCTTCACATGCTTAGAATTAGAATTAAGTCTGAAAACTTTTGCATATTCCATATGACACAATGCAAGTTACTGCAATGGAGAAGCTAAGATTACAAGGTCATCAACTCAACAAAAAGGGGATGATGACGGGCACAGTTACAAGAAGATTCACAAATGCTAATTTCTTCTTTCAGAGCAACTCTTATTTCCTTCAAGCTTAGTCATGTAGTCAACCAATATTTTGTACGCTCAAAAACAATTTTGTCCTCCCATACTCTTACCAAACTGCTCATTCCCCTAGACTTCCCTGTATTTATTCTTCCATGGCCTTATTTATTTATTTTTGGATATAAGAAGCTCCTAGTGGACCTAGAGGATGGGGGAAAGTGGGTCAATGCTATTTTGTCCTCCCATACTCTTACCAAACTGCTCATTCCATTAGACTTCCCCATATGTATTCTTCCATGGCCTTATTTATTTATTTATTTATTTTGGTTATAAGGAGCTCCTAGTGGAGCTAAGGGATGGGGAAAAGATGGACATATAGGAATCAAATCCCTAACCCAACACCAACAACCCCTTGGCACAAAGACCAAGGAGTTGCCACTTAAACTACAGCTCATTGGCCTTAATTTAATATTCAACATTCAACACCAAGCCTAAACCTAAACCTTATGTGTTTTACTTTTCCAAGAAAAAATAGCATTTCCAAAATAACTAGTCAATGGCTTTAAAACCATTAAAAGAGGGGAAATCTTAACCTAACAAAATTCAAAGTATATGTTTTTCCAACCACATGTTTGTTCTCAAACTCTCAACAAAATACCCTGAGTGGAAATAATTCCAACCTTAGAACTCTGTCCATTAAATTGAACTGATGAAGAATTAATTATTGGCATGTAAGTAGCATTTTTATACCAAAACACACAACATGAACCAGCAAAGCCTACAAGAATATCACAAAGGGGTGAATAAGAGGCCTACAAAACCTCTGTCACATGAACCAACAACAAAATGATAAATTACAGATACAAGAGTATGGAAGCATGAAATCAGTTGCATACGCATGAATGCACGAATTAAACACAAATATCATAAAAGGTATAATTACCTTCATAGCAAGATCCATCAACTCCATGGACACATTCTGGCCAGCAGCAATCAAGCTATTAACCAGTTCACCTGCAAACCGTGCTTCTTTCTGAGTTATAAGAGTGTATGCAACCCCATCCTTGTCACCAGCACGTCCAGTTCTTCCAATGCGATGGACATGCATGTCCATATCCTTTGCAATATCAAAGTTTACCACTGACTTAAGTGACTTGATATCAAGACCACGAGCAGCAACATCAGTTGCAATAAGCACATGGTAGATGCCAGATTTAAACTTCTGCAAAATATCCATACGAGAAGCTTGATCTTTATCACCATGCAGGGCAGCGACTTTAAGCCCCTCTGAGCCAATTGTGATTCAATTTCATCCACAGTAGCCTTCTTGGAAGCAAATACCAGGACATCACCCTGATCAATCATTTCAGGAAGCTTCTCCAGAAGCCAAGGCAATTTTTCATTATCGGAAGGAATTACTTGAACAACTTGAGTAATGTCTTCATTTGCCATTCCCACCTCTCCAACAGTTACTCTAATAGGATCACTAAGGATTTCTCTGGCCAACTTCTCAACTTTACGAGGCATTGTTGCAGAAAAAAGTAACGTCTGCGGTCTGGCCTAATCTGACCAACAATTGACCTTACTTGTGGCTCAAACCCAAGATCAAACATCCGATCAGCCTCATCAAGCACCAGGTAAGTTGCTCTTGTCATCGTCAGTGCCTTCATTTTTAGCATATCTATCAATCTGCCAGGGGTAGCAACAACTATCTCACAGCCTGCTTTGAGTTCTTTGAACTGATCAAGTTTCGACATCCCACCATAGACAGCAGAGACACGAATCCCATATGATTTTGCAAATTTCTTGGCCTCCAGATATATCTGATGTGCCAATTCTCTAGTAGGTGCACATATAACTCCTATAGGACCCTCCTCCTTCTGAAGTTCAGGCTGATCCATGATATGCACGATCATAGGAAGCACAAAAGCAGCAGTCTTACCGGAACCAGTTTTTGCTATACCAATGATATCCCTACCAGAAAGCACAACGGGTAAAGCTTGGCACTGTATAGATGTGGGCTTCTCATAACCTTGCTTCTTTATAGCACTCATAATTTGAGAAGAGAATCCACAGTCCTCAAACGTCTTAATTGGCTTCGGCACATCAAATCCCAACACGAATAGCCAAACTCTTCCTGTAGTCAGTTACATCTTGCTCACTCATACCTAAAATGGGGAAACACACACACATTACAAAGGCACCAGGTGTTAAATCTCAGTTAACTCACAATCCACAACTGAATGGCACCCTCTATATAAACAGTTAAACAATCACAATTCTACAAATAGATTTTAGTTATAGCCATTAAAACACCATAACAGAAGGATTAATGGATTATACATATCACTTTTCCATTCCAACTACTGAACTATTTTAACAGGTGACGTATAATCAATATAATTTTGGGGGCACGAATTTACCTGAAATTGAAGGTGGCTCCTCATAGAAATCCTTATTGAAGGGCTCGTAGTCGATAGAACTGTGATCGAGAGCAGGTATTGGCTCGATCTTCTTCTTGTCAAGAACAATAGGGTTGTCATCGGAATCATACTCTACCAAACCAGCGTCTACGGCCTTCGCGGCGGCGTAAACCTCTTCATCAGAATCATACCCAGCGTGAAGCGCCTCGGACGCAAGCGTCAACCCTAGGTCCTTCTTCGCCCTCAAGAAGCTCTCCATGGGATCGTCCTCCCCGTCGTCCTTGTACCTGTCCTCCGCCTTCTCCTTCGCCTTCGGAGGCGGCGCCGCCTTCATCTCCTCGTGAATCCCTTCCATGAAGGCATCGAGCGGATCGATTTCTCCATCGTCGCCGCCACCGCCGTTATTTCCGGCCGTGTTGTTGCTGTCCTTTCCCGTGGCGTCGTTGTCGTCGTAATCGATGTTGTCGAGGTCGGTGTCTTCGTAATTGTCGTGGCCGTGGCGGGAGGAGGGAGGGACGTAGAGCCTCTGAGGAGCTTGGGATCGCTCGAAGTTGTAGGTGGATTGGCGGTTTATGCCGAACCCTTCGAATCCGAACTTCCTCTTCGACATTGGAGCTTGGTTTGTTTTCGTATCGTTGCAGAAAACCTTAATTGAGCTTGCGCGAAGCTGGAAGAGGGTGACGCAGACAGAGCAAAGAAGTTAAGGGGAAAAATGAAAGATTAGGTTTGTGAGTAATGGAACTCTGCAATTGCATAGTGTGAGAGTAGGGATGGAAGAGTGAAGGGCACAGAACACCGATTTCTTTCGTGATGGTGACGGGTCAATAGTTGGGTGGACGGGTGCCCGACCCGGTGAACTAAGCCCAATATTAACTTCACAGGCCCATTAAAAAAAAACAGATTGTGCATTTGGTTGTGGCCCTCTTTTTTATCGGGTTATTTCTCAAAGCGTAGGCCTGATCCGATAATAACTTGAAAAATGCTCAGGTTAGCCTTGCATTCAAACAACAATTACAAATTTGAACATGTTGTATAATAAAGATGTGAAGTAATAGAAGTTGGAACTTAGAAACAAAGTCCAATAATACTTTACTATTTATATTTCAAAACAAAGTATTTCAATATTAAAAAAAGAGTTTAATTTTCAAACACCATCAATGTAAACACTAATATCCAATAAGGTGATGCCATATAAATAAAAATGATTAACATTCACTATCTCTATCTAAAAAATAAACCATTTTTGCTTATGTGGCAGCATGATTAATTTGTCAATTACCATACATATAAATTAAACTCTGAAAATTATATTATATCATGTAAAACATATTAATTAGAAGGTTTCATTTTAATACATTGATAGTGTAAAACTCTTTTTTACACTATCATCCAATCAAACATCTCTTTCTGTACTTTTCAAATAGTGAGGTTGAAAATTAATCATATTTGCTAATATGACATATGTACCCCTCCCTGTTGACTATTGACCGACATTGACCATTGTCTCTAACCCATTGACTTTCTGTTGACCAATGTTAACTTTCCTTTGGCCAACGGCTTAACCATTAGAGAGGTTGCTACCTAAAGGGTATTATTAGAAAAAAATATATTAAATTTCGTTTCAGATCCGTCTTACTGTCCATACTTTTTAGAGAAACAAATACAGAAAATTTTGTCTTAGGAATAAAAAATTTTTCTGTCCCGTACTCCGTCTCACCACCAAATATCATACAAAGACAAACTGCTCTATTTGTGTCCTGAGACACAAAACAAATCCGGCCTACATGTATAGTTCACTTGAACGGTTTATAAGGTCAATTATTCTTTGATTATATAGTTAAGAGGGTTTTTTCCTTTGAAATTTAGAGGCATTTGTTTAGGATTTTCAAGGCTAAAAATATTTTTTTCACCCAAAAATCATATATTTGACATATTCTGTTGCTTCATGCTTGATGATAGTGTGCTAATCTATGTGTCAGGTGGGATATATGGTAATATTGGTTCATATGATAATGCACTTTATGAATTATAAGTTATGAGTTATGACTGATCCTAGCATTCATAGCTGATGCTTCTTCAGCTTAGCTTGGCTTGGTACTTTTGGCAACCCTATTTTAGAATAAGAACTCAATATCGCTAGAGAGTTAATGCCAATTATGTCCACTTATTGTTGGCTCGTACCTTATAGCTATTATTCTGATGATTTTGGTTTCCATGCAGTCTTTAATTTTTTATTTTTTTCCTATCCTTTTTTTTTCAAATATACATTATAGTTTTTTTTTCCCTTTTTCAATAAAGCCATATAATATTATTGGTATAAACTATTTTGAGTTACTCAAAGGTTGGTCATGTATTACATATAACATAATTAGTAGACATTTTTCTTAATGCTCATTTTGAGTGCCTCATAGGTGTTAACTAGTAGTGTTAAAATGGCCCATGGCCCTAGGGCTGCTTCTTCATTTGGCCCCCATCGCGCGGCCCACAACACTTAGTAGGCTATTTAAGCCCTTACCCACATAACCCACCAAAATGTGTGGGTTGTAAGTAAATGGCCCATGGTTTAGCCCCCATTTCATTAACTTTATTTTTTTTAACATTTTAAAAATAAAAAACACATTAAACAAAAAAAATCACACCCACTCAATGCCCAAATAAAAAAAACACGACACGGTAACACTTTCTAATCTGCTCAAACTCAGTTCTCTGTTCCATTTTGTTCTTAAAACCTTCATAATCACAAACCCTAATCCCAAATCATAAACGCTCAAATCCCTATTTTCACGCTAGCCATCGCGCTTCCGCAACCTACCAGCCACAGCGGTCCAGGGCCACAAAGACTTCATCGTCTTGTCCCGTTTCTTACAGCCCACCGTGCCGGTGTCGCCATTTGTGTTGAGCTCATTTGAACCCTTCGTGCTTCGCTCCTCCTTCGTCGACTAAGAACAACGTCAAGCTCAGTGCTTCGCTCACTTGTGCTTGTGGTGCTGTGTACATCACTCCTTTGTGGTCATGGTTTCTTCGGGGCATTGCAACTTTGCATCTTGTTGAGGAGGTAAGGGCTAACTTTGAACTTTGTGATACTGACTTGTTTATGAATTATGATTTGAAATATGCTTCATGTTGGTGCCAAGTTTGTACTTTTGGTCATTTATTGTATATTAGTTTAGCGTTTTTTTATTACTTGAAACTTGATTTGAAGTTGTTAACATTTTATTACTACTATGATCACAGAATGCTAAGTTTTAGAAGAAAATAACTAAGGATGAATATTCTCTGCATCAACAAAATGGTTTCCATTAGCTAGGAATTAACTCTTAAAATATCCTGAATTATTAAGGGATTCTGGATCTGATTTCAATTGTCACATTGCTCAAAGAAGTTGAACAATGTTCTAATTAAATTGATCTCCTGGAGAAAGCTTAGCAGGGTTCTTCAGACATTTTCCAATTTGGACTACTAAGGTGTGAAACTAAACATTATTATTATTATTATATTCTTCGCACGCAAATGATTTCCTCTTTCACTATGATATCATGTATGGGTTCAAAAGACAATGCTCTTGCCTATTAGATGGGTTTCTAGAGGCACATGGAATAAGTGGTTTCTTTTGGCACACTTATTAGTCCTGATTAACAACAACAACAAATGATGATTATAATAACAAGAAGGATAATAATAATAATACTTTTTCTGGATTTATTAGCTAATTAAAAAGCTTGTGTATTGTAATACTGAGTTTAAATAAATGGGGCAAGAAAATTTTTTAAAATTTGGAAAGATGCCAAGTTACTCGTTGGTCATTAGGATCCTAAATTTCACTAAGTCTTAACCCTACACGCCCTTGGAGGGCTATATAATAGAATCATTTTCTTGGGATCAAAAGTCCTGGTAATTATTCCCTAAAGTGAAACAAGTTAAAAAGTAATTTTTAATGAATTTTATGAAATTCTTAAACCTTTCGTTTTTAGCTCAAAAGTTTATAAAATTGTCGAAATTTCTGAATTTGAACTAAAACCTAAAAATTAGATTTTGATTTGTTAGGATTTTGATTTTTTTGATATTTTATTTGAATCCAAATAGGAATATTTCCTTATTTACATTTATCTTTTAAAGTTAATGGATTAACTTAAAATTAAGAAATGTAAATAAGTGCAGTCACCATTCTGGTAAGCGCTAGCGGTCGAGGGAAGGCGGCCAGGGGATAAAATTCACGCTCTCTGGTGAGTGCTTGCTGCATGAGCAATGCTTGACAGAAAAAAAAATACCCAATTTCCGGTCTAGAACCTTCAAACACCCAAATCACCATTCCTCACCCCTAAAATGGAGAAACTCCTTCCTAACCTCTTCACTCCCTAAATCTTCATTTTCTTCCATTACTTCTAATTCTAACTTCAATCTTTCACTCCTAAGGCTTTAAGGTATGTTGTTCTTCTAATTTTACTACTTTTCCCCTTCAATTTCTTCTTGTTCTTAGGGATTTAAGAGGTGCTCACCATAGAGGTGTCATAGTATTCTTTTAGCATGATTGAAATTAGATTTGGGTGTTTAGAGGTTAATCTAGAAGTTTGTTGCTTCAATGATAGATACAGGTGTCAATCCCTTCCCAAAACTCTGGTGGTGCTACTCTTGTGTCTTCTGCCACTCAGGTGATTGGGTTCGTATTTGTAACTCCTATGTTAATTCCTGTGTCTATTTTCACCTAAACATGAGGTTATATATATAAATGCTTTTACAGTTTGTTTTGTGAACCATTGAGGTATTGATGAACTCCTGTGGTATGAACTGTTAAATCTTAATAAGAAAACTTGTTTCCTTGAAAACCATGGGACTTCCACTTTTGAGGCTAAGTTTTGTCAGATGCATGATGATTTCAATTATCTAGAGCTAATGTTATGATCACATGACTCTAGTCCTGCAAATTATTATATGAAAAGAGATTTTGAACCCTATGATAGAAGACTTTATGAATGATAGAGAAAGAGTAAGATTTCTATTTGAGCTGGAGTAGCTATAGAGAAACGGGTTGTTGCCAGTTAACTTGCTAACCTTGGTACCAAGTAAACCCAGGGCTAGAGTATTCAAAGAAGGGCCCTAGTTAGGTACCAATTATTGTCACATTGGGGACGGCGATACGTAACGTGATGTGACAGAGACTTATCCATTATCATCATACTAGGGACGGCGATACGTAATGCCTAGATGTGACTAGAGGATTATGGATAGAGAATTGACTGGTACACTGGGACGCGATACATAACGCCCTGATGTAACTAGAGGATTGTGGATAGAGAATGGGCTGGTACACTAAGGACGACAATACGTAACACTTAGATGTAACCAGAAGTTATTATATAAAGATTATTGTTTCTCTATTGAGGTATTGTTGGGGTGTTTTATGAGATAAGTATTTTTAATACTCCCCATGCTTATATTCTCATGATCATATTAATTGGTTAAACGTTATTTATATTATTGTGAATTTCTACATGCCTTTTCCTGTCTCATGAGAAGGGTTCTAGGTGAGGACTCACTCAGCTGGGTTTTGATAACAAAACTCACCCCTCCTTTCCTTTTTCTCTATTTATAGATATAACCGGATACTTCCACGCCATCTTCCTCCCGCGCGTAGACACAATTGTCGAGCCCATTAGGTGAGGTGTCTAGTATTTTGCTTAGACGTGCTCCGGTGCAATGCAGGCATGATTCTAGAATTTTAGAGCATGTTGTCTTGTACATAGTCATATATATTAGAATGTTATTATGGATTGTATAAGACTTTTACTTTTCATAGACCCTTTGTATATAAAGGATTTTTTGCACATTTTGTGATAATATACCATTATGTTTTGTGATGGACTATGTGAGTTATTTTTATAATTAAGATGCCCAGGAAGGTGATTGACATATAGAAAAGGATAAAACTATATCATGGGTCTTTTTATGTGCATATGGAGATGATACAAGTCGCGAGACTTATGTGAGAATGAGATTTCTCACGTGCCTCACATGCCCAGTTTGGTCGTGTAGTATCTTATTAAAATTTTGGAACATTCATTTTTTTTTATAATAGGCCATTTTTTTTTATTTATCCTCGTTAGGAATTGGAGAATATGAATCAGGCAAAATTGTGCTGATCTTCTCAATGTTCTCATGTTGGAGAATCATTTTAGCTTCCACTTGTGCTGTGATCATGTTAAGTTTTTGTGTCATCATAGAATGAATGAACTCTAGGCCTCCACCTTTGAGTTTTTTTTTTTAATTCCATCAGCATAGTCAATGGCATAACACAAGAAAGTACTAGAAATTTATGCTAGTAATTAAATTGTTATCTTCTGATTAAAGTTCCTGAGGTTCTCTTCAAAAAAGTTTGAAGCTTGTAGCTACTCTGTCTTCAAGGTGAAGATCTTTGATTTATGGTGTTGTACCATAAGAAAATGCAAATTTGGGGCCACTTAGTGTTTTATTTTTCATTGTAAACCTTGAATACTGAATACTAGTCTTGGATAGTATATTACTAAAAATTTCCAAAATAAAGACTTATGAGAATGATAATGGCTTTTGGATCAAATCTGTTGGGCCATAGGTGGGTTGGGGCTAGCCCATAGTTGGACTAATGCTTGGCCAACCCATGAGCCAAATCATTTTAAGCGTTGATTAATTTTTAAATTTTTATAAGTGAGCTAGCCTACAAGGTCTACGTGGACTTTTGGCCATGTGGGGTTTTTTTGTAGTTATGGGCTTTTTGGCCCTAATCCACGTGGCCAGGCCAATAAGGGTGAGATGACCCATTTGACACCTCTAGTGTTAACTTTAATCCATTCAGTTTCAAGTCAATGGAAATTTCTATGTGGATATGCATTTGATGTATTGTGCTATACAAGTTGATGATTGCGATTATTAAAGCTTTAAACAACTCTACAGGTTGAATTTAACTCTTTTAATTATTTATGAAGTTATTATTATTGCACCTTAAATCAAATCTACCACACAAAGCAGTATAAGGTTGGAAAAAGGAAATCAATTTTTTTAAACTAAAGATACATGTATTTATTCATTTTTTATAATTTTTCTGATTATTATATTTTTGCTATGAATTTGGGAATATTTGGTATTAGTGCTAAATATTACATATGACAATTTTATATCAATAAAATAAATATTTAAATTTAATATATAACATGTCCAAATATTAAAACTAAAAAAGAGTAAAAGAAATGTGTATTAATTGGACACATTCAAATAATATATTTTGTAAAGTTATGTAACATGTTTTCTTCAAATGTCATTTCAATTATACGTGATGGTAATCAGATTTGATTGGAGTAAAAAAAAGTGATCAAATATTTGAAACATTCCTCATTTTACTACAATATGTGGAAAATACATTATTTGAGTGTGTTAAATTCATACTCACTTCTTTTATTCTTTTTTTGTATGAATATTTGGACATATTATATTATATTGAAGTAAAGTTATCATATGTAATATTTAGTGCTAATTAAAATAATTTTCAAAAGATAAAGGCGACTCAACAGTTATTTCTATATTTCTCTTTTCATTTTTATAAATTAACACCAATAAAAAAGTTGTACTAAGGGGTACCTAGTTTTAGTATGTTATAAACGGGTTTTTCCTTCGCTTCCAGAACACAATAAGGGTATCGGTACCTTGTCAATGTGTTAGTCAATGATCGGCTCATTTATATTTTAATTATTCTAATAATCGGTAACCTGTTAAACATATAAATTGCATGTATTTAGTTGAAATTATGTTATTGTTCCCACAACTTCATTTATTTTGAAAAGAACCCATTTTCATTTCTTTGTTGTAATTGCTCCTCGTTTCCAAACACAATGGCAGCACCACCACCAAAGGGCTTGTGCAGATTATGATTACCTCATCAAGCTTCTCCTTATTAGTGACAGTGGTTTATTATTCTTATGCCTTTCCTACTTTTTCCCCAAATTTTTTTTGTCGGCCCTTGTTTCCAATTTGAATAAATATTTTCCAAATGTTCGTTGTCGATCTTATGGTGCACTTTTTTCTGAGCCTTTTACGTCGTTTTTAGTTTTGGTTATTTAGAATTGGTTTGTAATGGAAAAGGTAGGGGATAAATTTCATTTTGTTTTGACACTATAACAGGTTCAATCTTCCGATATATGGGAGCCACGCACTTGCGATTTTAGGGGCTTGGTTCTTAAACTGTAGTGTGACCTTTGTTTATTTTATACTAGGTTGCTAAAATAGATAGCATTTTTGTGGAAACTGTCAAGAGCTTCATTACGGTTTGATTTATTCATATGCTTTCTCCATCGATGAATGAGAGAGAAACTTTTCAAGGTGTTCATGGATGAACGAGGAAGAAGATGGTAACAGTTATTCGGGGCTTAAATAAAATTATAAAAAAATTTGATAACAAATTTGAAACTTTTAAAAATAATATTTTAGACTAATACACATATACATGTACTACATTTTAACCACCAAAGTAAAAGTTGTTGAAAGCATATGGGTACTGGTACCCAAAAACACATGGGATACCAGAGAAATGCCAAAATCATGGCTTCAACGTCGACCTAACCTCGCATACACACTTTCGAGAAATTCTTGAACGAGGAAGACAAAATATTTATTCTATTTTATTTATTAATTAATAAATTAATTATTGGATTAAAAATATAAAAAAATAAAAAACAATAATAATTTATAAAATTTAAGTATTAATTAATAAATAAATTAGAAAAATATTATCGTTTACTAAAGTGTAATTAAGTATTTTTATCACTTGGGTTTGAAGAAAAAAAAAGCTCTAAAACGAACCAAACCCAAACTTTCCACGATCAGGACTCGAAGAGCGAAATTAAGTCCAAAAATCACTCAAATTGCCCAAACAGAAACCGAAATCCATGCCCCACCCCGAAATCGTGGAAGGCATATAATGGCAACGGCAGCCACAAAGTCAAAGCTGCTTCCACAAGATTATGTCCTATGACCGTTCATCAACGGCTAATGACCAAACAGACAACACTGTACCGACACTACGCTAACCACTACCCTACTCCTCTGCAAATAAACAAAAAAAAAAAAAAAGAAAAAAGTGAGCAACGCCGCGCCCTCCCACATTAGCCCCTAACCGTTAGTTTCTTCCTTTATCCGTTAACGGCGGACGTTGGGGCCGCCTCTTTTAAAACCCTGTATCCCCCCTACGCCTCTGCTCCGGCACGCAACGGGAAAAAAAAAAAACATAAAAGCCCAACAAAAATGAAACTTCACCCCTAAAAAAAAAAAACAGGGAACTCTGCACTTGGCACTGGCAAGGGAACTGGTGGTAACACTCGATAACTTGTCACAAAAACTTTTTCCCGTTTATCTCTGTCTCCGATTCGACTCAGCTATGGTTAGCTTGACTCGGAGCAACTCGCTATCCCAAGAAGAAGAAGAAACTCTGTCCTCGATGAAATTTCCCTGTTTGGATCCACCTTCGTTCTCAGTGAACAGCGGTGCCTGCTCGTAGTGCCGCTTCTCTTGTTCCTCGCCGTTGATTTCCTTCCCAATCGTCTAGATCTGAACCCTTTCGGGGCAATCAACGGCGTCGCTCATGTCAATCGGTAATAATTATGGTTTATTCTTTGTCTAGGCTTTTCACTTGTTCAGTTTTGTCATTTGTGTGTGAAATAGCATGCCTGGGAAAGTAGCGAAGTAATCTTGAGCTATCTGCAAACACTAGCAATGACACAGGAAGAGTGTGAGCTGTTTGAATTTGTTCTCGATTGAGTTTGTTAATTAGTTAATCTTGTAGATTTTGTCGATTTGGTATTATTGATGCGCGATAATTTAAGCAAATGAAGCTTTGTCCAGGTTATGATGATGCATGCTTACCAATTACTAACCCCTCAAACGCTTATCTACGGTCATCAGAGAGAACAAAATGTTATTCCCCTTTTTTTGGGTACTTTTTTTTTAATTTTTGTTTTGGGTATGTGCAGGATAATAACCTGCTCGAACTTTGAAATGCAATTATATTTTATTTTATTTTGTTTTTTAAAAAATCTTAATGGAAAGCTTTGCGTTTAGGATTGCAATCAAGCTATGTTATTTGTAAGTCATGATTTTTCTGCATTTTAGAGTTTAGTAAAGTGTCCTTAATTTGGTTTTTCTTACTAATAATGCAGGTGTATTGAAAAAGGTTCAAGGCTTGTTGCTGAAATGGCTGCTCGTGTTATCTTGCCTGGTATTTATGGGGGAGTCTTGTGTAAATGATGAGACACTGGGATCACCGGATAGATCACCTTTGGTCTCTGTTGTTGTTCATGATCTACCACTTCCAGTGAATCTACATGGGTCGAGGCGTTTGCTTTATCGGTATACCAGTTGCAGCAGTTTCACCAGCCAATCCTCCTTCATATGGTCCTTTCATAAGTACTGGTCAACCGCCCGAAGTTCACATTTCTCCATACCATTCAAGAGGAAAAGTGAATTTAAACCTCCAAGTCCAATTTCTGGCTTTAACGATATTGCTCCCATACATTCTACTGCAGCTGCGATCCCTTCCACCTTGGCTCAGCCACCATTGTCTCCTTATGCTTCCAGTACGTCATGCCATTTTTTTTTTTTTACTTTTGATAAATCTTTATCTTTTATTTGTAATGTTTTTGTTTCATTTTTCTATCGCAAACCCACCACAGCAAACTGGCATATGCCTTGTTGTAAGTTGTAACTAGCTGCTTAATTTTGAATATGCACATTACATTGTCTTTCATGATTTTTGTGGGCTTTGGAAGCAGGGACTCATAATGACATGGTTGCTTGTTCTATTCTTCCAGATTGTTGTAAACAAGACATGGTGTTGAAACGAGGCAGTAAGAGTTGCCAGTGTGTATATCCCATAAAGCTAGACCTTCTTCTTTTGAATGTTTCCCAAAGTCCTAATTGGAATGCTTTTCTTGATGAATTAGCTGCCCATCTTGGGTTGCGCAACACCCAGATTGAACTGATAAACTTTTATGTACTCAATTTATCAACATTAAATATGTCCATGGATATTACTCCGGATAGAGGGATCAGTTTCTCTGCCAGTGAAGCATCTAAAATAAACTCTTCACTTTCAATGCATAAGGTTCAAATAGACCCAAGATTAGTGGGTGACTACAAACTTCTCAATATAACATGGTTTAAACCTCCGCCTCCTTCTCCAGGTAAGTTCAGGCCTTTATATTGCTTAAAGATGTCATTACTAATCATGATACTTTGTCATTTTTGATGATTGAAAGTAACAGTTAGATGGTTATTATGCAGGTAGTGTTTATAATTTGTAAAGATTTTCGTTATTCATTCATCTCCATTTGTTTTATTTCATGATTCCTGCTTAGGGATCTACTGTTTACTCATGACATGGGTAGCTGTTACTATATAAATAATTCTTCGTATATTTTTTATTTGACCAGCAAACAACTGACAATGCTGATGTTTTAGAGTGTTTTTCTTTATTTGTTGATTGTGAAATTTAAATTCGAATGGTAGTCTGTATTTTACTAATCATGATATATGATACTTTTTGTCGTTTTTGATAATTGAAAGTGACAGTTAGATGGTTATTATGCAGATAGTGTTTATAATTTGTAAATATTTTCTTTTGTTCATTCATCTCCATTTGTTTTATTTCATGATTCCTGCTTAAAAGGTCTACTGTTTACTCATGACATTTGATTGCTGTTATTATATAAATAATTCTTCATATATTTTTTGACCAGCAAACAACTGACAATGCTGAGTGTTTTTCTTTGTTTGTTGATTGTGAAATTTAAATTCGAATGGTAGTTTGTATTTTGCTAGAGACGTGCTATCTATTGTGACATTATTCATACATGTTATCTATCTGTGTTTGTGGGGTTTACACGTCTGATTTTACTGTTGCATACAGCTTATGGTCTTGCCTGTTTGTCTAATACAGTACTACATACTTTTCTATGGTTATTTAACTCAGTGAATACCAAACAAGTTCCTTTTTGTCAGGGTTGATAGAGGACTTAAAAACAAACGACTATGCTAGAGATGTATATTAACATATGTTTGTATGTTAATGCAGCTCCTACTTTAGCAGCTTCACCTATGAATGCTCCTTTGTATCATTCACCTAAAGCTGCATCGTCAAGTCGAATAGTGGAAAGCATTCAAATTTGTTTCTTATTCTTGGAATTGCTATTGGCTTACTCTTCATTGCAATCATATCTATACTCATACTTTGTTTATGTACATTGCTGCCGAAGGCAAAAACACCTCCCATTGAAACTGGTAAATATCTCTAATTGTAGATCTTTATATTTAAAACTAATACTAATAGTAGTGGTAATAATAATTTGCATTCCTATGACAACCTGGTAAAGGTGAGAGATCGCTTTGGAATATGTTTGGCCACCTTTTATTATCTGGATATTATGAAGTTAGTAAGTGTAAAGTCCAGACATTAAATGGAGACAAAAATATCCATGTAAAGAGAAAATTGTAAGGTGGCACAAAGAAAAGGAAAACAGAGTGGGTGCATCGGAGGGAAAACTACAACATGGAAAATACGTACACAATAGAGAGAGAGATTATCTAGAAGGGTTATAAATAAATCTTGAGAGCTTATTTATTGTGGTTGAATGGAGATGTTTGGGACTGCATTGGAATTGTGTGATCTTCAAACTTGTTTTACATAGACTTGGCACTGTGAAGATTCCCTTTTGCAAGTTGCGACAACTCTCATGGTTTAACCCTTTTTGGAATAAAATAGTGGAGACGTTTGGGACTGCATTGGAATTGTGTGATCTTCAACTTGTTTTACGTAGACTTGGCACTGTGAAGTTACCTTTTGCAAGTTGCAACAACTCCCATGGTCTAACCCTTTTTTGGAATAAAATAGTAGAGTCATTTGGGACTGCATTGGAATTGTGTGATCTTCAAACTTGTTTTACATAGACTTGGCACTCTGAAGATTACCTCTTGCAAGTTGCAACAACTCTCATGATTTAACCCTTTTTGGAATAAAATAGTAGAGGCTTTCTTTCCTTTGTTGATAAACTTAATTCTGCTTAGGATTATTATTTAGGCATGATTTACTTTTCAAACAATAAATGGTCCAAATGTAACATATGAGCCTCAAAATGTATTATTCATGAAGAAATGACATGCTGACTCCTGATGAAATAACAAAACTAATGATGCTCCAGTCTGTCATAGCATGGATATTAATAGTATTACTTTTAGATTCTTTTTTGGTTTTTATGTTGAAAGATCCATTATTTTGTGTGGTTTTATATTGTACTCTAGTCCCCTCTACTGAGTTTTTACTCTCATTCCAGCAGAAAAGCCGAGGACAGAGAGTACAGTTTCAGCTGTGGGTTCTCTTCCCCATCCATCCAGCACACGATTTATTGCTTATGAAGAACTTAAAGAAGCAACAAACAATTTTGAACCTGCAGTGTACTTGGAGAAGGAGGGTTTGGTAGAGTTTTCAAAGGTGTCTTAAATGATGGCACTGCTGTAGCAATTAAGAGGCTCACTAGTGGAGGGCAACAGGGTGACAAAGAGTTTCTGGTTGAGGTTGAGATGCTCAGCCGGTTGCATCACCGTAACCTTGTAAAACTAGTGGGATACTATAGCAATCGTGATTCATCACAGAATCTACTTTGCTATGAGCTTGTCCCTAATGGAAGTTTGGAGGCCTGGCTTCATGGTAATGTAACTTTTCATACCATGCTTTCTTGCATCTATTGTTGTACTCAGTAGTACCCCCAACAAAACAGGTTTTAGGGATTTACTGAAATTGGCCTTGATTTGTCCCAGGTCCCTTGGGAATAAATTGTCCTTTGGATTGGGACACCAGAATGAAGATTGCACTTGATGCTGCTAGAGGACTTTCTTACCTGCATGAAGACTCACAGCCCTGTGTAATACACAGAGACTTCAAGGCATCCAACATATTGCTTGAGAACAACTTTCATGCTAAAGTTGCAGATTTTGGTCTTGCTAAGCAGGCACCTGAAGGCAGAGCTAATTATTTGTCTACCCGTGTCATGGGCACTTTTGGGTTAGTATCTGTCTATTCTTTGCTGGAAATTTTTTATGTCCATAGAATTTAGATTTAAGATGAATTGGAACTGTTATGTAGGTATGTAGCTCCCGAGTATGCCATGACCGGGCACCTACTTGTTAAAAGTGATGTTTATAGCTATGGGGTTGTCTTGCTGGAGCTGCTTACTGGAAGGAAACCTGTGGACATGTCACAGCCAACTGGACAAGAGAATCTTGTCACTTGGGTTAGTGTCATACCTTCACAATCCCACATTATTCTCTGTTGATTTCAGAGCATCTTCCCCTGTTCTATGTTTTCAATAGTTGGAAATATTTTGAAGATTGAACTTGAATCTTTTTACATTGAATAGACAATAAGTTTATTATTCCTTTCAGGCTAGGCCAATCCTTAGAGATAAGGACAGGTTGGAAGAGATTGCTGATCCAAAACTTGGGGAAAGTATCCAAAGGAAGATTTTGTACGTGTTTGCACTATTGCTGCAGCTTGTGTTGCACCAGAAGCAAGCCAACGACCCACAATGGGTGAAGTGGTGCAGTCACTCAAAATGGTGCAGCGCATCACAGAATACCAGGATTCCATGTTACCGTCATCCAATACACGGGCCAACATGAGACAGTCCTCTAGCACATTCGAGTTTGATGGGACATCTTCAATGTTCTCTTCGGTCCTTACTCTGGTCTGAGCGCGTTTGAAAATGACAACATTTCTAGGACGGTGGTTTTCTCTGAAGATCTTCATGAAGGACGATGAAGATTTTTTCTCTGAAGAAACTCAACCTACCCACAAATCCACCTGGGAACCGAAGTTTATAATTTCAAAATTTAGAGAGCCCCTTTACGGCTAAAGGTGGAACCGTAAGCCGTGGAATTTTCCCAAGTGATGGAAGCTTTTTGTTGTTGGTGAGAGTGAGGGTACCTAATATGGTTGTAATAAGTAATGGTTTAGTTAGCATATGAGTTAGTTAAAGATGGTTTGGCTAATATAGCTTGTATAAATAGAACTAAATTAGCCGAATGGTTCATTAGTTGATTGTAGTCCTGACATTGGTCATCAAGAGTTCTAATTTATCTTTTGGGAAGTTTCTTCAACATGACCTTGGTGGTCCTTGAACCACAAGCATCAAATAATGTGTCTTTAGGGTATGTTTGTGAGTTTGGATTTTAGAAAGAAAGGAAAAATTTATATTGTAAAATTTTAAAATCTTACATCACACTTTTTTTTTTCCATCTATTTCTCTCCAAGTTTTGAATTGACAAATATATTCTTAAGGCATTGTAAAATTTGTTAGAATTGCACAAGTCACTCAAGATGAAAAGAGTGAAAATGATAAAATTATGTCAAATCCTTAATTTGGTATTGCAATTAGTGTGTAATAATTAATCAATAGGTTTTAATAAAATGGTAGTTGCTAACATAATTATCAATTATTATTAATTATTATTACATCATAATTATCAAATGTTGATTGCTAACATTGATAAACAGGAAATAAGTTGTCCTTTTAATATAATAATAAATAATAATGATATATCAATTCTGCGTGTTGACTCTTGAGCTTGGAGGATAAAATTTATAATGACTTGCCAATTTTATAAAGGAGGAGTTGGTGTTTATCTATCACACATTCAATGTTGCTACTTCTATGTCTTTTTGAGCAAATATCAACCATGGGTGACAACCTCGTATATGCTATGGCATCCTAAGATTGCATTAACGTTGAGAAAGAGCACACCCGTTTAATTTGTGGCTAGAAAGTAGAAACCATTTTGGCTCACAAAGAAGGAAAATGTGCATCTGACCTTTATTCCGTTTGCACATAAATAAATTAAAAAAAAAAACCTTTATTCCGTTGAGATTACCAAGTCAACTCGTAGTTTTCTAATTACGTAACCTTGCTTGGACGCTCTTGTATGTGTGGTGACATTTAATTTTCAGAAAAGCCAAACCTTCCAAATTGGAATAGAAACTACGGCCAACATGCACTATCTAATGAGAACCCATAATCAGCAACAAAACCGTGTTGTATTTGCCCACAACGGTTAACCCCCACATCCTATTTTCAGCATTATCACTCTACCAGAAATCTTGTCTCTCCAAGCTCAAACCTATAAAACCCCATTCTACTTGCTCTAATTTCAATCGTGAATTAAAAAAACAACCCTTTGTCTCTATTGCTCTTTTGAAAACATTTGCTTTCCAAAAGACACAAGAGACAATGGATTTCAACAAGAACCTTCTCCTCATTGTGTCCCTCTCTTCTCTCTTCCTATCAGGCCTTGCAGTGAGGGCCCCAAGCGCCTCTCCTTCCATTGCCCCAAACCCATCAAAGCATGACCCTTTTGAAGCCATTCTAAAGGCTACCGATCAACTCTTCAAGAAGCCTGAGGCTAAGGTCGTGGAATTCTGCACCGGCACAGAGAACCCTGCACTTTGTGCTGCCACCATTTCACCATTTGTGAGAGGATCTTTTGACCCCATCAGTGCCCTTCAGGCAGAGATTGAGGCCACCCTTAACCAAAGCTCGAAGGTTGCTAAATCCATTGCAAAAGCACTCATTGACCCCAAAACCACAAAGGCTGCACTTGATGTCCTTGACATATGCCAGAAGAGTTATGACAACATGGTTGACACCATCAAAGAAGCCTTGGAACTATTGCAGCAGCAGAATGTTGTTGATGCTTACTACAAGTTCAACTCCGTTTTGGCAGACAGGTCTTCATGTGAGGATGCTTTTGCTGAGACTCCTGGAGTTGACAACCCTTTTGCTGATGACACCAAAGCTGTTTATCAGCTTGGGGGAATTGCATGGCCATCATGGACGGGTTGGTTAATAACCGTAACCAGTTCTTTTGATTTAAATCGTGCCAATTGGTAATATATAATATTGGAAATCATGGGAGAAGGTTGCAGTGACCATTGTTAAACTGCAAGTTGTATCTTCGTCGTTGTTATATATTGTACCGTGTGCTCTTTTACACGACGAAATACAGCAAATTTAACGAGGAATTGCCCTATATTTTGATCTTATAATAGAAAAAAAATATGGATTTGATCCTCCAAAATATTGTTTAGAAAGGAAAGTGAGATTTACCTTTGTATCAATAAAGTTAAAAGTAAAGTCCTTTTCACTCTATTGATCTAATGATGAAATTGATTATTTTACTCTCTCAAGATCTTTCTCAAAAAAATATATATGTAGTTGAGTGAATTTTTCAGAAGAATTTATTTGAATAATATTTATTTTTTAATTCTCTCTAATCCTATTGTTGATTAACGATTATAATATAATACTCATTATGTGACAGTAAAATATAACTCTCATATCAATGTTAGTTTGCAGTAGTTAGTGTTAAAGAAAAAAATAATGAACTAATATCAACAAAGGTAACAATTGACGCGTTATTTTCATGATGCATAATCTTTTCCAGACTTCAATTATCAAACAAAAATCTTTTCAATGATTTCTGCGATAAAAATGGAGCCGCATATGGATAGCAAACAATTTGATTCAGAGTTTCAGACCTTAAAAGATCTCTGTCGTTTACTCTCAAGTTGATGAACCTTAACCTCATTTACGTTTCCTTCTGTACTAATTCTCTCCGGACTCTGTTCTATGTTGTAAGCAATACTAAGAAATTATATATCAAAAATTCAATTACCATCTTTCGAAAGCATGCATCGATTAAATTCTGTGCAGTGACTGTTCCGATAAAATTGTAGGGAAGTGTCAAACAATGGTTTATAACTACTGATTTTAATAATCACCTGCATTTTTGCAATTATATTTCTAACAATATCAAATCAGTGCAAAGAAATTAGTCCATAAAGAATATCCTAAATTTTCATAATTTAATTTTGAATTTGACTTCTAAAATGAGAAAATTGATAAAATATAAAAGTGAGAAATTAATCATTCTGAGATAAAATTATAAAGTTAATATTACAAAATTGAATGGCCTCGATTCTCTTGGATTTTGCAACTATAATAATCATAAAAAAGTAATATAAATATTTTAGATGAGGAAAATATATTCATTAGGCAGCTAAAATCTAAATTCAAATGAATTGATATATTTATCATCATAACATAAAATTCAAGTCAGAAAAGGGTGGGATTGGATGAGATGAAGATAAAAGTAAAACAAAAGTTAAAAATTGAGTCGTGAATTTGGAAGAATTACCTCCATCACCATTACAATACACACACACACCCACAAAAACAAAAAAAAAAAAAAGGGGAAGAAAAAGAATTGTTTAATGTGATAAGATATAAAAAATGTATGTATGAGAGATAAACGTTGGCGTTGGGTATGCAATTTCCACGCATCGCATTGAACCTTTATGAGTTTTATGTGTCTTCCTAATATGGTTTGTTTTGTTTCTGAAGAATGAATCAGCAGCAGATGAATTTGGTTGTATTACTTACAAGATTCTTCTTCTTCTTCCTTCCCTTTTTTCTTCCCAAAACCCGCGCCCCACACACTAAAGCCGCCCGCAGGCCCACCCAATAATCCCCTCCACTCCAAGACACAACGCAACAACAAAAGAAGAAGAAGAAGAAGAAGAAGAAGAAGAAGGCGTTGCTCGCTCGCTCCAATTCCTGCCGCTTCGATCAAACCCTATCACACCGGATTCGGTGCCGTAACAGAGACGCTAAATTCTTTTACCACCACTGCCACTGAGGTCTCATTCACCATGCTGCTTCTCAATTTCACTCTATCGTTTCGCTTTCGTTATTTTATGTCGTTGCTCCTTCTAATTCTGTGCTAGGTTTCAATTTTCTTCTTTTTTCTTTTTTTTGGTTTCTTAATGAAGGAACTTGATTTTTGAAATTTAGTACGGTCGGTTTATCAATGTGACGGAACCGCAACACGAGATAGGAAATGCTGCATCAACTGTTGTTGTGAATTCAATTAAATCTTGAAATCGTGTATAAACACCGATCTGAATTGAAATTCAACTGAGTTGCACCTTGTTCAAGTTAATTTTTTTTATTGTAGAAGAAGGCGGTTAGGTTAGGTTCCATTCGAACTAGTATATTTTATTTTACTTTTTATGAATGAATGATCAATGCGGTGTGATTCCTGATGGTTTTATATTATTCTACTGCAGCTGGGGATAATTGTGGCTTATGAGGGTTTTCCTTCAGCCGTAGTTGAAGGGGTTATCGGAAAACTGTGACGAAGAGTATAAATAACAAATTAACAAGTCTTTAGATGGAGGATTTAGATGGTACCCGGTTTGACGGCCTCAGCAATGCTGTTAGGAGGAAGAGGAGTCAGACTTCGCGAGGCCGCGGCCTGATTCACAGCCTGTTTCTGAAGACCATGAGCTGTCTCCCTTGTCGTCAACGCCGCCTTCGGAGGATGCTGGCAAGGCCTCTAGTGATGAGATCGCTGCCTCTGATGGTCATTCCAAGAGAAAAGAATTCAGTCTTAACCATTGTGTATCTCAGGCCTCCTCTGCTGCTACTGGAGCTGAAGATGATAAATCCCATAGGAAGAGTAGGAAGGATGGAGGATTCCATGCGTTTTATAATAATGAGCCTGGTAGGAGTGATTTGTATAATAAACGCTGCAGTGAGGGCGTTCTTGCTCCGGCTAATTGGAAAGGATCTAGCAAATCGAAGGATAGCTCTGAATTAGAATCAAGAAATGCAGATGCGTATGGTGGAAGGAATCCTGAGACTATGAGTTTGGGGCAGTTTGGTGTCGCCCAGGATGGATTGGGGAATGAGAACAGGGTTAAAAAGGTTAAACTTAAGGTTGGTGGCGTGACACGTACTATTCAAGCCAATTCTTCATCCAGCGGCGCTTCAGGAAACGGACCGACTACAAAGACCTCACGTTCATCAGATGCCTCCAGACCACGCCAAAAGCAACAGGTACTTCTCTTTTGGATGTAACCTTAGCTTATGTCAGAGTTTTTTATAGCATCTTATTCGTCAACAGTTGTAGTAAATGTTAGAGATGTCATTCCATTTAAATGCCTCCACGAAATAGCTTAAGTGTTATTAGGGCCTTTATGGCCAAGTAATTAGAAATTCAATCCTTGGTGTCTATATTCTTCATAATTAAGTTAAATTCTACACAAGGTAAAGTAGGCCCTAGCATTGTCCATGCTTTATGTCCAAAGAGCTCACATGTGAAGTGCTGTGTTGGAAATTTATGGCCATTTAAGTGCTTTCACCTAAAAGCTTAGTTGGTCCTTGATACCTTATAAGGGTATTACTCATTAGATATTTGACATTTTCAGAATTGGTCATTAGCAGGTGAGAAATTTCTATAAAACTTCATTTCACAGTATTATCGAGGCATATCTTTTCTGACCTGTCCGCGAGGACGGTACTGAATATTTAGATCTTACTTTCATAGAAGAATATTTCTGCTCTTGATTGCTTATCTATAATTTCTCTTTTCTTTTTTAACTTATAGAATTCCGTTTGATTGTTCTCATCCAATTGTGTTGTCACAGGGTAATTCAGACGATAATCATTCTCCATCTGAAAAGAGGGGTCGCTTACAAGGCCTTCCGTGGAAGGATTTCTCTAGGGGTGGTTTTGGTGTTGGGAAGGAGGAGTCATTGATGGGGAGGACATCTGGAAAGAACACATCTGGAAAGCAAGGAGACAGATCTGAACCAGTTCGTAAGAGCAAGCGAGTACCCAAAAGACGTGTACTTGATGGGGAATTTGGTGGTAATGACGACGAGGATGATGAGATTCGGTATTTGGAAAAGCTGAAAACATCAAAAGTTTCTGCAGTGTATAGAGATGAAGAAGAATTGAGCAAGAAGCATCGCAAACTCTCTAGTGTATCTCATTTGGAAAATGCTGCCTCATCGAGGTCAGGCAAAGATGGTAAGAAAAGGTCTAGATCTGATAGAGTGTATGAGGACACTGATTATGAGGCTGAAGAGGAGTCGGGTTCTGATGGTGAGCTTGAGGACAAGAAAAGAAAAAACAGAGGAAGGAATCTGTTGATGTATTGATGGACGGTAAGAGGGAAATGACTCTTACAACGCGTCAACGGGCCCTTCAATCAAGCAAGGATGCCTCTGCAACTGGTGCAAGTTTAATCGAGTTTCCCAATGGATTGCCTCCTGCCCCGCCTAGAAGTAAGCATTTATCCGTTCTTTATTTTCTTCCATCGATTTCATACTACAGTCGTTAACCATATAGCTTAATTTGTAATTGGATGTCCTAACTCCTAACAACAGAGCAAAAGGAGAAGCTTTCAGAAGTGGAGCAGCAACTGAAGAAAGCTGAGGCTGCTCAAAAGCGTAGAATGCAAGTTGAAAAGGCTGCCAGGGAATCTGAGGTTTGTTTTTCTCTCCAAATTACGGTTCTCTTGCTCATTATGCTTGATTTTATGCAGAAAGGCAAGTCCATTTGAATTCATTGTGTAGGCTGAAGCTATCAGAAAAATACTTGGTCAAGACTCCAGTAGGAAGAAGCGAGAAGAGAAAATGAGGAAGCGCCAAGAAGAACTGGCACAGGTTTTGCAGCACTAGATTCATTTCCCACATTCTATTTCAATTTCATTTTTGGTACAGCTTACAGTTTTTAATTATTCTTTGCAGGAGAAGGCAGCCAATGCAAAAATGCTTGCATCAAACACCATCAGATATGTGATGGGTCCTACGGGGACAGTTGTGACTTTTCCTGAGGAAATGGGGCTCCCTAGCATATTGAACTCGAAACCTGTCAGGTATCAGGCTCTGCTAATTTGTTGTATGGGACCTGTTTGACTGTCTTCCTGATAACTTGTTTTGATATGTTTGGCAAATAAAATGAGCCAATGCTGTAAAGAAAATGAAAGGAATGAAAACTGATTTTATTGACCAAGAAAGAAATATTAGGGTGTGTTTGCTTTGTGAAAAAATTTTCAATTTTCGTTTTCAGTTTTCATTTTCTAAAACAGTTTTCATTTTCAAATTTTCAGTTTCAGAAAACCTATTTGTTTTGATTCTATGTTTTCTGTTTTCAATAATAAAAACTTTTGAAAATGATTTTATATAAAATTCAAATTAAATTTTAATTGAAATAATTTTATTTTTAATATACTACCATTTGATTCTTACAAAATTTTTAACATTAGTGATGTTGAAATATTTTTAATTTTGACGTCAATTTGATCCTAAAAATTTTCTCAATATTAATTTAGTCCTAGTTCTTTTAATTTTAACTTTTAACTCAATCCTAATATTTTAAATTTAACATCAATTTAGTAATTTTACTTCATCAGAATAATAACTAAATTAATGCAGAAATAAAAAAACTTCTACACTAAATTAATGCAGAAATACAACTTAATAAAAATAGATCCAAATACAAGTGTTATATGTTAAATAGAATAATCTTTCCATATGCAACTCTTTGTAATACCAAAAAAATATAATCATCAATCATATAAATAAAAACCAGAAGAAAGAAAATTGAATTACATGAGCATAAACACAATCAGGAAACAATAAAAACCAAATCAGAAAATCACTCATAACCACAAAGGTAACCTATGGAGGAATTTCACACCAATATAACAAAATTTTTGCTACAAATCATGGACTGATGCAATCCTAATCAGGAATCAACACCCATTCAGTGATAAAAATAGCAAAGCCCCATGAACCCCAAACCCCTTGAACCCAAAACCCATGGAACCAGCGCGGCCAGCTCCTTCCTGGCAGTGATCTCCTCCATTCACGGTGCGGCCTCAGCTTCCTCCCGGGAGGATTAGCTCTTCCCAGCAGCGCGGCTCCCTTCCTAGCAGCAACCTCCTTCCTCGCGGTGCCCTCCTTCGTCTCGGCAGTTGCGGTTCCCTTCCTCGCCAACGCGGTTCCCTTCGTCTCGAGGCGCAGTTCCCTTCGTCTCGGTGGTTGCGGTTCCCAGCTGCGGCCTTGCCATCCTGCGCGGCTCCTTTCCTCGCAGTGGTCGCGGGTCCTTCCGCGGTCTTGGTCACGGGTCCCAAGTGGAGAAGAAGAGGATGGGGCAAAGGGATGAAGAAGAAGAAGATCAAGGTGAAAGGGAAAGTATCCGAGGCAAGCCTGGAGGCGCGTCTGGCGAGGGAGGGAGGCAAGTCCGTTGCGATAGTGATAGGTTTGATAAGTGAGATATATGTGTTGTTATAAAGTTCATTAATATTATCTATGTGCCACCGTGTTTTCGCAATTCTCACTTCCCTTTCTCAAAATTTTTCAAGGAAAGAGCGAAAACCACAAAACGTGGTTTTTCAGTTTTTTCATGCTTTTTGAAAAAAATTTCTAGAAAAGTTTTCCAAAATTTTAAAGTGAACGTGTTTTAGTGTTATTTTCAATTTTCATGAAAAAGAAAACTGAAAACAGCTATAACAAACACACCCTTAGTGTTTTCTCTTTGACCAAGAGGGGGAACCTCGTTGCAACGGTAGAGTTGCTGCCCGTGAACAAGAGTACTGGGTTCAAATCATGAAAAGCCTCTTTGCAAGTGGGAAGGTTGCATACATCTACCCTTCTAAGACCCCACCTGGGAAGCCTCACGTACTGGGCGCCTTTTTTTTCTCTTTGGCCTAAGCTGTTCCCATGATTTTGTCAATAACAAACATTGGTCAGCAATTAGATACTCATACATTTAAGTTATTTCTTTTCTAATTTGATGTGGGGGCCTTGTTTGGCTTTCTTCTTGATGAGAGTTTTTTTATATATGTTTGGTGAATAAAATAAGGAGGTCAAAATTTAGAAATATGAAAATTGGTGTTACCCTGTGATGTTTATGAAAAATCTGAGTGTATGCCTATGGCTTAAGCTTTTCCCTGATTTTGACACAAAAATAAACATGGGTCAGGGGTTGAAAACTCAAGTTATAAGTTTGTTTGGCAAACAAGTCAAAACTATCTTTCCCTGCTAATGATATCATTGTATATTGTTTCAGCTATCCTCCCCCGCGTGAGAAGTGTGCTGGTCCATCTTGTAACAATCCATATAAGTATCGGGATTCAAAATCAAAGCTTCCTCTTTGCAGTCTCCAATGCTACAAGGCTGTCCAGGAGAAGACAGCGGCTGAAACTAGCGGTTGATATTGTCAATGATCTTCTATCACAGTATCACAGGCCTGTGCCAGATATATGACTCCATCGATGTTTTTATCTTTAGTAATTAAGTATATGCTTTATATTAGAGCAAATATCTGTTGAGCTTTTGGTACAGAGCTCATTATTTGCCCTATTATACATACTGTTAAAGTGGCATAAGATATAAGAGGCTTTGCAGTAATGCTATCCAGTTAATTGGAAATGTGTACAGAGCATGGATAGACATGTCTAGTACCGTTTATTACTCTGGCTTCTGGAAGTAGAAATATTAGATATGTAGAAGTCATTTTGGCATTACTTGCAAAATGGAAAATCAGAGGGATTTCTATGAGATTATTAGAAATTTAGAATGCATGATCACAGCTTTTAAAGTAATTGGTAATCCAATGTTATTATCTCTGATGTTTCCAATAATCCTATATCATTATTACTGGGTTATGCCAGTTATATCGCAGCATCGAGCAATTATGTGTTTGAGACTTGAGAGCTCACGTTGCGGTTGCTCATTTGTTTTATCATTCATACTTTTCAGTATGATAATGGTTTTCACTTCAGTAGCAATCCTATAAATCGCCCGGCGACGCATGAATTAGTTTCATGCATTTACTGAGTTCATATTCGGGAAAGATTGATTCTTTTCAAAAACATTTTTTCTATTATTTTCAATATAATTTTATTTGCTAAGTACAGATAAAATTTATTATAATTTGTAATTAATTGATTTATATTAATTTTAGATAAATATATTATTTTTGAGGATTCTAATTATTAGTGCAAGTTGATTTAGAGTCATAATATATTTTAAGTATTATATAATTTAAATACACTATCTTATGTTAGTTTATATAAAATTTAAACAAAACATATCACTTTAAAATTATCTTTCAATTAATACATTTAGTCATAAGTTAATTTTATCATAATTGATTTCAGAAAAAATTAATTATACTTATCCTCATATACTTAGATGACGAAGATTCTTACATCTTATACCATTAAAATAGTTGCGAGAAATAAAAACCGCTAAAACTCTTGGAAGTGTGAATGATGAAGATGATATATAGAGGAAGTCTTTAAAACCTAAACCCTTATTTTTGCTCCATAAGGAGGAGTGAAAGAATATCTTATACCAAAAGAGGTGTATACTATTTTCTCTGAGTTTTAGTTAAATTTAAACCGCTCATATTTAATTATAAAATCTATTAAGAGGTTTTTGAGTTTGTGAAATTATTATAGTAATTTTCTATAAATTTGTAAGATCTCTTTATCACATAATAAATGATACATTAAAAAAACAGTATTATCTAAACAAACAAAAAAAAGAAATTAGAGTGAATTTTATTAAATTTCATAACGTGTGTGTAATTTGTTCTAAAATAAAATCTTCATTCAGGTGAGAGACACACACATCATACGGTCATACTGTACCGTATATAATTTAAACTAGGGTGCGTAGCATAGCGCTGCAACACGAGCAATCAATCAAATTTATACTCCGAAAAATATTACACACAAGATAAGTACATAGGATAGTTGATAGGTAGTGTTGTTGACGGAAGGATTGAAGAAAGCAAATCGAAGAATGGCGCATGCATCCTCTCTTTGGTTGAACTCACTTCTTCTTTCATCCACCCCTCCTTCTTCTTCTTCTCCTCCTCACTCTCACAACCTTTCAATTGCGCCACTACCTTCCCGCTTCTCGTGGTAACCTCTACACTTCAAATTCTTAATTTTTGTTTATTATTGCTACTTTGTTGAAATACCCACATAATCTGAATCCTAAATTTCTACGCTTTTTTGCAGTTAGATTTCTTTTCTAGAGAATCCAGGTTTAGGGTTTATACACACTGACCCTAATTCTTTCACCAAGTGTCTTTTTTTTGGAAAAAAAAAATTACCTTGACTTGTTAGGAACGCATAACCCATCAATTTCCAATTTTTTTTATTGTAATTTTTTACCATGAAGGACACTAGAACATTCTCTTGAAGCCCTGCTATGTGTTGCAGGAAATTGGTAGGGAGTAAAAATATTACTCAAAAATCTCCTGTGAAAGCTGTGTATGCTAATGAATTTTGGGCACCTCAGAGGAGTTCACGCCAGGGTATTTGGTCCATAAGGTGTATTTATTTTGCCTTGCTATTTGATTTTATTTTTAGGTTTTAGATTTTATCTGTGTCAGTTTTAGATTTTATCTGTGTCTTATGTAGTGACTTTTGCTACTATCGTTGAAGGGATGATTTGCAAGTACCATCTTCCCCTTATATCCCTGCATATGCACAAGGACAAGGACCACCCCCCATGGTGCAGGAGCGTTTCCAGAGTGTTATTAGTCAGCTTTTTCAATATGTATGCCATTTTTCTGTTTTTTTTTTTTTTTTAACTTGTGGTTGGCTATTCAGCTGTTGTTTGGTAAATTAGTCTCTCAACTAGTTAATGATATGTTTTGGTGTTTAGAGGATAATACGTTGTGGTGGAGCAGTTGATGATGACATGGCAAACATCATAGTTGCTCAGCTTCTTTATCTTGATGCTGTTGATCCTCACAAGGTTTTTATCCTGGTTTTCCCTCATTTTAATTTGATTATTATTACCTTAAACTGGTCTTTAATGTTTTGATGTTTTCTAATTTCTAGTGTGTTAAACTCAATTTCTTTTCGTAGTGCAAGCGACTATATCAACTATAATTTTGTTATATGTTGAACAGGATATTGTCATGTATGTAAATTCTCCTGGAGGATCAGTTACAGCTGGTAATGACTATAGCTATTTCATGCAAACCTGCCTTGCATTAGATGTATGAAAGGAATTTGTTATTTTATTTGAAAAGCTGATGTGTTCATTTCTCTTTTTTGGTTAGGCATGGCAATATTTGATACAATGAGGCATATCCGACCTGATGTGTCCACTGTTTGTGTTGGATTAGCTGCAAGGTAATACTTAATTCTTCTTCTTGGTTAGATCACCGTAATTTATTACCAGTACAAGCTTTATCAAGTCTTGATCTTATTGTATGCTAGAAGAATTTTAATTTTATGATGACATGCACATGGAATGGTTCCAAGAACTTTAATCCCTCTTTTGCATTGATAATTTGGAGCTGAAATTGATTGATGGTTGATTGTATGCTTTTTGCTTTTGGCTTTTGAATAAATCTTATCACCCATCCATATTTATTTTATGTTAAACTTTCCATGAGCAGTATGGGTGCTTTTCTGCTTAGTGCTGGGACCAAAGGTAATGATTCCTCTAACTTGCAATCACTGTATGTATTTGCTCCGTATTTTTTAGCTTTCAGTGTTCCTCATTTTCTTGTTATCTCCATAAAAGAAGAATGCTTCTTTCTAACTTCATACATCTTCCTCACTTCTAAAGGAAAGAGATACAGCTTGCCAAATTCACGGATAATGATTCATCAGCCACTTGGTGGAGCTCAGGGAGGGCAAACTGACATAGATATTCAGGTATAGGCACCAATTTCTTCCTTGCAATTTTGATTGCATAAACCTCTTGTTTACTTCTAAAGTTTTGTATACTTTTATTATTGTTAAGCTAGCTAAGTGACTGAAATTGAATAAATGTTCTGGCATTTTGAAAGACTCAAATTTGTCTTTATTGATGGAGAGAAAATCCTTGTTGGAGATTTAACTTAATTTCTGCAGTCTGCAACTATAAATGGCTTATTTTTAAGTATCAGAATCTCTTTTATGTAATTATTAGTACAGAAAATTAATTATCGGTCATGGTCTTTAGGCTAATGAAATGCTGCATCATAAGGCCAACCTGAATGGATATCTTTCTTACCATACTGGCCAAAGCTTAGAAAAGATCAACCAGGATACAGACCGTGATTTTTTCATGAGTGCAAAAGAAGCCAAAGAATATGGACTGATAGATGGTGTCATAATGAATCCGCTCAAAGCTCTCCAGCCATTAGAGGCTGCAGCAGAGGGTAAAGATCGGGCTAGCATTTGAGCCCGAGACTATTCTTTCATTGCCAGGTAAAACCATAAAAGCATATTGTTAAACAAGAACAATCTATTTGGCTGCTGAGTCCAACTGAATTTTGTTACCATATTGAAATACATGTAATCCTATACTCAAAAAGTTGAGGTAAAATTGAATCGAGGATCTGCTTTTTCCCTCAAGCATCTTCTCTGTTGTGATGACCGAGTAATTGGGACTACTTTTTTTGGCTTTTGTTTGTAATTCTCTAAGAGAAACTGATTAGGTGGCCTTTCTGAAGATTTATTTTTTGAGATAATAATGGCGTTGTTTTTGTTGTATGGTTGTAATTGACTTCATTATTTGATTTGGTGGCGTCCTATAAAGCTATATGGGTGATGGAATCATATTTTTGTGGCTCCATTGCAGGGCAATTTGTTACTACTGAAAGGACTAGGCATATCGGTTCCAACTCTCCAATTAGGTGACATGTTGTCAGCAACTGCCCTGTGCAGAACTTTGAAAACCATCTTGCTATAGATTTTTGTTGTAGGGGAAGTTTTAAGATAGCATTAGCAACAACAAACTTTATCATGTTTTTAACTGATAAAATCCACTTATTCACATCTCCAACTCTTTCTCTACGCAGTTCTCAGTCCCTGTATGTGTGTACTCCCTATTTTAATCAGTATTTTTAGTTTTAGTTGTTGACATGAATAGCTTATATGAAAAAGATAATTTATAGTTGGAAAAGATTATTTTTCTATTAAAACACTACAGTGTAACCATTTTTACACTATCATATAATAAAAAACTGTCATGTGTGTCTGTTACATGATTATGGATAGTTCAAATTTTAAAAAATTATTTAAAGTGATGAGTTGTCAATGTTTTATTAATTGATGATATAAAGTATCTTACAATGTATTTCAATTAATTTTAAAATTTATTTGATGTCATGCATGTTTTAGAGATTAAAATAATGTTACATTTTAAGTTTTAGAGACCTATTTGATTTGATATAAAAAACATCCATGGACTAATTTGATATTACAATTAATTTTTAGAGACTTGTTTGATGATAAAAATCTTTTAGGAGTTAAATTAATATCTATTTAATTGTATGTCTCCCCTAAAATTTGATAATCATCGAGTTAGTGTACCTAATCTCACCTTAAAAAATTAAATATTTATACACGTTATCGTTTAACTTTATCCTACTTGCCGGTGCATCAAATATCTGTCAGGAAAGTAAGTCCAGAAGCCACGTGCTCAGGGGTATGGGGAGGAGCGTTGCTAGATTAGGCAAAAACAAGGTTACCGTTATATAGTTTGCGGTTAATTTTTCCCTTTGGAAAAAATAATGAGTGCAGGAACGATAAGTAGTTGTATTCACCTCTTAACATCTTTCAGATATATTTTAAAATAATTTAATAGCTATACTATTTCAGTTTTTCCCATGAAAGCATGCGCACAGGCACGGCTTACCAAAACGAAAAGATATTTTTGGTGACAGAAACTAAATAGTAATGTTATTTGTATATAGTGTTTAATCGTATTATTCAATTTATGTGAATCACCATCTAAATAAGTTTCAGATATATGAATGTTCAATCAATATATATATATATATATATATATATGATAAAAATTTAGAGCTAAAAGATGACGTTACAATTCTAGAAGACAAATAGTCTCCAGGCTCAAAAAACCTATACAATATATAAAAAGAATTCCCCTAGAGTTAGTTATTTTGGTGTCCAACTTTTATTATCATTTTTATCCTTATTATGGTTTACATACTTCAATCAGTTTTGTTTCTTTTTCCTAAAAGTTGATTGACACTCCAAACCCATCCCATGTTACACGTTTAAAGAGAGTTTCATTTTTCAATTTCTCTCTTCCAACATATCAACCAAAATAGAAGGGGAAGTTTAAGATAAATTGCTATGGAACCATGTCTTTCTTTATCCTGTGGAACCACCCGTTCTCATTGTCTGCTTACGGCAATTATAGTTATGTACATATCGCAATTAAACTACTCCAAGACACATTTTTAATTCCTCTCGCCTTTCACTTTTTCTCTAGAACCCGTACATGATCTCTTTAATCATTCGTTTCCTAATCTCTATATCTGATTCTTCCCTTGGGTTTATGTAAATTATTCTGTTGAATTGATTCCATTCTTTTGTTGTTTTATATGTGATCAAACTTACAAGATAGATAAAGTTGTACACCCTAGAATCAAAAGAGTATATGTGTTCTTTGACTCATTTGTTCTATGGTCATTCATAATTAAAGTCATTAATTTATTTTTTTTTACTTTAATTTACATTTTAACTATAGTCAAAAATAAAAAATCAAAATATGCAGGGCATGCACAAAGTAAGGGAGGGTGAACAAGAGAACAACCATGGTCCTTCATGTGTAGTGATAGAGATTGGGGTGTTTACGTCAGAAGGTTCAAGTCGATGGCTTCACTATGGTGATGTTTCAAAAAATAAAAAAGATGCAGTTTCAAGATAGTTTGAATGAATCATAGTTGCATTTTTTTGGTTATTTTTTTGAAACCAATTTGTGGATTATTTTTACTTTGATAAGGTTATCATAGTCACTTTTGTCATTTTTTCTAATAGTTTTGTTGCAATTTTTGGGAGAAAAATATATATCTTAGAAATTGAGAAAGTAAAGTTTAATAATATCATTTTTTAAGGGAATGAGGAATATGTTAATATAAAAAAAGTAAAAAATGCGATTTACGGATTACAAACGCCCGGCAAGTCGCTAGTACTTATAAAGGATCTTATATCGACCACCTCAAGGGGACGAGTGAGAGCTCTGACTTACAATTTATCAATACGAGACCTTACTCTTCTCACCAGTCAAACCCTTAGAATTGAATCGGTATTTAGTCTTCATTATTGATGTAAAAAGTTTTTTTAGTTAACATTGTATTCAACATTCACTATGCTTGGTTGCGGAAAGAAAATGAGAAAGGAAATGAGAGAAAGAGAATGAGTGGGTTTTTATTTCCCACAAATATATTTAGGCAAGAGCAAAGAAAATATAAAAAAAAGAGTTTTTTTATTCTTTTTTGTTTTTATGAAAATATAAAAGAAAAAAATAATATGGTAAATGACGAGTGAGCCTTTAAATTTCTCTTTCTTTCTATTTTTCATCCACTTTTTTTTTTGGGTAAGATTTTCCACCCACTTTTTTCCTTTCTCTCAGTTTACCTTACAACTCATACAGAGGAAATTGATTTCTTTCCTTTCAATGTCTTTTCTTTTTTTCTTTTTTTTTTTGGTTTTTCGCTCAACCAAACAATGATTCTCCAATGTCGATTAATATATGCAAGCACATTATTTCTCGAAACAAAAAGCCATATTTTTAGCGTGTTTATTGGAGTGACTGAGTGAGGCCAATGTTTACAGGAGGGATCCGTTTGGAGAGTTTGGCATATTGTGAAATGTGAAATAGAACCTATCAACTTGTGAAAGATCTTAAAACTGAAGTTTCATACAAAATGGTTGGTTTAATTTTTGAAACACAAAATTATTATTTCTGCAGAAGTTACAATGGGCAAACTTGCACACAATTGGAGTTTTTCAAAAATTAAATCAAACATGCTCTTTGGAAGCCTGATCCATATTTCCATATCAATGCAGGAAAATGCATATAAAAGCATAGGGGACCGAATAATAGTAATAAAATCATAAAAAAAATTGTGGAGATAAAAAGTGACATGGCACATAACAATTCATTATTAGTAGTGCCAACAAGGGTGCGGCAGCTATGCACGAAATGAAGCACTCAAGAATCATGATAGCCAGAAAACTTCCAAAGGAAAGTTTAACACTTTCTCTTCCATCCAATGAGGCACCCAAAAAGGAGAAACACCTCGTCCCTGCTCAGTGCTCCAAACACTTTCTTAACTCGTGAACCTCGTGCCATCTTTTGATAAAAATACATAAACTACAATGATGCCTCATTCCTCAATCCTCATCTTGTCTTCCAACTCCAACCCCCATGCGAGTACTACATTTTTTTTAGGTGAACCTAGATTATTCATCGTAAAAAATAGTGACTGATCTCCTTGGATGTAGAGCTTAGGGATTTTACTTGTAGCAACGAGATTATCTCCGTACATATCATCAGGAATCGAATATCTGATTAACACTTAAGGAACCATCTAACTACCAAATATGATGGACTTCATGAATTGAGTGTACTACATTTAATTCCTATCTCCTAGATAGAAAGACTACTAATGATATATCATCTTACAAATTCTCTTACAATTTTGTTCACATATAAATAAAACAAAATGGGTAATTAAATCTTCCTTCATTTAGTTAGTTTAGTATGTTAGAAAATTTATAAAATGAGTAGTATTATATATACTCACATATTATAAAATATTATATCGACACACTTATATTTATTATTGGATGATGTAAATTCCCAAACAAAATAAGATATACATTCCATTTAATAATAAATGAGAATATGTCAATACACTATTTCTGAAATGATGATGAGTACAAACATTAGCTCTCTTATAAGATATATCCTTTTTCTGCCGGCTAACTTTTTTCCTGCCAAAGTGATGACCTTTACATGTTTTTGAACCACCCTTTTGTCCTCGGTAAGAGTACCTGATATAAACAAAGAAGAGAAAAAGAAAATATTCCGAATTGAAAATCTAACTGAAGTGGTTATATCAGGATACAACATATATGAACAAACACTACTACGGTTACATTCTCCTAGGTGGCAAGCACCGAAGTGAAAAGAAAAAAAAAACTTGAATCAAGAAGGAGCAACGGGAATCATTTCATCGGATAAAATGCTCCTCGTGAAGTGCAAGAAAGATGAAGACATGGGCAGTTCCTCAAGCTCATCGAAAAAATCAAGCTCTTCTGATTTGTTTGCTGTGAAATTCTTGAGCTGTGCATAGCATAGGGGCTCTTCCTCTAAGAGTAGATCTATTCTGTCATAAGTTTTCTCTGAACCTAGTACTTTGAAGGGATCTTCTTGGTCTATTATAATCTCTTCATGGCACCGTATTGGAGATTGCAAGTAATGGAAACTTTCTTCAGTTGTAGTACCTTGATCATCAGTGGTCACAGTAGGATTGTGATTCATGTGTTGCTTTTCTGTGTGTTGTTGGTCTTCCTCCTTTGAGGTGGCTGGGAGGTCTTCTTCTTCTTCAGTGGTTTCAGGTTCTGATCTCTTGGTTTTTGGACTGAATCTGTGGTGGAGATTACATCAGGAGCTGGATGGTTGTGTGAAGAGGTGTATGTGATGATGAGCATTGAAGCATCTGTTCTGCATCTCTCTACTTGCTTCTTGGCTGAACAGCCCTTGGATGTGCTGCACCTGTAATAGCCCCTGCAGAATTGGAGGAAGCTTTGTGAGATCTTGAAGGTAGGAAAGAAAGCATCAGTTAAAATTTAGTGTACGAATTAAGAAAACACTAATTCCTTTGGATTGTCTAGGGTCTGTGAGACAAGTTGAGTAAATATACACCTAATTGGTTCAATATGATTATAATGCTAGCTATCAACAGTAACAAGAGCTAAGAGGTACTAAATTGGTTGCTTTGTTTTTTTGGATTATAATTACTATGTGGGTTTGGAGTCATCAAGAAGAAGGGGGGTAAAGACTGTGAATATGGGACTATGGGTCTATATGGATCAAAAGCATAGCATGATTATCTAGTAGAAAGAAATGTTAACCTTGGATATGGAGACCCTTTAATTGGCTTTTGTCCATATTTCCTCCAAGACCAAAAATCTGAAGGTGGCCCTTCATTCTTCAGCCTGCTAACATTTTTCTCTCCTATCCTCACTGTGACAACAGTTTTCTGAACCATTTTCCTGCCACATGCACAGCACATAAAACTTTCTAACAACAGTTGAGTGAAAAAAGAAAAAGAAAACTTGTTTACAGCCAAATCAAATATCAGAACTGTATATTCAGTCTACTTTTGTTTTCTTCCAGGCATTAACCAACCTTTTCTTGGATGCTTGAGTCTCTGATTTGAGCTCAGAAGATTCTTCTGACTCAAGTTTAGGGGAGGCATTACTGTGCATAGCTGCTGATTCCTCTTATTTCAATATCTCTTGCTGCAATCTTGAGAGTTTTCAGAGCTAGTTAAGTGGATCAAGAAGAGATGCCTAATTGATTAGAGAGAAATGGAGTAGGAAGAAGGACAGTGAATAGTTGAATAGATAATGGCAAAGCCTCCAAGTTGCTTTCACTCTTTCTTTTCACACATTTAATATAAAGCTATGAACAACTACACACATATCACTACCACCAGCCCTCAGCAACCCCACCTTACAACAATATATGATAAAAACAGCCTTAAATAAAAAAGAGATATTTTAAGTAGTGGCTGCTATAAGGCACTCATATAATCCCTTACTGCCACGTGGATGCATATCTTATGATCAAACCAAAGTTAGCCGCCTAATTGAAATCCCATTTGTGACGAAAGATCCGATTTGGAAACCTCCAATTGCTCATGGATATTGCTTTGCAATTTGGGTTGCTGGATTTGGTGGGGTGCCTATGTCATCACAACAAGATGGAATTTTTTTTTCAATAATAATATAAGTTTAAATTTGTTCGATGCTGATCATCTCACTGTGTGATACGTCCTCGAGTTCAATGACAACGAATACTTAGGATTTTCGAGATTGTCTACTAACACGATTTTTACATTAACATTTAGAATTGGATTTGCGTTATTATGGGATATGAGCTCATTTCTTATTAATTGTGTCAATTCATGAATAAAAATTATATGTCTCGAAATTATATCAGATTCTGATCTGATGTCTCATAAGAATGATTTGGGTATAGATGATTTCTGACCCTTAATCTACTTAGGCAAGTGGCAAGTTAATGTTGGTTTGGTGAACTCAAATATTTTTTCTTGAAAAAGATAATTTTTTATTTATTTTAGAGATTATATTAGTTATAATGAGATTTGAACCTTAGATTTCATGTATACATAAATTTTTATATATGAGTAAGATAGATAGAAAAGATCACAATCATCCAGGGATTTTTTTTTTTATTTCCTTGTTATTTATTTTATTTGATGTTATTCTTTGGGTTATTACTGTAGTGATACATGGATGTTACTTCTTGTCCACAAAAACGGAGGAAGACATTGCAAAAGGCTGTCAGTTGTGTAACCCAATTTAGATTCTTCACTATACACGTGATGTAAATTCCATTCATGGATTGGATAATGTGTGAGTGCCAGATTTTGAACAGGAAGAATAATGGACAATTATAACCCGTTGTGGCACACCTAGCATACAGTTGAAGCTATAAACAGTAAATTTATTAATGGTACGACCGTCTTCAACAAGAAAGAGCCAAATGGGGGATAAAGGAGTTAGAAGGTTCTAAACCGGACTCTTGAATTCAAAGTCACTTTTGTGGGAAGAAATCATTAAGAAAGAAAAAAATATATTGTAGAGATAGCTTTCATGGTCCCTAAATCCGGTTTCGTTCGAACAAATTTGAATTAAATAGATATCAAATTAGTTACAAATATCACACCAAACTAATTTTTTTTGTAAACCATGAAAACCTATCAGAATTTAAGTAGTCCAATCACTTGACATGATGTTAAAAATTTTCATGAATATAAATCAAACTAAACCAATCAAAATTTAGCCGGTCAAATTTGTTTTCTTCGAGTCTAATATGAGCCAACCAATTTACAACTTATACATTTTTTATTTTTTTTTAAGGCTTTAAGGATCAATGACCAAGTCACTGACCAACACAGAGGTGATTGAAGCGGCAAATGGCCATTGCTCTTAACTAATGGTCTTGGATTCAAATTATAGATATGGAGTAATTAATGTTGAGAGAAATATATTCTTTATGAAACATCAAATAATCAATAAAATTACCTTCCATAAGAAGATAAAAAGGATAAGGAAATAAAAAAAAAAAGAGAAAAAGCGCCCTTCAACGTTGGGTCATGCCCACCCAAGCATCTGGCTATGCCCTTTTTATCTACTTGGATCGGATCCCTTTTCCCTATCAATAGCTTAGAGGCCTAATCCTGTTTTTGTCAACATAGACTCAGCATTTTTAAGCACAGATCAAGTTGTTTGGCAATAAGGATTGTTGACATATGATTGGGCTAGGCTGCTTTCTTTTGTCTCTGAAAAAGGAAAAGGTTTGTCCAGCGACACAACTGGAAAGAGATTGTCCAATTCAGACGTTTGGGCTTGAAGAGGTAGTTGAACAATGCATATGCTTTTGCCCCAAACATACCAGGAAAATAAAACAAAAGGAAATGATCCACCCCAATGAGGATTTTGCACCTTTGTTCAATACCTACCGACAATGTCGTTAAGACTTCAATGGTCACCTCCTGCTGAGTGCTGACAGTAGCTCTCCATCATCAGGAGTTTCAGTCGTATGGTATCCATGTAACCCTACATTACTAGATTAATAAACACTTTAATTTCGAAAATTATGTGTGAAAACAAAAAAATTATTCCTAAAGTGAAAAAATGCAAGCAGGATTGTCTAAATAAGATCTGATCATGAGATTGTAGTAATACCTGGTGACACAAGTTTGAGAAATATTTAGCGGCTCAAATTTATTAGTTTCCTAGTAATATATTATGTATTATATATTATTCTTATTCTATTTTTCTATGAGTTTAATTTCTATGCACTGATCATATAAAAACTTTTACACTTATTTAATTATGTAGTGCATATAAGCAAAGATGATTAATTTTCACACCACTACTTGAAAAGTCACCAAATTAAATGGAATAATGTGATTGAATGTTAGTGTAAAATTTTTTACACTATTAATACATCAAAATTAAACTCTTCTTCTACAGAGAACTTACGAGATCGGCTGCTAACAACATCCTCACATTGTCAATGAGGACGTAATTAGCATTTGCGAAATTTGATGATGTTGTTCCTTACTAATTGCACCAACTCTCATTTGCTCTATTTTCTTCCTTCTTAAATAATAACTGTAACAACCTAAATACCATAGTTATGGAATTGATTTTATGAAAAATTCAAAATTCTGTTAACCATTAAAAAAGGTACATATCTCCCCAAGGAGCTTTTATATACATTGGCATCGGTTTCAACAGCTACAATATTAAGGTGTGAAGATTCAATCATTTACTGGGCCTACACTGAAAAATGTATGACACGATTGCGTAATCTCAGAGAATTTCGATTCAAGCGGCAAATTACATAGCTATATTGATTGTTCCGCATGTAGAAACTCATTACATACGGCTTCTTTGCTAAAGGATAAATTGTTAGAGTAAACTAGGATAAGAACTTTTTTTTTATTAGTATTATTGGTGAATAACCGGGATAAGAACTTATGCGAATGATTCTTACCACGGTAGTTGATGTGAACATCTAAAGCCAATTTTGAGTGGCAAAAGTCAAGGATTGCTGCACCATATTTACGGTGCTTTAATTTGGAGGTATGGGCAGTGTAGGTATCTTAGATCAGGTTAAGAAGAAGAGAGTGAGAGAGAGAAAGCTAGAAGAGAGTTGAGAGTGAATGATGATTCTGATTCATTGTGTATAATAGAAACTAATACAAGAGTATTTATACATTGCATGGAATGGTAGCTAACACTAACAGCTTAACTGATTCTATTACTGAAAGCTAACCAACTCTAGTTTATCCTACTCCACCTACATCCCCCCTCAAACTTACGAATGTGGATCCACAATCCTGAGTTTGTCCTTGAAATTGGAGAACAAGGTGGAGGAGATTGGTTTAGTGAAGATGTTAGCCACTTGATGCTCAACTGGATTATGACTAATGTTCACCCTCCCTTTGATTACATGATCTCTTACAAAGTGTAAATCCAACCCGAAGTGCTTGGACTTGGAGTGAAGAATTGGGTTGGCTATCATAAGTACCGCACTCAAATTATCATAGTAAACTTTAGGTGTGACAGTATGGAGCTTGTAATTCTTGAAGAAGATTGTGAATCCAAAACAATTCAGCAACCAATGAAGCTAGTCCTCGATATTCTACCTCAGTGCTACTTCTGAGCCTGCATGTTGCTTCTTAGAGGACCATGAAATCAAGTTTGGCCCATGGAACACACAAAAACCATTGGTGGCCTGTCATCAGGACCTAATCCCCAATTGAAATCAGCATAGCCAGTGATAGGGAAAGTAAGGCTTTCCTGAATATGCAAACCATGATGAGTTCCACTAAGATACCTTAAAATCCTTTTAACAACTTTCCAATGCTCCTCAAGTGGAGTTTGCATAACTGGCAAACTCAATTGATACAATAGTCAAGTTCAGGTTGTGACTGTCAGGTATTGTAGGCTACCAACAACTCTATATAGTGCTGGATCAGAAAGAAGGACTGCCATAAGCTGAGAGTTTTAAAGAGGAGGGTATTGGGGTTGCATAAGGCTTGCAGCCTTCCATCTTTGCCTTTGAGGTAAATCCTTCACATACTTTGCTTGTGATAGTATTAGTCCTCCACTTTTAGTGTGAGTTACCTCAATTCCAAGGAAATAGTGCAAAGGACCCACATCCTTTCGAGAGAAGGAGGAATTCAAATGCTGAATCAGTTCTAAAATTTAACAGAAGAACTACCTGTGACTATAATGTCATCTACATAGATAAGTATATATGTGGTTGCTTCACTAGTGGTCTTTATGAATAATGAGGAATTTGACTTGGTAGAGGAGAAACCAAGCAGTTCAGGGCATTGGAGAGCTTATGAAACCAAGCTGTTGGTGCTTGCTTAAGACCATAGAGAGCTTTTGTGAGTTTACACACTAAGTTACCATCACCAACTTCATATCCTTGGGGTTGTCTCATATACACATCTTCTATCAAATCACCATTCAAAAAGGCATTATTCACATCTAATTGTTGATGCTCCAACTATTTGATACTCCATAGACAAAATGAGCCTGATGGAGGTTGGTTTAATGACAGGACTAAAGGTTTCTATATAATCAAAGTCAGGCCTTTAATTGAAACCTTAGGCAACTATTCTAGCCTTATACTTTTGAAAGGAACCATCTGAATTGTACTTCACTTGAAACACCCATTTGTTGCCTATAGGTTGTCTGTCCTGGGTAGTTCAATTAATTTCCATGTATTACTTCTCATTAGAGCAGAGTATTCATTATCCATAGCTTGTTTCCAATGGGGCTTAAAAGAGTGAAATTTGTAAAGACGATGCTTACTGAGCCTTGGAGAAGAGTCTCCTTGGTGTCCTGGCATTTTACATAACAAGCATCAGGGTGAAATTCTAGGAAGACATTGTTATCACGGGTAAACTTGGATACACTTAGCAGATTCTTAGAGATTAGTGGCACATGCAACATATTATTAAGTCTAAAGTTATAATGTTTCAAATCTGAAGTGAAGTAAGAATTTCCAACATGGTGAATTGACAAACCTGATCCATTACCTACAATCACTTTCTCTTGAACCAAGCATAATTTGATATTTCCATAAGATTCAGTGAATCAGAGTCATGTGGTGAGATGCTCTAGTTTGGGTCTTGCAAGGTTGAAGGAGTGGCCAAAGTGTGAGCCATGTTACAATGTGCAAGATTAGCTTGAGGTCTAGCATTTCCAGCTGAAAAGTTTGAATCAGAACCTGAACCATATTGTGAATCAAATCTCTGCCAAGCATGTTAAAGCAACATGTCCAATCTTTCCACACACTTGACAAGTGGGACAATTGGATGAAGGAATTCTACCTCCTCCTCTGAAATTGTTGTGGAATCTTCCTCCACTTCTGCCTTCTGAATTGGCCTCGAAGATTACCAAATCTACCTCCTTCTCTAGGATTGAATCTTGAATATGACTGAAATTGAGCCACATGAGCACTAACCATAGTGTCATTTCTTCTGTATTTTTCAATCAACTTTTCTTGCACCATTAAAAGTGCTTCCAGTTTCCTCCTGAACTGTTTTGCTCTTGAAATCACCATTGTGATAAAAGGTGAATATTCTTTGGTAGCCCATTCAAGATTGCTTCAATTTAGTCAGCCTCATGCATTGGAGTTCCAATCGAAATCAAAGCATCAGTGACTCTTTTAATCTCAAGCAAATAATCGCTCACATATCCTTTTCGTAGTATTCCCCAAATTATTCTTCAATTGCCTTATCTTTGAGTGATTTGAGAAGTAAAGAAAGTTTCTAACCTTTTCCATATGTGATGAGAGTTCATAGCCAACCATTCTGGTGGTAAATGGCTTTGACATTGAAGCTAGCAACCAAGATTTCAACAACGCATCTTGCTTATTCCATTTTTGGAATTCCTGGGCTAGCTTCATTTTCTTAATCCAGCTGAGTTGCATACTTCCTTGGTATGGATTTTCCAAGAACATGATTGAGCAAATCATAGCCTTCGAGCATCACCTCTACTTGTTCCTTCCATGGCAAAAAATTTTCTTCATCAAGCTTAAACAGGAGTTGAGAAGGTTTGCGGAATTTGTGATGAACTTTGTGTGACATGAGAAGTATCAATGGAACCCATGGTATCAACCTACTCTATACCATGTAGGTATCAGAGATCAAGTTGAGAAAGAAAGTGAGAAGAGAGAAGCTAGAAGAGAGTTGAGAGTGAATGATGATTCTGATTCATTATGTATAATAGAAACTGATACAAGAGTATTTATACATTGCATGGAATGGTAGCTAACACTAACAACTTAACGATTTTGTTATGAAAGCTAACTAACTCTAGTTTGTCCTATTCCACTTACAGACAGCATTGATTTTCTTGGTGGCAAGTAAAGAAATTTGCTCTTCCTTTGGTAAATGGAGCAGCACAAGGATGGATTTTTTCTTCTATAAATAGAGGCTCATTTCATCACTTTTTGCATCACAATAGCAAGAGAGAACATCCACTCTAGAGAGAAAAATTTATACATAGTGTCTTGTGAGTGTTTTTTGTATTTTTATAGAGAGGTGTATTCTTATAAGAAAATGTGTTATTGTTCTCTTCTTATATTTAGAGAAGATGTAATTTTAGTTTTTACATAGTAGAAATCTTTTTTCCTTTCATTAGGGGATTTTTCATGTTAAATATTTTTATGTCAGCTTCATTTTTTCTTAGCTCTATTTTAGTTGCATTAGTTTCCACAACTTTGATACCCAACACTTGAAGCTTTAGATTTAGATAGATCATTATTTTTGCCTTGATAATCAAGAAGTTATTATCAAATGTTGAACCCCAAGCCTTTTAAGTTAAACGTTTAGCTTGCATGCATATAAAAACATTAATCCATGATAAATATTAGGTGAATCGAGAGTAAGAGAAATCACTGCTCTTACCCATTTATTAATTGATACATAAGTTTTACATTCATTATTGTCTCTCACTTTTTCTATATTTTTAATACAATAGTCTATTATCAATCAATAAATAGAGGAGAATAAATATTTTATGTTCTAATAGCACCTATGGATTTCTCTTAATTTATTTTGTGGGTTAAGAGTAAATGCCTTATGCAAGACATGCTTCTGCATCTTGCATCGTGAAGTTGCAATTTTATAATATGCACGTCTAGGTTGAAATTTTTAGGTTGTTCGTTTGGTTGGGTATTATTTGATTTTAGTTCCGTGAGTGGAGAACATTTAATTGAATGTTCCATTCATTTACTAATTTAATATAACCAAGACAAAGATAGAGAAGAATTCTGTAATATTAGGCCTCTTTTCTTTGTTAGTCAAACTGTAAAAAGATATACCAGCAGTCTAGTTGCGGGATAGCCTATCCATCTTCTATTTTTAAAACACTAAAAAATATACCAATATTTTAAAACACCTAAAACATAAAGAATTATGGATTTAGAACTTGGACCAATCTTATAAAACAAATGAAGGTGGGAGCCACGGAACTGCCGAAGAGACTCCTCCTAATCTCCAAATGGTTCAACTTAATTATCCGTCAAATTTGCTTACTTAATTCGCAGCCAAATATCGCAAGCTGAATCCGAATTCGAAAGTACGGATTCCTTCCCTTGTACCAAACCAACGCGCAAAAGGATAAAAAGAAGAATGAACTTGGATACAATCCAATAATTCACGGACACATATATTTTAATTGGTGTTATATATAGCCATCAAGATTCAAGACCATGTCCTACAAAATGTCAACCAAATGAAACAATGGACGTGGCGACCACTTGAAATTCCTTTACCAGCCAGTTGTTTAAGTCACTACAATATATAGAGGGACCATATAATGTTGAACTTCCCGTGGCTTGCAAATAAAGTGGGGTGTTCTAATTTGTTGAACATAGTCACATGATTATTGCTTCAACAGAAATGGGTAATTGGCACCACAAAGCCAAAGATCTTTTCTTCAATTCTTTAGCTTCAGCCCCAAGAGAGATCTTCTACCTCTTTACCCTCACGCTCCTCACCCTCCTCCTACCCCTCTCGTTTCTTCTCCTAGCAAGGCTCTCTAGTGCCCAATACTACCTTCAAAGCCTCATCACTTGGTACTACCATTCACCTCCTTATCTTTTATCCCTTGCCCTTTGTATCGAGCCTTTTATTCTCTACCTTCTTGTGTCCATTGTTAGCATAGCTTCCCTTATCCATGGCTTAACTGGTAAAATCACCCTTTTGAGAGAGTCATCAAGCACTGTTATTCTTCAACCTCGTCTCTACACTGCGTGGATTCTCCTTTGTACTTGCCAAGTTTGTGTTGGTTTAGGCATTGAGGGAAGCATTGAGGCAGAAGTTTATGACTATGATGATGACGACTCGAGTTTTGGCGTTGAGAGAAGCCTATTGAGCAGAGTGATATTCCTATTGGGCTTGCATGAGACAACCCAAGTTTGGTCCAAGATGGTTGTGAGGCCGGTGGTGGATGACACGGTTTTTGGGGTTGTGAGAAAAGAGATGGGTTGAGAGGGTGGCTATGGCTGCAAGCTTAGGCACCTTGTGGTGGTGGAAGTTAAGGGGTGATGTGGAGACATTGGTTGTTATGGCTGAGGCAAAGAAGGAACAATTGATGGATGTTGGAATGAGTGACTTTGTTGGATGGTGGTTGTATTATGTGACTGTCACAATTGGGATGGTAAGGCTTGTTAAGGGTCTTATGTGGATGTTCATGGCTTGTCTTTGTAGAAGAAGAGCAACAGAGATTTCCACGGTGGAATCTAGTGAGGTGAATGATGATGATGATAAGGTGTAAATTTGAGAAAATTATGTAATTCTATTTTTTGTTTCTTTTATTTAGAGTTTCCCTTACCCCTTTAAGCACCATTGGACATTACAATATTGCACGTATAACTTTTCAAAGTTGCAATAGACTGGCATTCTATGTTGAACTGACAACACTTGTGTAACGCACTATGATGATGGCTTCGTTGACACATGTAACTCTAATTATCGGAGTTCTTTAATTCCAAAAATCAATAAATATTTTTATTTGGATGAAATTATATTATCAATATTTTGAAATACGTTCCAAGGACCCGCATGTATTTTTCCCTTTTTTTTGGTCCTGACTCCTGACTCCTGAGTACCTGCATCTTCTAAACCAGGCACTACCCCGTAAATTCAACTAACCACGTGAAATGGCATTCAGTCCAATGGAAACAGTGGCTGAATGTGGGCCTGTATTAAAGAATGAACAATGGTTCATGGCCCACTGTTTGATAAGAAGCGAAAGGCTAGCCAAGCAGCAGTCCGCATCCGCATCGATCAGCTTCTATAGGCTGTAAACCGTTAGCATTTTCTTTAGGCCTTCGTTGCTATTGGTCATTTTGTATAGTCCATGCTCTACTAGCATTCTGTAGAACATATGTATTACTTCCGACCCCAAAAAAAGGAAAATATATATATATATATACATCACACTAGTATTTATACTTTCTCTTTTTTTTTAACATAATTATCATGGGTTTTATATTGGTTTCCATATTCACAGATGACATAACTCAGTCACATGACAGCGATTTTGTTTGTGTCGGAAGTAAGAACAAGTTCATATAGTTATATCAGAAGAAAATAATAAATTTTATATTCGTCTCAGAAATTCAACAAAGTAATGCTGTCAATACCTGGCAATTAATGATAACATGAAGTTACAAATTATAAGTACCTAATTTTATACGTTTGAAGAGTCGCATAAAAGTTTGAAACTTGAAAGATTAATAAATTTTAAATTCAATGTGCACAGTTAGGGGTGGGAATGTATCAACGACATATGAGGGGCCTATCTGGCCTAAATAAAAGAAGTCCGGCTCAAGCCTATTAAGGATTATATTGTTTAAAGTTGTAAAATATTAAATCTGAGATCCAAATCCAATACCTTCACCTAGTCTTCTATTTCCCTAACCACTATTCCATCATAACTTTCATATTGTATATGTGCATAATTTTTTTCTTTTAAACGTTTGTTATTTCATTTCATTTAACAAAAATATTGTTTGAATATTAAAAAATGGGTGTCTATTAAATATAATAGTGGTCTCCACATAATTTATTTGAATATTCATATTTAATGGTTAAAAAGTGGGTTTGAGTGTTCAAATAATACCACTCATTGAATGTCCTATTCAATTATTGACCAATTGATCACTCATTTTTTGCTTTTTTTTTTGGTTTTAAAATGTTATAAACTAAAAATTAGTAAAATTACAGATTTTGTTAGCAAGTTTCATGCGAGACCAAGCTAGAATTAAAATAAAGCTTATAATAGGCCACAAACGAAACTTAGGACAAATAATTACAATTCAAGCCTAAGGAAAAAACATGACTAGACCTATTTCCACCCTAATGCACGGTGCCACAATATACCAAAAAATAAAATAAAAAATTAGTATTTTCATAGCATTCCACCATGTAGTATAAGATAAAACTAAGGCGCCTTCTTAGGTGCAGATAAAAAAAATCTTGAAGATGAATATTTGAGTTGTATCAATGAATAGAAGACATGTGGAGTGGATTTTGTGTGGTGTATCATGCAACTAGTACCCATATGATACATTATAGACAATTCCATATCCTGCAAAAGGAACAAGTCTCCCTCATAAGCCATCGCCCTCAGGCCACCACGTAGTTGAATCCGTTGAATGACGACCTCAGGAAAGGGTGCGCGGCGGATAGGATGAGAATGGTTCTCCTACTTACACGCTTCTCCTTCTTTTTGCTATACTTTGGCGTCGCGAGGTGACGGCAAAGGTGGGATCGTCGTCGGCGGCGCGGTGGTGGAGACACGAAGGAAAGGGAGGTTTGTGCACCATGGCGATGTCAATGGGTTCCTGGCCCGGTCAGCGATGTCGTCGGTGACCAGTCAGTGGCGATTTTGCATGAAAGAGGCATGGTTCCATGGTTGGGATTGGCGGTCCAATGTTGCTTGAGGGCATCATAGGGGCAATGCGGGTGGCGGATGAGAGTTTGGCTGAGAATAATGGTGGAGACGGAGGGGGTCGGAGATTGGGTATGGGGTTGAGGTTTTCGCTTTGCAGTTGCATTTCGACTTTGATGAGGTCAAGTAGGTGGGTGATGCAACGAACGAAGATGGAGGGCATGGGGATGTGTGAAAGGTTGACAGTGGGGTCAGTTTGGGAAAGAGGTTGTTGAATATCTATGGTACACATATATTATTGAGGGCATGATATCTCCCCACATGCTAACTTCTTGTTTGTTACTAACAAAATCTTCATCCCGCAAATTTTGTTTGATTTGTACATGAGAATGCACCTAAAACTAATTTTAATATATTGTCAGTATATGAAAATTTCTAATATTAATTAAATTAATTAAACATGCCAAAATTTATGCTATTATTAATATGATAATTATTCACCAATAAAAAAAATAATATATTATAAAAATTTGTACTAATAATACATAAAAATAAAATTATAAAATTGGACAATATTATGAAACTGATTTGGCGTTACTATACTAAACCTCAACTTAATTGGATTGTACTTTTTTTCTTCGTGTTTTCTTTCATTTATTTTATAATAATGTTATTTCAACACTCACTTTTTATGATCTAGACAAAATCAAATCTTTATCCCTTTTTAGTTTCCTTCCATATCTCCTCAATAAAATTTTAACATGTATATGATGATGACATCACCCATAATTTTTTATTTAACAAATTTTTTTAACTATCCATAATTGGTCATTTGACAGATGTATGCACAAGATGATAATAAAATATAATTTATTAATTATTACTAAAAATAAATAATAATTCATTTAAATATATCTCGTAGAAAATTGTATATATTAATTTCTTTTAAAAATAAGTTAATAGAAAAATAATTAAATAAATAAATAAAATATACATGTGTCATTTTATTTTATATCTTATTTTGAATATCATATTTATAAGGTTGAAAAAATCTTGATATATAACCTTTAACTAATAATAAATAGTCTATTTTATGAAAATTTTACACGTTTTGAAAGTTAAATTGTTGAATAATAAAAGAAAATAAGTGGACAATTTTATTATATCATGAGCCATGTATAGGGATAATAATAGGTATCCATTAAGATAGATATACTTCGCTTATTCCCATCCTCATTTTTGTCATAGGTCCCCATTTCTCATTCCTTGCGGGAAATTGAATCCCTATTGGTATTCGGCAATATTAAAAAATTTTAAAAAGATAAAAAATTTTAAAATACTTGAAATTCGAAACGTAAATGTCATTAATAAAAAATATTACTAATGTAACATAATCCAAATTAAAGATAAAGATATATACATAAAGCAAATCCAATAAATATAATTAATAAAAATAATAAAGTGGATATTTAAATAATTCATATAAATGATGAATTTGCAGGATTGAATGGTGCAAATCTTATTTAATACCTTACCCGTTAACAAATGGGGTTTACCCCTTCCTCATAAAGACTAAATATATCTTTATCTAATCCCCATTGTGAGCAATCCTCGGTACTCGATTCAACGGTATTTTTTTTTTCCCAAGCCATTTACGTTTTTTAATAAGTCAATTTTAAAATATATGTTACAATTAATGTGTTATAATTAGTGAAAAACTAATAAATAATCATAATTTATGTAGTTTTTTAATATTACATATGAGTTGTAGTTTTAGTTCATTATCAACTTAAAAAATATATTATAATAGCTTTTATATAATTATATAATAGCTACATATGGTTAATAAAAATTTTGTTAATTATAATTTTTTTATAGTAACATAATTATAATAGTTTTGTCATCATTAATTAATACTATAATAATTATACATATAAAATTTTAATGATATAATAATATATTCAATTATCATTTTCTTTATATTATTTGTTATTATTTTCATATTAAATAATTTTAAATGAGATATTTTGTAGAGTATTTTTATTGTGTTAATGAAAAGAGATATGAAGGTATGATTGGAAAAAAACAATCAATAATTAGAAGGTAAATTAAATTCAAAAACTTACTTTAATTATTAAGATTATGAAAATGGTGGGCCATAATTTTTTCTATGAATGATACATGAAAAAATTTCCATGTAATTTGTCTTAAATATTAGTATTATAGATAGATAGCCTATTTTATGAAAATTTTACACGTTTTGAAAATTGAAATTGTTGAATAATGAAAAAGAATAAGTGAAAAATTTTACTATATCATAATATATAGGATGACAATGGGTATCAGTTAAGTGGACATACTCCAGCCGTCATCTCCATCTCTATCACGAGTCCTATTTCTCATTCCATTTGCCGATATAAAAACATTCCAAAAATATTAAGTTTTTTGTTGATTTTTTCACCTAGTTTTCAAAATTTGTGAAGGAAAAGCTAAAATTGAAAACAAGTTTAAAATTTGTAGTTTTCAGAATTTTAATTTTTCCTTCACAAATTCTAAAACTAGAAAACTGAAACTAAACCAAATAGCCCTAAAGTTTTTAAAATACTTTGAAATTCGAAACATAAATTTCATTAATAACAAATATTACCAATGCAACATAATCCAAATTAAAGATAAAGATATGTACATAAAGTAAATCAATAAAGATAATTAATATAAATGAAGTAAATATTTAAATAATTTATATAAATCACAAATTTGCGGGATTCCATGGTGCAAGGTGATTCCACTTCATGTACGTTTAACAAATGGGGACTTACAGATTCCTCATGAAAACTAAACATATCCATTAGGTCCCCATTACAAGCAATCCGTCGTACCAATTCAGCAGTTTTTTTTTTTCCTAAGCCATTTACATCTTTTTAATAAGTCAATTTTAAAATATATGTTACAATTAATGTATTATAATTGCTGGAAAAAGTCATAAATAATCATAATTTATGTAGTTTTTCAATATTACATATGAGTTGTAGTTTTAGTTTATTATCAACTTAAAAAATATATTATAATAGTTTTTTATATAATTATATAATAGTTACATATGATTAATAAAATTTTTGTTAATTATAATTTTTTTTAAGGTAACGTAATTATAAATTAAACAAAGAGTTAACCACTTTGTATATAAAGAAGATTTAGCCTTTGATAATAGCTTAAACATTCTGTAAGCATCCCTTCCATATCTTTTCACCAGTTGATAACTCAAAAAGTACAAGAAACATGACACTTTTACATGAGCAAAACATGAATATGTCAAATTTGGAAAGGAAATGAAAAAAAAAAATGAATTACAAACTATCAAAAGGAATCATGTGCACTTAATTAGGCAATGAGAAATAATTACAAAGAAAATGAAGATAAGGAATCTTACTTAAGGAAAGAACAATACAACAAACAACCAAAAAACAAAAAGAGAAACCAATGGAGTAAATATTAGAGCAAGCAATGTGGTCAACCTGAATTCTCTATTTTCACTATGTAGTCAGCTTGAATTCTTTGTTTTCACTTTTCTATATAGTTCTAGTTGCCTCCAATATTGCACTTAACATAGTCAAGCTCCATCATCAGTAGAGTTCTTACATTTTCAATCAATACCTATACTATGTATAGAACATTTCAAGTGTATCCAATAATAATATCCAGAATGCTAATAGAAGATGGAGAAAGGAATCCATGACACATATAAACACCACCTTATGACGTGAGATCCATAAGATATTACACACATATGATTAAAAAAAAAATCAAAGACCAGAACAAAAGCACGATCATGTTGCCACATTTAACACACAAGCAAGAAAAATATAGTAGCATCACAAAGGTAAAAAACAATCACAAAAATGCCTTACAAGAAGAACTACACAATGATTAAGTGATATAAATATAGCCCCCCCAAACCATAAGAAACAAATAGTTGAGTTTCTTTCTTTAGCTGATTTTGTAGAGCATTGCAAGTTTGTACAATAGTGAAGGTAGCCTATGAATCTGATCGACAATAGCTTACATTAAAGGTGGTCAATGACAAAGCTCAATAAACATTATCACCTTAAAATTTACCTAGGCAAATATTGTGGCAAAGTTTCAACACTCTCTCACTACAAACATCTTCTCTCTCTCCTCCTAGCTCAACGATACCTTTTGTGATTCTTCCTTATAGCGCGGCAGGCACTCTAACTAATGTGCGAACTCAATTGCCGAAGGTGATCCCCTATTTTATGTAGTCACGTCATGCAATAGCCACATGTCCAAGGAATTTATAATCCAATTTGGGATTCCTTGAAATAAATAGTTTAGAACCAAAAGAAAGTATTAGACAAAGAATGAATTTATGAATGAGGAGAAATTATAATTTCAACATGTACGTAGTCAAGGCCAAATTGTTACTTGCAAACTCAGTATAATTCTTTGAAAATATGCATAATAAACGTGTTGAACCATAGTATATGAAAAAGCTAAAGTGCATTTGAAAAAAAAATTAAAACTAGAACAATGATTGTGAAGGAATTGGATATTTGTGCCAAAAACTATACATAAACACTTATATTCAAGCAGCTCAAACTCAATTAAGCAAAAACCAAAAATATTTACATAGTACTTATCACTATAATTTATAGTAGGCAATGACCTCAAATTAAATACATCATTATCAAAAGTCAAAAAATAAAGACATCAAAAGAAATAACCAATAAAGGAAAAAAAAAGGCATGAATTTAAATCTAACACCCAAGTAAAAATTGGTTAATTATTCTTGAACACTTTAAAACTTCTCTATTGCATAATCATAGTCTCCTTTATTTCCTCTAAGAAAAAGAAGTTAAACTAAACGATGATTATCATGAATTTAACCTATTAACCATAAAATTAGACTCCAACAGGCAAATTAAAAGGCTAGGAAGAATTAAAAATTATCACAAAGCAAGAATCTTTTAGACAACAAGGTGGATATAGCAAGCAAATCAATCCATTTAGATAAAAGAACAACATATGGATGAAAGAAAGAGCCATGAGACATCCCATGATGAAAAAAAAATTTGACTTTCTCTCACAAATTCACAATAACAGTAGAACATGCATTACAAGCCTAATTCTCATAGAAACATAACAACAAACACCTTCAATACAACCATAAAATAAAACTCAAAGTTACTAGTTATCATAGTTCCAAAAGCTCCATAAACTAAACCCCAAAAATGAAACCCATATTTAATTGAAAGTCAATCAAGAATCAAAAGGCATCACAAAGATGAAGGTTGAAGATGATGTAAAAAGAAAATAAAAAGTAAAAACCTAATGAAATTTCACATGAAGCTTGCAACTTTTCTGAGCAGCTCTGGGCTTGTGGGGGCCGTGATGGTGGAGTGAGCTTCAGTGGGTGACGGAGGAGAAGGCTCATGATGGGCTCGCGTTGTGAGGATTTGAGACAAAGAAGGACTCATGAAGGAAGTGGTGTATTACTTGCTTGCGTGGTGTGGTGGGGCTGTTGTTCTTAACCATTGAGAATGAGAATGAAAGTAAATTTGAGAGAGGAAGTTGTGGACTGCTGTTTTCTTTTGTTGGTTCCATCGTAGAGAGAAAATTGAGCAAAGAAATTTCTAACATGGTTCAACTATTTGTTTCTTCACCGTGTACCCATTTTTCCTTCCCATATAATTTTTGTCATTTTCTGCCTCTCTACAGACAGTATGCGTATTTTGTGCAAACCGCACGTAACAGCACTCTTACATTGCAGATACACTGATAAAATCCAGCATTAAAAAGAAGAAGAAGAAATTTTTAGATAAAGTCAAATTAAATCCCTCCATCATTTTCATGAACCGTCTGATCACCCTTGGCTGAACTTCTTATGCGGACCTCTCCGATAAAATACTCTAGCTGTTACTTCATGGCTTGCTTGGATATTTACCATGGTTTCCACAAAGACAAAACATAATAATAATTAAATATTTAATTTGTAGGGGTTATGGCAGACCTTAATCAATAAAAAAAAAACTTGTGAGTCGTGACATTTGTTGGCCAAACAGAAATTATTGCTGGCTGACGACTGCAATAAAAACATCGACAACATCACCATCAAAGTTGCGCTATCCCTGAAATGTTCCTCCTTAGCACTAATATATATTTCGTGATGGTAAGTTTGGTCAGGCATTACAAGTTTAATTATTAGTTTTTCTACCTTGAATTATGATAAAGCATATTTGTACTCTCCTCGATGTTTACCTAGATAAGAACATTGTCTTGAGTGTAAATTGCTGAACATTTTTTTTCTTTTACTGGTTCTAATACGACATGGGGATTCACCATTTTCTTCCACGGTTTTCAATTTCAACGGATTCCAAGGCGGTTATGGCTCTCTACAAGACGAGATTATGTTCCAAAGAATCACAGTATCTCCGGAATGGAGCTACTGGTGAGATTGATCCCCTTCCTAGTGGGAGTAATGGAAAAGGAGCCAATTTATTCAAAGATCAAAATCAGCAACAGCAACAACATGAACTCAAAGTTGATGACATGATCTTAGAAGAGGTCAACTTTGACCCTCATCTCCAACCAACACACCCGTTTCATGAAACTACAGGGCTAAAGAATCAAGTAGTGTCAAGTCCAGAACTAGCTGAAGCTGAATACAATAATAAGCGTGAGGCACCATCATCTTTAACAATAGCATCCTTGGAGCTCTTGAGAAATTATGGAACCAAGTTCAAGAAGCTGAGCGGGGAAAACATTAGTGACAACTTCAGCAACATTGAGACTTGTTTGGATCAGCATCACCAGAAGTTGTCAACAGAAGAAATAATACAGTGGCAGGAGCAAGGTATGTGCATTATTCTGCACATTGGAATGATAATTTTTGCATCCCTATGCACCCTTATGGATTGGAGCTCGGAAGCTTGTCTGAGGAAGAGAATAGAGATGTTGAGCTTGCTCAGTTTCTCCTTGCTGCTGCTGAGAGGGTAGGTTGCCAACAATATGAACGTGCAAGCAGGTTACTTCTTCATTGTCAGTGGAATTCAGATGTCAATGCAAACGCTGCTCAAAGGGTCATCTTTCATTTTGCTGAAGCACTTAGGGAGAGAATTAACAAGGAAACAGGAAGGGTAGTGACATCATCATCTTGTTATGGACCTGAGAGGAATGAAGAAAGAGAATTGCTTTTGAAGTTGGATACCAACAAGTCCCTTACTTGCCATCAGAAGATGCCTTTTAATCAAGTGATGCAATTCACTGGCGTACAAGCTATGGTGGAACATGTTGCATCTGAGACCAAGATCCACCATATAGATCTTGATATAAGAAGTGGGGTGCAGTGTACGGCTCTTATGCAAGCACTCGCAGACCGCAAGGATTGGACAGTGAAGTTTATGAAGATATCAGCTATTGGAACCACTGCATGCAAGGCAAGGATAGAAGAAACAGGTCAAAGGTTAGCTAGTTTTGCTGAATCCTTGAACTTGCCCTTTCATATAAGTCAATTATTGTGACAGACATGGCAGAAATCAAGGTCGATCATTTTGATATTGAAGAGGATGAAGCTGTGGTTGTGTACTCTCCTTATTTTCTGAGGACTTTGGTGTAAGGCCGGATTGCTTGGAAAACTTGATGCTTGTTATAAGGAATATCAGACCCTCTATAATGATAGTGCTTGAAATAGATGCAAACCATAATACACCTTCCTTGTGAACCGCTTCGTTGAAGCATTGTTCTTCTACTCAGCATTTTTTGATTGCGTTGAAACCTGCATGGAACAGGACACTGAGAGCAGAATGGCAATTGAAGCAATTTTGTCTGCGGGGATAAGGAACATTGTTGCTGCAGAAGGCAGAGAAAGGGCGGTTAGGAATGTGAAGATGGATGTTTGGAGAAGGTTCTTTTCAAGGTACAAAATGGTGGAAACAGGATAGTCAGTCCTCTCTTTACCAAGCTAATTTGGTTGCCAAAGAGTTTGCTTCTGGGAAATTCTGCACTATGGACAACAATGGCAGGAGTCTATTAGTTGGATGGAAGGGAACCCCACTGCATTCACTCTCAGCTTGGAGGTTTGCATGACAAAATAATTGTGGGTGATTGGACTGTGATCTTCATTCATTTGTAAAATACAATGCTAAGTTCCCTTCAAGTTTCATCTGAAGGCTTGTTTAATTCATGCATTATGTGGAGTTTATAGCTTCTTGTCCTAATTTGTTGATCTGAGTCCATATTTTCCCGTTCACTACTGGTGATTTGAATTTGAAAAATGCCAAAGACGCTTCCACATCTTCTTATGGGACCAAATTTAGGCATGTTAGGTAATAGGTATGCAGAAAGTCAAGCGAGCTTCACTGTGATTGGATCAAAAAAAGAAAAGATATAATAAGATCCTGTTTGATTCATGCCTAAATGGGATAGGGTGTGAGTTTAACTGAGCTAATCTCTTGCGAGTCAGTTCATTATTTAACAATGTCAACTGTATCTAACGGACCTAAATCAGCCTCAAGCCCATTCTTTTTTGAAGCCTGCAATTCCAATATTGGGCAGTTAGTTAAGTCCGTCACACAATGTGTAATAGTAGTTAGTTAATGGAAAGCACGTTGTATTGCCGAGCAAAACCGAAGGTGTCTGAAATAAACTCGAAGTTGTGGTCTCTCTCTCTCTCTCTCTCTCTCTCTCTCTCGTTTCCAAGGGATTTAATTTCTCGTTTGGTTATGGCGAACGAGAGTGACGAAACACGAAGGAAGAAAGGACCAGCTACTAAGAAGCAAGAAGAAAGTTCGAAAAGATAACGGGACATTGAAGGCTCTTCATCACATGTACCAAGGGAGGAAGACTGGATGAGTGAACAAAGCCCAACAACTGGAGGAAAATTCTCCTACGCTGAAAAGCTACGCAATAGAAAGCCTCAGAATCAAAATGGAAAAGAGGGGACCAGAGCCGAAAGAGTCAGAGGATGAATCATCAGAAGAAGAGGAGGGGATGATGGAGGAACTGGAACTGAGCCAAATGGAGAGAAATAAACACAAAGAGGAGAGAAGAAAGAAAGAACGATCCCAGAGATATCTGTAATCAGATTCCCTGAGGGAGGATTCAACATTAAAATGAACAAGGCTCAGAAAAAACGCCTTTGGTCCCCATGGCAATATACCTTTATTGTCAAACTTCTGGGACATTATATCGTTCCCCATGCTCAAACGGAAGCTGGAAATGTTATGGGCAAGAACCGGAGGAGTAGATGTCATTGATATAAATAATGATTTTTTCCTGGTGAAATTCTACTCGATACAAGACTATGACTTTGCACTTGAAGGAGGACCTCGGCTCATTTTTTATCATTACCTTTCTGTGAGGAAGTGGGAACCGAGTTTGACCCATTTAACGCACCCATCTCTTGAATTGCAGCATGGGTGGAGCTTCCAGGACTCCCTGTGGAATATTATGATAAGGATTTGTTGGGTCACATTGGCGATAATATTGGCAAAACGTTGAAAGTAGATATGAATACAGCCAAACAAGCCAGAGGGAAATTTGCTAGAATTTGTGTTGAGTTGGACTTGGAGGGACCACTGGAATCTAGCTATCAAATAGAAGGAACACCATACTTGATAGAGTACGAAGGTCTGCATTCAATGTGCTTTTGTTGTGGAAACTTTTGGTCATCCCAGGAGAATTGTGCTATGTCAAAGAAGAAAGAGCGCTTGAGTAGTGCAAACAATGGCGGAAGGGACACAAATCAGCCGCTTCAGGGGGAGGAAACGAGCCAGGCATCAGAGCAAATGAACCATCAAAAGGAAGAGGGCAAGAAGGTAAATGGAGCACCAAATGAAGAGGGCCCATCAGGAAAAGACAAGGAGGAAGGAAGATTTGGTCCATGGATGTTAGTACAATGTTAGAGATGTACCAAGCGCACAATACAGAGGAATGCGGCGCAGCCTGAAGTTGTCACTGGGAAGGGAAGCAAATCGCGCTTTAGTGATCTGCAGGAGGAAGGAGCTCCACTTTCTGACGAGGTGGGGCCGATGGGAAATGAGAAGTCAAATGCCCCAAATGTTCAAGAGCAAAAGGAAAGAGAGAAGCAAAAGGAGCTCATGAATGGGAACCAAATGAGGAAAACTAAACAGAAAGCAGCATTGGAGTGGGTAGAATGGAGAGAAAACAACATAGCCAATGAAACCGTGAACAAGGCCCAGCCAACAAACAGCCCAAAATCCACACAAACCATACCACGCCCAAACCCAAGCTTACTAATGACCCAGCCAGAAGAACACTAACACAGACAACTAATCAGATAATAAACCAAGCCCAACAATCTAGCCCATTACACACATCCATCCCACCATCCCATACATCTCCTCCCCCTATTGGACCTATCTCCTCCCCTGGATCCACTTTGTCCCTGATTCACAACAATGTGGCCAACCTAACCCAAAACCACCAGACCCATATGCTGGAATGGGAACGGACCTAGACATGATGAATGAAGATGATGGTGCCAATGGGCCCATCAGGAAGAAGAGGTAATTCAGCGCCTTATGGATGTTGAAGCAGAGATGGAGTTAGAAGAGAAATCCCTGAGGGGGCTCTGTTAATGTAACCGGTTTAATACCCTATTTGGGCCCTCCTCATTTCTTTAATTTTATGATATTATTATCTTGGAATTGTAGAGGGGCTGTCAGTCCCAAGTTTACTAGCAGTCTGAAGGAAATATTTAGAACTAATCATCCTGATATAGTGGCCTTGCTTGAAACGCGTGTTAGTGGGGAAAATGCGCAAAATGTTATTCACAATTTGGGTTTTTCGAATTACGTTATTTCAGAAGCAAGAGGCTTCTCTGGTGGCATCTGGATACTCTGGAAAAGAGCTGATATCTCTATAACTCCTCTGAAGGTAGAAGACCAATTCATTCAAGCATCTATAGTTGTTGAGAATGGTAAACCTTGGGACATCTATGTTGTCTATGCAAGCCCTCAAGAAGCCAGCCGCAAGCCCACTTGGGCTCAACTAAAACTCTATCACAGCCTCGAGTAGAGAATCACTAGTCACTGGGGACTTCAATGAGATTGCAGAGGAAGACAACAAGAAAGGTGGAGCTCCATTTGAAGCCCACAAAGGCAGAAAATTCAAGAGGTGGATTAACCAATGTGGCTTAATTGATCTTGGCTATAATGGATCTCGTTTTACTTGGAGGCCCCAAATGGCAAGACCGGGATAGGGTCTTCAAATGCCTGGACAGGGGGCTTTGCAATACTCCTTGGATAACCAGATTCGAGGAGGCTGTTATGAGCGTTCTACCAAGGGTACACTCTTCACCATCCCCTCCTTTTAAATTGTGATGGAAACAGTAAGTCTAAAGCTGCTAGACTATTTAGATTCGAAGCAATCTGGGTAGAACACAGACTTTGAAACTTTCCTCCAAAGCTGTTGGAATATAGGGGTTGATTTCAAGGAGGCAATATTGGAAATGACTCCCAAACTACTTCAGTGGAATCAGGAAGTTTTGGAACATATTCTGAAAGAAGAGACAGTTGCTAAATAGAATAAGAGGCATAAGAATCTCCCAGGTATGGCTATAGCAGCTTCTTGGAATCTCTTGAGAAAGAATTAGCTTCCCAGGTAGACTTGATCCTGGAACAGGAGGAAACCTTCTGGCATCAAAAATCCCGAGCAAGGTGGATAGTTGATGGTGATCGAAATACAAAATACTACCATACCAAAACCATTATCAGGCGAAGTAGGAATAAAGTTCAAATGTCTCAGGAATGCCATGGGGAATTGGATTACGGAGGAAAATGATCTTTGTAAGCATGTTCAGGAATTTTTTCAACAACTTTTCAGAGAGAGGAGTAGCTGGGTCCAGACCTGATAAAAATCAATTCTGAATGAGGACATGAGTGATAGTGAAGTTTGAAAGAAAGTCCTTCAGTACAGGAGTCCAAAGAGCTGTGTTAATATGGCTCTCTGAAAGCACCAGGAGACGATGGCTTCCCAGCTTTATTTTATAAGACCAACTTGGAAACGAATAAAAGACTCTCTGCATAAATTCATTACAGGTATATGGAATGACCCTCAAAAGGTGAAGACATAGACAACACTTTCATTGCCCTTATACCCAAGGTTGAAAAATCAGAGTTCATAAACCAATTCCGGCCAATATCTTTATGCAATACTTTATACAAAGTTCTCACAAAGGCATAGTGGAAGAATTAACAACTCATCTCAACCACATAATATCCATACCATTCCAGTTTTATTCCTGGAAGAAGAATCCATGACAACATCATTGTTGCCCAAGAAGCCATTCACTCATGAAGAAGATAAGGAAAGGTTATGGCTTTATGGCTATAAAAATCGATCTTGAAAAGGCTTATGATCGTCTTAATGGGATTTTATGAACCAATGTCTTATTGATTTCCAATTACCCAATACATTAATTTAATCATTATGTGTTGTATCATAGATCTCCTTTCAAATCCTTTGGAATGAGTAAAATGGAAATTTTTAACCCTTCCAGAGGATTATCAGACTCAAACTCCTTATCTCTTAAAATTGAGCATGGACAGGCTTTCACATTAAATTGAAGAAAGAGTTTTAAAAGGAATCTGGAAGCCTTTAAGCATTGGCTGCTCTGGGTGAAAATTTCACATCTAATGTTAGCAGATGACCTTATTCTATTGAGGAAACAACAGAGACTCAAATGACCATAATGAGAGATTGCCTGGATATCTTCTGTGAAGCTTTGAGACAAAAGGTGAATCCTCAAAAACCTTCATAACTTACTCACCCAAAGTCTCCAGCCAGCGTCGTAGTACCATCAACTTCGTGGGAGGATACAAATAAAACAAGGAAACAGGTAGATATTTGGGAGTGCAACTTCATAAATGGTAGAAACTCGAATCCTACTACCAATCCTATTCCAGAACAAGCTGCAGATGGAAGTCTTACTGTTTATCTATGGCAGGATGCATTACACTTGCTCAATCTGCCTAACTCCGGCAGGCAAACTACCTAATGCAATGTACAAAGGTCCCAAGAGGCATTTGCAACAAATAAAAAGGCTCAGAGAGGTTTTGGGGAGGTGGACTAATAAATGAGGAAACCACACCTTGTGCACTAAACACTTTCAATCAAAATCTCAAGGTGGTTTGGGATTTAAAAGCATTGAATGCATGAATAAAGCATTTATCTCAAAAGTTGGCTGGCATCTTAATTTGAATACAGAAAAGTTATGGGCAAGAGTGATATGGAGTAAATACAATGGCAGAATCATGGAAAACAATTAATCACTCAGCCAGTGAATTCTGCTTTTGTGGAAAGCCATTGTAGAATGCTGGGAATTGTTTCCAACACACCTCATACTCTTGTGGGAATGGCGAATCAGTTTGCTTTTGGACTGACTCATGGCTTCAAAGGAATGGTCCTCTCAGAATGCTGACTCAAAACACTATACCCCAAGAAAGAATCAATCAAAAGGTAGCTGAATATGCGGACTCGACTGGGGAATGGAAAATGCAAGAACTTGCATCCTCCCAGCTAATATCATTAATGAATTAATGCCAATATCCTCCTAACCCCGACCCCCTGACTCCATGCGCTGGAAACTATCCCATAATGGTCTTTTCACCACCAAAAGTGCCTATGAAGCGCTATCGACAGCAACAGATAACCGTCATGGTCAGTGGAATAGTATTTGGGGTGGAAAGGACAAGAATAAAAGTCTTCACCTATTGCTGCGCACAACCGATTACTGACAGTAGCCAAACGTAATCAATGGGTTGGATCATCCTCAGTCTGCCACCACTGCCCAGACAAAGTAGAAGATATTTTACATGTACTTGCAATTGCCCAGTAGCTTGAGAATTTGGATTCATCTAATCAAAATCATACTTTGTCCCTAAACTCTTTACTCTTCCACTGGAAGAATGGATTGAATCTAATCTTCAAAGCCAATGGGGATATAATGAGAACTACCGGTGGATTGATGTTTTCATGGTAACATGCTGGAAACTTTGGAACTGGAGAACAAGGAACTATTCAAGGCTAATTTCATGCGGCCTAATGGCGCACTTGACAATTCTTGACTATGTTAACTCCATCACTGAGTGCGTTACCTCGTAATGAATAAACCAGGAGGGTGCACATTCAGAGAACTAAAACGAACTGGAAAGCGCCACCAAAGGATTGGATCAAAGTCAATACAGATGCTACCCTTACGGTGACCCTGGAATGCTCACTGTCTGGGGTGATTGGGAATTCATGGGCCAATGGATTATGGGTGTAACTCACAAACTGGGTAAAACTGATGTAACTTCAGCAGAGCTATGGGGCATTCTCATTGGAATACAAATGGCATGGACCTTGGGATGCAAAAAAGTTATAGTTAATGTGACTGCAAAAATGCAGTGGAGCTTATAAAGGGGGGAATCGCTTCGCCTAATCATGCCACCCTTCTTGCTCGAATAGCCACGTACCTGCACTACAAATCAAATTATCCAAACATAGCATCTCAAGAAGCCAACAAGGTAGCTGACAAGCTGGGAAGATTTACATGGGGAACAACTTCCACAATACAATTAGAAATATACCCCTCCGTCTCTTGATGGTCTATTAAATTCTGATGTATCAGGGCCCCCATACCCCGTTCTATGAGTTGGGCTCTCTATTTTCTCTTGGGCTTTGGCCCTCTGTACACCAAAAAAAAAAGTTAGTTAATGATACGAGTAACTACTATTCAATGGTAGAATTGTCTGCCTCAGCAGTCAGCAGAGGTGCATCTAGGTTCAGAGCCAACCAGTAGAGCTGGTAGTGGCTGTTGTGGTAACCCAACCAAAAAGAGAAAAGTGATACTATACATATAAAAATATATTCAGAATCTTTGACAATTATAATGAATATTGGATGAAATGGAATGGTATAATCAATTAATTCATCTAAAAGTTAATAATTATATTGTATCTTTCTTAATATAAATTTTTGGTAAAATTTTTAATTGTCTAGCATTTAGGATGGATGCAAATAGTGTATAGTGGGGGTTCATGCCCCACAAGAATTTCAATTTTTTTTTAATGATTATGTTTGTGTATATATTTTTACCTTCATTATTTCATTTAGTTTAACCCCACACTAATTATAAATAAAATAAAATAATAAAATATAACATATTCCATCTCTAATAATTTTTATATTATTTTTGCTCCCATTTTAAAAATTTTCTGGATGTGTTAGTGTAGCATAATCATGTGATAGTAGAATAGTATCCTGTATCTGGAACCCGCATACAAAAGACCAATCAGATTGTTGATTCTCATCAATTCCAAGCATTCTTTCTCTTCGAAGTATAATCCAAGTATAATGCAGACTTTGTTGGTAAACTATAGTGCAAACTATTCACATCTGGGTTCAGTTTGATTTCATGCGAACTGTGAGTTATTTAAGTCAACTTATTGGTTCATTTATTTTTTCTGTAAATATATAGAATTAAGTTTAACATATTAATTTTTATGATTTACTCATATTGAAACCAAATTGATTAAATTAAAATAAATAGATATTTATATTAAAATAACATTTTAAGTAAATCACTTTTATTATAAAATAAATCTTCATTATTCAACTCAATATATTTTTCAGTTATATTTTTATGTTAATAATATAATAATATTTTATTATGGCCGTTTCTTTGATGCATCTTTGAGGTTTCATGGTTACAGCTTTGTGGTGCACTGAAATAATTTTTCGGTTTAGTCAAATTTAAAAATATAGCTAACTGTACTTTTAAAAGTAATAAGATTTTCTACATGATATTTTTAAAAAAATCCATTTAATTTAAGATACAAATAAAATTTAGTCACTTTTAAAGTGCATTTGGCTGATTTTTTTTTTATTTCATAAGAGATCAATTTTATTGATTGTACATTATGTTTTCTTAAGTTATCTATCATGGTTTAAAAATTTTATCTAAAAACCAATTAAAATGAAAATTGTACAATTTTTTTTATCAAAACCATAGATATTCTCTAATTAGAGATTGCTGCTAGAAGGCAGAGATAACTAAGGCCGTACAATTCTCACACTCGTGTTTTAATGCAGACCATTTAAGACTTGAAACACAATTCTTTCAATATTATAATTTTCTTGATATTATCATTACAAGACTAATGTCACGGAATTGCCAAAGAGTTTGCACGTGAGAAATTCTTTCTACGTTGCCTCTGGACAATGTTCTATATGTATATTAGTTGGATAAAAATCTATTTAAAATATAATATTATTTTCTCTTGAGAGGTCATTTATTTTCTGAAATCAAAATAATCATGTCTAAAAACCCTTATAATGTCCTCCATCACAAAAGCATTCGTATAAATTGAAATAACTTGAAGTTCACTTAAAGCTTATCTGATAGGCTGAATGCAACAATTCATACCCTATGTGGAACACCTGCTTGTTGTCCCAGACCTTGTAGATCAGAATCCAAATGCTTCACTTGGTGAACTACTTCCCAATTGGCATTGTACGCTAGTGCCAAGACACTCTCCGTTCTTCTTATGGTAAAAATGAGAGAAATGAGAGGGGTAGATTTTGATACTAAAACCAGTCAATGAGCTTCATCTGTGCCTTTCATGGGACATCAAAGAGCAATAGATAAAATAGATCATAATAATATTAAAAGTACTCAAAGTCTTATAATATTATGTTCCATATATCAGCAAAAGTACTTTTACTCAAAAAGTCTTATGCAATTATATTACATACACGTATATGCAATTCATCATTTCATAAATTCGATATAACAATCCTTTCATTCTTCTCTTGTTTACGTTCCCATAAACTTCTCGTAACCCTATTTATTATACATTCAACTGATTACTTTACCAATTCAAAAGTTCTTTAATTGATTAACCTTAGATCATCGTAAATGGCTACAATAATAATACGTTAGCATCAAGAGCAGAGTAATGTCTAGTTGAAATATAGTAACAATAAATAATGGCAGAAATGTGTGATCCTGAGTTAGTAAGGCAAGAGCTATTAACTGAGTATTCATGGTTCATCTAGAACAGCGTCCTAGTGGACCAATATTTGATGGTTCCTCGTGAACCATGCCCCTCGTAGGCTCATAATTCTCTTGGAATATGTACCACCTCGTGGGCTTGTAATTCTTTGAATATGTTGCCCCACATTATTTTTTTCTTGAATGGATTTAAACGTAGGACTATAGATAATCTGAATAACCCTCGTGGGCTTATGACCTTCTAGAAGCTGATCCTCTGCAACTAGTTTTTCTTACATGTGTCACTGTAAATACACTTTGGTAATCAAGTCGCAGAATATGTATCCGCCGGCTGCTCTGAGTCACACGAAGATTCATGCTCTAAAATCCTTTTATTAATCTTATATCATTTCTTATTAACGATAGGCTTTTATATTTTAAAACTTGATTCAACTTCAATTTTAACCTGGCTTACTATACATGTGGATATGTACTTAAGGAATCACCCTTTGTGGACATTGAGGTTCCAAATCCTCGCAGTATGTCACGCTGTTTTGAATCTCGTGGAAACTCATGCTCTAAAACTCTTTTATTGATTATCGAACATCATTCATCATCAAAACTCTTTAAATTCAAACTATTAACTTGTTAAACATAGTTACAACCATAAACTAGAAAACTCAATATCATATTCTGAAATCATCAAGTTCTGAAGACATCAATTTCGGTCTTTCTCAAACTCGTATCTAGGTCTAAAACCATAGCATAAACATAAACCATTTCAAAATTATAAAACAATCATAAAATCCTCTAATAGTTACACATATAATCAATTCTCCAAAGAATAGTTCAACAACTATGGTCCCATGGTTTATCTAAAACATGTTTCATGCTTTAAAATAGGAATCTAAACATAGAATATCAAGGAAACTTCAAATCCTTCATAGTAATTCTCTAAACCAAGATAAATAATATTTCATGAAATAAACTTAATGCATAACATAGAAGTACAGATGTGATCCACACCGAAAGATGGGATCGCAAAATCACCACTGCACAACCTAGGAATAACTCCACTATCTTTAAGCTTTAGATGACAGATTCGTAATTAAACTTGAAGAAACAAGAAATGGAGTTTGAAGGGTGAAATGATTGGAAACTGAGATTTTCCCGATGAGGGAAGGAGAAACCGTCTTTAGGTGTCTGGACCAGAATGGGATTCTTCTCCTTGCCCAACCGGCTGTTTGGCTCTACCAGAAGTTCAGCACCAAGTATGCTCTCTGCACGCATGAGCGGTCATATGACCGCTAGGCATTTCCAAACTCCAACATTCACTTCACTTCTGTAAGGCCTGGGCGGTCTCAGAAGCTCAATTACTCTAATCTGGTATGTATTGATCTGTACAACTACTCACTTATTTACATTAATTTTAAGTTAAATAACTTTAAAACATAAATGTAAATTGGAAAATACTCCCTATTTGGATTCAAATAAAATATTCAAAATTAAAACCTAAAATTCAAAATCTAACTTTGGGTTTTAGTTCAAATTCAAAATCTTACGACTTCATAAAATTTTTAAGCTAAAAATAATACTTAAAATTTTACAAAATCGTTAAAAATCACTCTTCAACTCATTTTCTCTTAGGGAACAATCGGGTTTTGGTCCCAAGAGTTATAACTCTACTGGCATAGGTTAGAAGGGCATGTAAGTAAGACTTCAAGTGAAATTCATTTTCAAAACGACGGCTCAAGGTGACTGACATTTTTCTTTGTTCAAAAAATTTCTTCACCATTTATTTAAAATCGGATATTACAACTAATATAATAACTTTTAATATATATTGAATCAAAACACGTATAATCTCCTATTAAAGACAAGTCTCCTTGAGTTTGATAGGACCATTAAGACGATCAAACTATCATTCTCAAGTTTTAATGTTGCTGTATATAGCATAACCAGGACTGGAAGCGTAATTCTCAAGTTTCGATATCTTGATTGATCAAAAAAGACTAATTTGATACCATTAATAAAATAAACAACAATGTGACTTCAGATATCATTTTACATGTTTAAAGTGAGTAAGTATTCCTTAAAATATTTTACCATACACACTTTAAATTATAGGAGATTAATTTGCATACTTTTTATTTTTATGAGAATATTGACATCTCTAGTAATTAGTAATTTAGTATAAATATTTAGTTATGTATTCAAATTTAAAATTGTAAATAAAAATACATTAACATTTTAATTAAATAAAAATAGAATATTAGTAATTATTTATTAAAAAATACCAATTTTACAAATTAAAAAGACAAAGGTGCAGGAGAATCCTTCCAACTTATGTATTGAGGGATAAACAAACTGTTCATGTTTGCAAATGCCTGAATGGTTTGAAACTTACACCTTTAGATAATTTGACATGTTGTAATATATTCTGATTATTTGAATAAGGAATTATTATTAACATAATTAATGGAAGATGAAACATTAAACCTGTGTATTGAAGAAATAATCCAATCATGTACTAACCATTAGAAAATGAACTTTTTAAGATAATAATTATTGTACCCACAAAAAAATATAAAAACTATTACAATTAAGCATTAAAACTCTCTCGGTAAAATAACAATTTTGAATAAAAGTTATCTTTTATTTTTCTTTTTTATTTCATAAATAAAATGTATCTTAAGCAATACTTTAATTTCTTTCATTATGAATAATAAAGAAAGCATTAAGCTATTCTTTGTTTTAAATATAACTTTTATTTTTTATTAATTATTAAGAAGATTATTAAAAAAATATAGAAAAACTCAAAAATAATAACTCATAATTAAATAATATTTTAAAATTAAATAAAAAATTAAATTCAAATAAGAATATCATTAATTAGTACTTTGAATAAGAAATTATATACAGAAAGTAATAAGTGAAAGCCTAGAATTGGATATAATTAAAATTTTAAAATATTTATTATCTTTTTAAGTAATTCAAAGTATTTGATAAAATATATTAAATCCTTTATCATTAACACGCATTCAAAATACTTGTTAATAAAAATATATAAAAAAAATCAGCTTTCAAACTTAACTCTTAGAAAATATTTCTTTTATCTTATTTGAGTTTGAGTATAGGATATGCAACTACATTAAAATTCAAAAGAGAATTTTGTCGTTAGCAGTGGTCCTACTCAACTCTAGCAAAATTGTCTCCGTAGAAGAATATTTATAATTTTGACCAAAAGAAAAATTGACAACTACTATATCCATCACTAAATTTGTTAGTGAGTACTATTATTTATATATGTTGATGGTGGTTTTTTCTTACATCTTTAAAGTTATGTATAGATAATCATAAAATATATTTATATAAACAAACAATTGATATTTACTACTCACAGTAAATTTATTACACTTATTTCATTAAATATATTCTTATTAATAACATATTTATCAATCCAATTGTTGAATCATATGATATTATCTTGATGATTCAGCATTAAGTTTTAAAAAAAGTATATTGATAAATAGATTATTTAATACTCAACCTTTATATATATTTTCAAAACTATTATACTTCCAAATAATGTCATGACTAATTTGGATGGTGAGACTGGCACATGAGAATCTTGCTCCACATAATCCTTGTGATCGTTCCGTACTATATACATACTTTTATAAGAGAAATTCATTTCTAAATATATATATTAACTTACAAATCTCCAATTCATTTGTCATCTATAAAACTTAACGTTATACAAAATAATTCTTAGTTGCTCTATTACAAAGAACCATTAAAGTTATATCATTTTAGATACAAAAGAATCACGATAAATCAAAAAGCTATATTATACATGGTTTGAGACCCTATCCGTACTCTACTACAAGCACTACTTCAAAAGACAATACACTTCACTACAACATGAAACTCACCCAAATTGAAAGCTAATGCTTCTGAGGAGGAGGTAGAGGATTCGAGGCTATATCTATATCTGAGAAGAAAGGAAGACAAGTGAGTTTTATCTTAAAACTCAGTGAGATCTTACCTACAACCATACATAAGGACAAGAAGATAGATACATGAATAATAATACAACATTCATAAATCATTTTCATTTAGAGTACATAGTACTTATTAAAATCACTAGTTTAATAGAAGCATAAAATTAAAAACAATCTTTATTTCTCAAGGATTACTAAAGAAACAGATTATCATAAACTATAAGGTTTCAGTCCCTGAACAAGAGCACCTAACTGAGATCTTAATGGTCATCACAAACCGCATCCCTCGTGGACTGAATAAATAAATAACTTGCCCCTCGCTGCCTCAGGATATCAAGATTAATGATTTAACTATCATTAACCCACTGTTCTATTCCTGTTGATAATTCCTGATTATAAAATCATATTTAGCTAAGAAAGGGTAGCTATAATTCTAAGTTCAACAACTCTTAATCCTCGTAATTAAACATAATGTTTCAAATTTATTCTCATCATCATGATTAAGTCTAAAATCATGAAATAACTCATATAATAATAATTATATTTCAAGTATGGTCTCATGCATTTTGATAACCATAGGTTTTTCATGAAATTCAAAGAAATACATTTTCTAATTCTTGCAAAATACTTATAAATCTTGTTTAATGTCAAAGTTTGAATTATAATTTGCTAAATACTCAAATATGCTAACGACATATTCATAATGACCAAAATAAGGTCATAAGATCAAACCCACTCACTTCAAAGGATGGAACATGAAGAGTCAACACCAAGAGAGCTCTGGAAAGTGGGGATGACACTAATATCTGCCATAGCGACCATAAAACTCATGAATTATCTATGTGTATCTCTAGATAGCTCTAACCAACTCTAACAATATTGGAACCACCCACTTGACAACAATTAAGATAAATACCCCACACTCAAGAGCATGGGAGAATTGAGAGAAAAAGACATAATTTATCAACAAATACATACCTTGAAGATTAGGGGAAGTAGATTTGAGTGGAGTTGAGAGTGAAGGGAGTGGAAGAGAGATTTGGGGTAAGGGTTTTGGTTTTGATGAGTTTCATGAGCGGGGGAGGGTTTAAATAGGGTGACGAAGTCTTTAAGTAGAACAATGTCATTTTGACACTATTCATGTTTTAGGGACATCGTTATAGTGCTTAAGGCTCCCACAACTCCACCCCGTACCCCATGGGAAAGCTATAACGGTGACATCAATTCCTATTTTATAAATGGGTCATTCATGCTTTTGAGGCCTTCCTAACAACGTGGTAGTCTCAGGAACTTTAGTTATATAGAACTTATCTATAGACACGTATAAGTTGAGTATTACAAATAAAAAGGGTGCTTGAGTATCAATCTGTTGGAAATTTTATGAAATTTTATACATTTGATCTATGTAATGGAAACTTAATTTCAAGTGATTGATGAAATTGATATCTATAAAAAGTTATTCAATAGAGTAAGTATACCAAGACTTACTCTTGGAATAAACGAATTCTCCTTTATATAGATAATAAAAATAATAAAAGAATTTTTATATATTACTAATTATCTTATCATATTCACTAAAACTATAATTAAGCTTCATAATTATTTACACATAGATCTTCACATGTCTAGAAAGTGTCAAAATCCATGTGAAAACTACGATTTCCGTTTGTTAGTAGATAAGTTCATGATATACTCCATTTAAAAGAACAATAATAAGAAAGGTAAATCACATTTATCTCTAAGATTTTGCAAAATTCATTTAAATTCCTTATATTTGTAAAAGTTGCTTAGAAGATTAGTAAATTTATAAAATTATTACACCAATCTCCTCTAAATTTGTAAAATTATTATACTATTATCTCCTTTATAATATTTTGCATAATAAATTAAAAGGAAATCAATGTCCTAGATAGAAGGGGAGTTGGATACCAAATCTCAAATACTATACTCACATAAGGAGTAGCAATATTAGCATAGTTTTGAAAATCATGCCAACAGGTTGAAACTAAATTGGTGAACCAGACATCTGCTCTGATCCGATTGAATAATGGGACTTCCGCAATAGCCCAATTAAAGACCGATCAAACTCTGTTGAACGATGGATGGATAATCAAATCGGCAGCGGCAAGCCAAGAGCTAGTTGCCGAAAAAAATGCCAACCATAGGATCGAACCTCTACCATTAGAATGGAAGAGTGCTCAACCACTTTGCTAACTTGATTTGTATGTTATTTTGCAACAATAATTATAAATATTATATGTCTATTTATATTAAATTGTGTTTTATATATTAAATTAATTAAATTTGGTTCAATTAATTCACTCAATTATCCTATTGACTGAACTAGTCTCATTGATTGAACCAGCAACTCTCAGTGCCTAGCCGAGTTAACTACTAGTACGATTTTGAAAACGTTCGGGAGTAGGATTATATTAGAGAGCTGAGTATTGAAATTAAAAAGGAAGGGCGCATGAAATTAAGGAGCGACGTGCTTTTGGCGGTAGGCCATGTTGTCTGTCACCACTACACTACCACACTAGTGCTACCACTACTTGTCCGCATACGTGAACAATTACTCTGAAGTCTTTCTCACTCTTAAGCCTCACTTAATACTACTACAACATTCCCCTTTCCTCTTTTTCTCTTGTATTCTTCATCACCCTCTGCTCTGCGCATCCATATTCCATGGTCACCACCACCGACTCTGCCTCCAACCCTCGGGTCGTTTTCTTTCTTCCATTCAACTCATTTCTGATTCCTTTTTTCCTTTAGTTGCTCCTGCTAATTCTCCTTTTCTGATTTTCTTTTTTTTCTTCCTTTGGAGTTTGTATGTATCATAACGTTGATTCAGAATTCAACGTCACCTGACAATAACTGTGCTGCATTCTTGTATCTAATCGGATTGCTCAGCGCTGTCGTTTAACAACTTCCTGTAGGTACCAAAAAGCAATCCAGTTCTCAGGAGTAGGGCTTTTTCCATCGCTTTAATCTTGAATTTCTATCGGTCTTCATGTTTCCGATAATTCCTTTTGAAAACGACACGTAATTCCCGTTCTGCATCGAGTCGGAATTGAACTTCGGATTCGTTACGTCCAACTTTTTTTTTTTTAATCATTATTATTATACTTTGCATAGCCAGACATGATGATCACTGAGGGATGAGGCATATTTTTTTTTTAATTGTTTTTATACAAAATGTTAATATATGGAATTCTGTGTTTTGATTTTTGAAGCAATATCTGCAAATATTTTATTGTGTTATATAATGGTGACAGAAACAGCATGGAGAGCCAGCGAGTGATTGTGGTGGAACCTTGGTGATGAAGATCAGTCAGATGAGAAAGCAAATCCAGGAGGAGAGAATTGTATCAGTTAAAGTATGTTTTGATTTTTGAATTGGAATGGGTCCACCTTTGTGTTGTTGGGTTTACAAACAGATGACTTCTTTGTTCTTTCGTGTTAATCGGGAGAAGTCATTTTGACGTGTTGGCAAAATATTTTACTACGTGCAAAGTTAACTTGATTTTGTAGAATTATAGGTTCAGTTCTTGATTTTTCTGTGGAGAATTGGACAATGCCAAAGTTGAAATCAAATAATCAAAATTACATCACGAGGGTACCACAAGAGACCCTTTTCCATTTTTGCTTGTATATTGTGTTGAATTTCTGATTTGTTTGGTTATATTGGTGTGCAACCTATATATGTGCCTGCAGCTTTTGTTCAACTTTATTGGCATTTTGGGGCTCAGCTTTGTCAATTGTGATTGTTTATTTCAATTTGTTTTCCTCAGCTGCTATATGCAAGGTTGCGAAGTCTTCCTTTTTAACAGCTCGCTAGTAGCTAGCAATTGATCCTAGTTATGTTTCTGCAGGAAAAACTTGAGAGGAATGTTGAGAATCTACAATGTCAGGTTTCAGCTGTCATGTCAGTTATATCGAAATGGGACTCATCACAGGCCAAGGAAAATATGACCAGTCAAATGCTTTCTTCAAGAATCAACCATCCTGTATCCATGTTCCTTGGTTTGGCTGCTTTATCTCAAGTTTCAGGAGACAAGGATCACGTCAACAATCAGGTAGGAATACCTACACCAAGTATCAAGATTCCATTCATTGAAAGATTACCTCCATATACAACTTGGATGCATTTGACCAGGTACATTTGACTTTCAACTTTCAAGTACAAACACTAATTTCCTTTCCAGACGTCCGTAATGTGCAATTTATGCCAAAGTGAAAATACATGCTTCTAGAATTGTATTCTCTTTCAAGCAGCAGAAGTCAGGGTGTCACTTCTGCTAGCCTAAAGAATGTTTCTAATACTTGAATCCATAACTTAAGTGTTACAATACAGTAATCTTATCGTTACACCAAGGCTTTATAAATAAAAAAATTTATATTAAATCTTATTGATCAATCCATATGTGTATTGTATTATGTATTTTCTACTTTTTAAAAATCTTTCACACAACACAGAAATGAGAAAATGGGTGAAGATCAGTCAATTGTTGGAAGAAGACGGATCTACTATGAGCAACATGGAGGTGAAGCACTGGTATGCAGTGACAGTGACGAAGAAGTAACAGAAACTGGGGAAGTTAAACATGAATTTTCTGAGGGTGAAGACCAACTTTTATGGTAAGTTAAATTGGCGATGCTATACTTTCATGAAGAAGTTCTATTTATTTGAAGAAAGACAAAATGACAACAAGAACAATGGATCCTGATTGCTTCATTTGTGGTTAGAGATATTAATCCTTAATTAGGTGAATTACCTTATTTAATTGCCGAGCAAGATAGATGCTTTGCTCCTCATTCTTTTTTCTTTCCTGATGTTCAGGAAATAAGACTTGTATCATGACCACACATGATGTTCAAAACCAAATCTTAACTCATTGTCCGTTGTTTTTCTATTTTGTTTAAATGCCCAAAGTTTATCTTTTCTACAATTACTGTCTTGACTCTTGAATTTGTTTAGGATGGCATTTGAGGAGCATGGGTTCAATGAGCAGGTATTGAATAGTGTTAGACAGTTTGTTGGGGGAACCAGTTCAGAAATTCAGGTAATCTAGAATAATTTATGGACATGATTGTGTGCTATGGTTGTTAATCCTAATTTGTTATCACAAAATAATTTAAGCTGTGAAGATGTATTTTGAGCAGCCATTTTTATGTATCAGGAGAGGTATGAAAATCTCAAGAAAAAAATATGTGGAGGCTGGACCAGCATTCTGAAGATTCTGGGGGAGACAAGTCCCACGTTGGCATATGTTTGGAGAAAAGCTTGAGTGCTGCTTTAGATTCTTTTGATAACCTTTTCTGTCGCCGGTGCATAGTACATACTAAAACATTATCCTTTTAACATTCTTTATTATTGTCATGGGGTCCAATATGATATGAAACATCTCGTGTCTGTGCCTTCTTATTTCTTCCAGCAGTTGTTTGACTGTCCTCTGCATGGCTGTTCTCAACCTTTAATATATCCTGTAAGGAAAAGTACTCAAATTCTTTCCATTTTCTAGGGTGTCTGGTATATACTTTGTTTCATTTTCAATTGATATCTTATTTCACTAATAAAAACAAAAATGTTGCATTGTTTATTTTGTTTCTTGTTTTCAAGATTTTGTAAAGGAATAGGTGGAAAAAACCAAAATCTTACCTAGTCATTTATTTTACATAGTCTTGAAAATAGAAATGAAAACATGATGTCAGTTTTTGTAGCTATTAGTGAAATATATCAACTTAAGTAAAAACAGAAATCAAACCCAACATGCTGCTACTCTGTGGCTCCTCTAATAAATTAATTTGCTGTTTTACTTCCCAGAGTGAAAAGCAGCCAGCTTGGTCTGAACTTGAAGGTGACAAGAAACCATGCAGTGACCATTGTTATCTTCTGGTATTACACGTCTCCTTTGTCTGAGAGTTCAGTTATTTTTGTTAATATTATTACTACTACTGCTGCTGCTATCAGTATTAAAATTTTGGAGTAGGGTCCTGAGAAGAAAGTAGAACTTTTACTTTCTTAAAATTTCAAACCATACGATAATGGGTCTAGTGAAAGTCTTTTTCCCTTTGCTGGTATTTTGTTCTTGACATTTTCATTGCCAGCGGGATTAGTATGCAAGAAAAAATGGTGCCATTTCTATGTTAAGTGATTTTTTATTGCATTCACAGTAATTTCTTTAATGATACATGCTTTTCACTTCATTTATGATGAATGATTCTAAGTATGTGTATGGTTACAAGAGTTGCTCCTCATTTATGTTTATTTTATGTTTGATGTGCAACACCTCCATTTCATTTTCTCGCAGTTAAAGGATGACAAGATGTTGTCAGAATATTCAACTCTTGGGTCTTTTCAGGATAAGAAAACTGCAACAACAGAAGAGGCAGATGGGATATTGGCATCCTCCAGTGCAGAGGAGCCTGTTAATCAAAGTACTAAAGCTATCTCACAGGAAGAAAGATGTTTTACAAAGGAAGTTGATTGTTGTGAAAATCTCAATTCTAAAATGCATGTCTCAGAAAGTGTGGGGAAACGAAAGGTCACAAATCAGTCATACTCAGCACTGCATGACTTAACATTGCCTCCTGATGATTCTCAGTATTCTAGTAAAAAGCTGAAGATAATCTCAGATGACATAGTTACCAGAAGCGGTGATTATAACAGGGACCTAAATTTGTATTCACGTGATGAGGAAAAGCACACAAGTACTAGTGCATCTTTGAAAAGTTCTGTTGAGCATACTTCACATAAATTAATAGTTCCTGGTAGCATTTTCCACGGAGAGCATGACAAGGATGTTGGGGATGGACAAAACGATGACACAAATGTGACTGAATTTAAGTTGTACAATTCAATGGAAGGGCAAGTTGATGAGAGGCTAAGTTTCTCAGATTGGAAACCTCTGGAAAAAGAGCTATATTTGAAGGGTGTAGAAATGTTTGGGAGAAACAGGTATGGATCTTTCTGATTTTTCACCTCACATTTAAAACAACAGGGACCATGTTAGGTACTTAAGTTGTTACTACTTTTCTTGGAAAAGCTAGAATTATGTTAAGAATGTTAGGATCATATCAAATTTGGTTTAAACATGATCTTACTGAGTATATTAAATGCTTTTCTTTCCTTGAAAGTACTGAACTATATTGCAACAGTGTTCCCAATATCATATTTGCGCTTCTACATTAGTAACATATTCTTGTTCCTTGTGCAGTGATTGTCTTTATTGAAACATATTTTATTGTATTATGCAGTCAATAATTACTGTTGACGTTTTTGATACTTTTAGAACGTTACTATCTCCTGATTGTTAGAGTAATAAAGCAAGTTTTAAAAATGCCTGGACTTGAAACCCCTCTATAGTTAACTATGCCAATTGTGAAAAAGGGTTCATAAGTAAATAAACTTTCTACCCATGAATATCATAATTTTGATTTTATGTTAGAGACCATTATTTAAGTACGTCCTCATGTGCAACTCCCACTCTGCAGTTGCCTAATAGCTCGGAACTTACTTTCTGGCTTGAAGACTTGCATGGAAGTAGCTAGTTACATGTCAATGCCGCTCAATTTAATCATGGACGAAAATGGAAATCATCGCTCAAATTGCACAGTGAGAATCACAAGCATTCGTTCATATGATTCTGTCTTATTTTATTTTCTTGATCAATTATTTTACAATTTTGAATAGGGAACATTAATATATTCTGATGTTACTTGGCCACATAGGATTGCTATCAACTGCTTGTGGTTAGGCATCAACCTTGATAAAATTTGAATTCTTATTATCTTTGATTGTAGGAAGCTTTCTTTTATGTTCTGTTTTGCAAAATGGAAGGGTGTTTTCAGGTTTGGCATGCAAAAGAGACTTGGGTTGCACTGTTGAGCTGGTGTTTTTGTGTGTGTATTACCTCTGCGCTCTTCGTAGTCTTAGGCTATGATTGAGAGAATGAAATGGAGGGAATGACAAGGAGTGACAAAACTAAAGTTAAATAACCATTGTTTAGCAAGAATTTTAAGGGAGGGAGTGATATGGCCAGTAAAGGACAATGTGTCCTCCCTTACCACTCAAAATCAAGATTTTTTAACCTTCCAAATTGGGAGGTTAAGGAGGGAATGAAAACAACTACCAAACAAGGGAGTGATTCCAAAAAAGGGAGTGATATTGTCTCTTTCACTCTACTCTTCACCTTTCTCTTCCATGTCATTATCAGTCACTCCCCTCCATTATCCACAAAACTCCTGATCATAGCCTTAGGACTTAGGATTAGGAGTCCTGACTTCTCTCTCCTGTACACTTGTCTGACTGAACTCTTTTATCCATTAAAGGAAAAAAGTAGTTCTGAAAAACGTTCAGCTTTTGAACTAGAATTCAATTTTCCAAATTTTTGTTCTGCCAACTTCTAACAACTTTATTTAGCGCTATTTAGATGGCAGCAAATTGCTTTTGAACCTGGGTTTTGATGTTAGGACCAAAAGATGTCGAGGGCACGGATGCTGCGGAAGAGGGGCAAAACTAGGAAATTCAAATATTCTTTTAAGTCTGCCGGTTTCCCATCTGCATGGAAAAGAATTGCTTATGGGAAAAACCAATCTTGCAAGCAGTATACACCATGTGAATGCCAGGGAACGTGTGGAAAGCAATGTCCTTGTCATAATAATGGAACTTGCTGTGAAAAATATTGTGGGTATGTCAATTTTTAATTGTGTGCCTTCTCTGTTAAAAGCGCAATAGTTGTGGGATATCTCATATTTCTAATTTCTTGTATTTATCCATTTGAATTATTTTGTTAATAATCTTTGGGGAGTCTCTAGCCTGAAGATGCAAGGTTAGCGAAGGTGGTCTGGGTAGATTGTCAAATATGCTTATATCTTCGAACTCAACCATAGAAATAATGATATCTCTCTATCAGAGATATATTACTGTCAATAGAAAGCTATTTCCTATAGAAATAATGATATCTCTCTATCAGAGATATATTACTGTCAATAGAAAGCTATTTCCTTTTTTCTTGGGGTGTGTTTGTGAGTTTGGTTTGGAGGGGAGACTATACAAACCCTTTCCCTCCCCTCCCTTTCCCTCCAAAAGTCGAAGTTAAACTCACAAACACACCCTTAAAAAATAAAACTTTTCCATGCTTGACAAGGCTTTCAAAATGCATTTTTGACTTAAATTGTGAACTATCCTAGAGACTTGAAATAGTGTAACTGTTAACAAATTATGTTTTAAATGTTATAAATTAGCTTTTCTGCCTTCAGGTGTTCAAAGCTCTGCAAAAATCGGTTCAGAGGATGCCAGTGTGCTAAGAGTCAATGCAGAAGTCGACAATGTCCATGCTTTGCAGCTGGACGTGAATGTGACCCAGATGTCTGTAAAAATTGCTGGGTTAGGTAATGTCAAATATGTAACTATTGGTTTACCATGCCTATTTTTGCCCCTCATAATCCAGTAGCATTGATTCATCTTGCGCTTTTTACTATGATGAATAATCTTACTAAATTCTTCTTTGTACAGTTGCGGTGATGGTTCACTAGGGGAGCCACCTCGACGTGGAGATGGTCATTGTGGAAATATGAGGCTTCTTTTAAGGCAACGACAGAGGGTAACTCGTTTTCTCATAAAATGTGTTTCATTCATGAATAAAATCAAGAATACAGCATGCGTCTTACATTGTTTTCCTTATTTGTATGTCTGTCAGATTCTTTTGGCAAAGTCAGATATTGCAGGATGGGGAGCCTTCATAAAGGTTGACATGCCCGTAGTTGTTTGTTTTGCAATTCAGAAAATGTGATAGCTTGTTTTCCTCACTATTTGATAGTGCATTTCAGAACCCAGTTAACAAAAATGATTACCTAGGAGAGTACACGGGTGAGCTGATTTCTCATAGAGAAGCAGATAAACGTGGGAAATTATATGATCGTGCAAACTCATCTTTCCTTTTTGACTTGAATGATCAGGTAAGTGTACTACATTTTTCATAACTTTTGGCTTGTTCTAGCTCTTCTCCAGTTGACTTGAGTTCTATTATAATTTAAACCGTGGTGTTCAGGTCATTGTTTTATTACCTTTATGTTAGCTTTCATCATTCATGCACATCTCATGAGAAAATGTATTTTAGATTTCAAACTGATGATTAAGATATTACACCTGCTACCTGTTCCTTCACAGTTAGTTCTTGATGCTTGTCGCAAGGGAGACAAGTTAAAATTCGCGAACCACTCATACAGCCCCAACTGCTATGCAAAGGTCAGTGTAGAAACTCGAAAGTTTTGTGGAGAGTCAGAACTTACCCTTTGGTCTCAGTAGCTTGATTATGGAATTGTCACAATGATTGGCATTTTGTATCTGTTGCATAGGTGATGCTGGTGGCTGGCGATCATCGAGTTGGCATTTTTGCCAAGGAACATATTGATGCTGGTGAGGAGCTCTTCTATGATTATCGCTATGGACCTGATCAAGCACCACCTTGGGCTCGTAAAGATGGTTCCAAGAGAGACGAATCCGTAGTTCCTCAAGGCCGAGCAAGGAAACACCAGTCTCATTGATGAGCCATACCCGAGGACCAAGGTCCAGGATGTACAGTATCTTCTCTTCAGACTTGAGAGACACATTTCTGAAATCCTATGAGAAATAACCAAAGAGCAGCTGTCATGCGGGAAACAAATCACATATTCCAATATGAATAAAATCATGGAAAATACAGTCAAACAATAAGACGGGCACGTGATTAGCAATTCATTGTTGATGACAGTACTAGATTATTTTTTTGAAATTTTCGGTTGATATGTTTCCTAGATTTCAATCTAGCTGTCGTGAACAAAAGTATAGAGTTTACAAATAGTGTTTTAGCTTTAGGCATATTATTTTTCCCATGCACTTGATGCAAATTTCGGGAATTTTCATGAAATGGTACTTGTAATGCATAATTTCATTAATTTATGGCCTGCTTTTAAAACGAAACGGGCGAAGAGAGCTTTCATTTTGTTTTTGGTCGGAGCTTCCAGTTGTCAAACTTGGACAGCATCGTTTTTATTGGGCCTTCTCCTAAACTTGGGCCAAGTTGGGTAATTAACCATCTGGATGAGAGTCCAGACCCAAAAAGAAAAAGGGGAAATGATGACCATGCGAAATTGCCACACACGTCTTGGTCTTGGGTGCTGTTCAACTCATCATTCCAAAATTGGAAGTTTTTTCTTCGTTAACGTAAAGAATAATGGTGAACTGCAATTAGGACTATTACGCTAAAAAAGAAGTACAATAAATTTGTTAAATTTGAAAAGGGTGGACGAAATTTTCACAAGCTATATATGTACACTTTGCACGTTTGCTGAGAAAAAAAAAAAAGAGCACATAAGCTGAAGCTGGTGATTGTCATCGTCTACTTTGTAAATGAAAATATAACAGCTCATTCCACGTGTCTGGAACCCCTGGAAGGCACCAATGGCTACAATCTTGAATGCTACGGGATTGAGTTTTCTTCCATATATGGATGGATGACCATCTATTCTATATCCTGACAAACTAGTTATATTCAAAAATGTCACAGGAGTCTTCATCTGCTTTATTATCTCCTCTACTATTACATTCTTCTCAGGATAAGTGGCGCCTAAGGTTTCATTAAGAGGATGAGTGGCTTCCATACAATGTCCTCCAGTGTTCCAATTACCACCACTGTTGCACAGATCAATTCAGTAATCAGCAATTCCATGCATTTTATTTGGAAAATGCAAAGACTATTGCAGAATGGATATCATAAGCAAACCTGAAATGAGATGGTGCTGAGCTTCTAAAGAAAACTTGGGTTTTTCTAGGATTTATGTGTCTGTCCACCCATGAAGACCAAGTCATTAAAGCTTTCCTAAAAGCTGTAGAAACATCTAGCCGGGGTGAACTACACTTCCTTCTTGGTAGTAATTAATCCTGTTATATGACCAGAAAAATCAGAAATGCATGACATAAAAAGATTTGATAATTAAGCTGTGATCACTCATTTTTCAAAATTAGGATTTGCAAGCACACATTTTCGCTACTTACGATAAACCCAATACAGAACAGCACCATTCTTGTTCAACAAGAGATACGAGGAGGCTCTATTCAAGCTCTAGACATTCTATTTCAGCAATCAGTGATCTAGTTTAATGTTTTCTTTGACATAGTTACACACTGAAATGCCTGCTTTTCAGATGGAAAGATTGTGCAGGTATAAAAAGCTAGCATTCAAGGAAACACACACCAGCTAAGGTTTCAAGGCCCAACAATTAATTAGAGATAAAGGAAGTGCTAACCCAGCTTTTGTTTTGTAATGTGACCACCAGTGTGCAGTGTTGAAAACCAAAATATCAGCTCCTCTCCACCTTGATGAACCATGATCAATTGCATCAAGTCGCAAGGTTGGTCTTCGTTTCTGCCCTATTCTTGCTTTGCTTTCATGAACTAAGAAATGGCTGACATAGTATTCAACTGTGCATTGATAATCCTGCAAGGTTGAAGGTGCAAAAATTTAACACTCCAGAACCAGCCAATATACACATTATTACAAAAACATAGTAAGGCTATCCAGAATTACCAGAAACCTGAAACTATAGTTTCCCTTCTCTTTGGTAATTTTCCTTCCATGGGTCTCATACACTCTTTCGGATCTTTGATACCACTCAGTAACATGCACAACATTGATTCCCATTGGTTCCTATTGATCGAATCGCCCACAAAAACTAGTCGTTTCCCTCTTACCAACTCCAGCATTCTTGTTGCATTGAACCTTACACAAAGTCACCAAAACGGGGAAAAAGGGGAATTACTTTCCCGTTGTTCCTAAACAGTGCCTCAGCCAAAAAATGAAGTAAATTTCCCAAGCTTAATCCGAATATAACTAAACATGCAAGATTCAAAAGGTTGAATTTGACAATACCTTGGAAAATCACAGTCTTTGGGTTGCCATCTCCACTTGGAGTAGTTTCTATCCAATCTTCCATTTCCCTCACAATTAAAACCTTCATCTATAAAAGGGCACGAATCTTTTACATAAAGAGGGTAACTTTCATCAAAAACCCAATACCCTTTTGTTAAATCACACCCTTTCTCTGGCTTCTTCCGCTCAATCTCCTTCAAAATCGGAACTTTAACTTTCCCAACAAAACCAGCAGCTACCTTCTCAAGTCCCACACTCACCCTCCTCCCAGGTAAAGCTCCATGCTCTAGCATTGCAGTGAAATTAACACTTGAACCATTAACATAGAGTGCCACACCTTCTTTAGATTTGGATCCAGAGAAGAAGCTATTATTCTGGGTCCCACCAAGACGGTTATCTCTGAAAGTTGGAACCTTAACACCAGTTACACTGAAGTTTTTGGTAGAGTCAGTTAAGGACTGAACAGTGAGAGATCGAAGACCAACATTGACACTGACACTGATAGAAGATGAAGATGAAGAAGATGAAAAAGAGGTGTTGAAGTGAAGATGGGTGGGCTGGTGAAGTGAAGGTGTGGACTTGGTGAGCCAGATGGTGAAGGTGGAAAGGAAGAGAACAGAAGAGAAGATTGTGAATGAGAAGACCAGAAGCCTTGTGGGTTTGAAGGAGAAGCTTCTTTGCCTCTCCATTGATGAAGAAATCATGGATGGCTTCCAAGCAAGTCAGAGGAAGCAGTTAATAAAAGAAATTGAGTTTGCTAGTGTCATGGTCCATGCACCATTAAACTTGAAAGAGACAAATCAGTAAATATATTTATATTATTATTAAGAATAATAATAATCGAGACAGGTGTTCAAAGAAAAAAACAATGCGGATAGATGGAGCTTGTAAGAGCAGCAAAAGATTGAAGGTTGCGGTTTTTAAGAGGAATGAGATGGACCAGAAATTTCTTTTTTTTTTTTTAATATCTTATTTCCTGTACTGGGTGTGAGTGATGGATGGTAGGACATTTCCTTCATTTTATTTCTCTAATAAATGTGTTAGATTAGTTTGTCGTCATCCTTAAAAAATTGTCCTTTGCATGAACATGCGGTATTATCCAATCTGATTACTTTAAGGGCATGCTTCCATAATTGAGAGATATTATATGCAGTTTTGTATTAAATGAACTTTAAAAAAAATCAAAAGAATTCACTTTACTATATGTAAAAAGAAATTACAAATCAAAAGATTTATGTGCAAGAAAAAATAATTCTTTCAGCAAATTTTAAACATGCAATTCTTTTTAATAAAAAAGAATCTTATTCGATATGAAGGTGAGAATTTCTGTTGTATCAATTCTTCATTTAAGAATGAAAGAAAAATAATGATGAGGTATAAAGTATTAAACTTTACTCTTGTCATTTTATGCATTTCAAAGTTTATGAAAAGAGCTGTGGTGTTAGTATTTATATTGTATGGAATAATATATTAATTTATTATTATTATAAATAGATATAAATTTTATATATAAAATTTATATTAAATTATAATAAATAAAATATAAATTGATATAGAATAAATATATTAATATATAAGTATTATATAATTTAATTATAATTGACACACTATCATATATAATATGAAGAATAAATAATAATTTTGTTAGTAATATAAGTAACCCACGTCCGACCATATTTCATGTTAATTATTTCACTTGGACGATAGAATATAAGCGCCAATATAAGCCACTTAACAGGCACCATTATTTTTTGGCCATCAAATCGAAACAGCTGATTGTGTTAAGACTCTAGTAGTTGATTCCTTCAATTTAAACATTTAATTTAATCACAATGCACAGCTTTTTGAGTTTTTGGTCAGGCAACGTACAGCCCTTCAGCCATATGCTAGGTCAATCAGGTATTCAACAAGAACTAAATCTGAATTTGCTTCTGATTTTCTCTATACAGCTACAGAAAGTGTGCGAGTTATTTAGTAAACATTATGAATTCGCATTGCGAGCTATGCATGTACTTTCCTTTATAAATTTCATGCCATTTTTCTTAGTGGAATTGGCATTGGATTTTCCTCTTGCAATTTGCCACCAGCAGCTGGCATGCTTTTATCTTAAAATCCTAACTAAATTGTCATATCGCCTTTCATGTCGCACATGAGACATATTAAATTAAAGTATTAAACCTTCTAGTACACTTAATACTACCGTACACGGCTGCATCCATGATTTTGAAGCCGTTTCTACATAAGGGATCAATTTTGATGACAAGAATATTTGAAAAATAATAAATTATGATGAGTAATTATTATGGTAAATAATTAGTTATAACAGTTTTGTATTTCTATTATATAAAATCATTATTTTATACTGTTAATGTATAAAAGTGAAATTCTCTTGCAAACTCAAACCATTTTTTTTTCATGGGCCAGTATTTCAGTCCAATTTTAATTGGCCTAGCTGGGCCCAGTGGAAGTGACTACTCATGGGCCCAAACTATAAATACCTTCTCTACATTTCATTCCCGAACAGAACAACATCAACGAATTCGAATTCGTGTGGAAGAGATCTTTCGCCTCGTCTCGGTCTCAGGTAAAAATCTTCTCAGGTCGCTTCGCTATAATAATAATGAGTAATAATAGATCTTTGATTTCTTCTTGCAGTGCTACATTTTCCATAGAAACTAGTTTCCTCGCTCACTGTACATTTTCCATAGATTTTTTTTTTTTTTTTTGCAGGAAATAATGTTTAATTCGAAAGGAAGGAAAAATTAATAGCTATTTTTACAGAGCAATTTGATTTTATTTCTCCCCTCAATTTGGATTGGATCGCTGCATTTGTTTTTACGTTTGAAGTGAATGATTTTGTAACTTTGTAGATTTGAGAAGCTTAAGGCAAATGGCTGGCCCTAGCATTGCTCATGCTACTTTGAAAGGACCAAGTGTTGTGAAGGAGATATGTATCGGAATAGTGTTAGGTATAGCCGCTGGAAGTGTTTGGAAGATGCATCACTGGAATGAACAGAGAAAAGTTAGGGCCTTTTATGATTTACTTGAAAAAGGTGAGATTAGTGTTGTTGCTGAGGAAGATTGAAAACTACTCTTGATTTTTAGGCCTGTTTTCTTTCCACTGTGTTCAATTGGCTCTTGAAATTTAGATGAGCTGATTTACTGCCTACAAGATTCAAAGGAATAAGTTTCTTGCGCTGAGCTGTGCCCCATATTATTGTTGGCTTGTAGAAATTTCATATAAACTTTTGTTGTATTGCTTTTCTGGTTTGAGATATTCTTGCTGTCTACGCAGATGATTGTTGCCTTCAAACTGAAGATTTATGACTTGTTTTTGCAATGTAAATGATGAGTTTGTGAAGGATTGAATCTGTGACATAATAAATCACGTACTTCTGTCAAAATTGAACTAAATTCAATGAGGAGAAACTGTCAGGAATATTTTTTCAAAGTTCAGTATTAGTGGAAATTACTAGAGAGAAAAAATGTTCATAGCACTTTCTAGAATAGGAAACTGTCTTGAAAACTGGAAGACACAGAGTACGACACCTAAATTCGCTGTTAGGAATCAGAGTGGTATGTTTTTCAGTCATGCTACCACCGGAAATACTGAAGTAGTGAAATACTTCTCTGTTGAGCAACAAGACGAATTACGCCCTGCGCTGGAATAAAATTCTACCTGCACTCGATGTGTTTGTCAATTCAGTAGATTCTCGCAGCGACGTTTGACTGAATTGTGAAATCTCAGTTCCGGCAGAGCTTGTGTTGGAATGTATTACATCAATTTTCTGTTTACCATTGTTGCAAAAAATGCTATTGTTACTTACACTTAAAAAATTAATTTCATCTGTCAAAAGAAATTAAGTTCTTTCCATCTTATAAAATGGATTAAATTTGAATGCAATGTTAGTATAAATTTTCACATAACATTCAATTATATATTGTTATATTAACAAAAATATTTAATTTAATCACATATTACCTTAAATGCATAGTTATAGAGCCGGTCAGTCAGATTACGTTGAACCGATGCATCGAACCACCTTTGCCCACCAAGCATCAAGGAATTTTAAAAAAAAACTCCCAATATAAGGTTTGAACTTGTGCTGGCAAGGTGTGGGGAGCACCTGCTTTCCACTAAGCTGAGCTTGATCTTTGTTATAATTAATGCAAAGAATTATGTATATTATATATTTCACTAAATTAATTTGTTTACAAATGAATTTAATTACAACCAATTAAACCGGTTGAACTATTGACCCAATATCTTAATTGGGTTGATCTTCAAGTCTAGTCTGATAATTATGCTAAAAAAGCTTCTAAAATTAATCTCATCAAAAAATTAAATAATACGAGTTATTGTATGAATAAGTTCATTCAAGCAAAGCATGAACTCCAATTCCAATATTAAATCATGACGTTAGTTTTTCAATATTGACATGATCATACCAGCTTCCCAGATCTGCTGTAAAAATACAATGGCAGATGCAATTAACGAATCACGACTACACAACCACGGAGGCGAGACAGGAAGAAAGTCCAAAGAGGCAAAGAGCTGCATTCGAATAATTAGTAATGGTTTGGTACAACGATTATTCCTCATGTATAATTTAAATTAATTTGCCAAATCACTTGACTAAGCCACTAAGTACCATTCTGATAACACGAGCCAATACATGAAGCATCCTGATGAACCCATGAAGATATGATTTGGCAACTAGCCACAGCACCAGCAATGCTGTAGAAGCTTTTCAAGGACTACATGACATCACGGAGGGCTTAATATCCCGTACTTGGAAGGGAAGTGATTATTGTCAATCAGACCATGCTCTACGTCCACAGCGACGGGCATCTTGCCAGTGTCCCTCAATCTTAATCCTCGGCGATTAAATATCAGAGAATTCTTCTACATCACTAAATGCTCCATGTAAAAAATATGTTCAGATGGAAAAAGATAAGCATTAAATAACATCCATATGTTTAACTATTATTGTCTTGGTTGCAAAGGGTTTACATGCTTCTAGAGTCAGGTGGATATACTTCATATGTGATAACAAAATGACAATGTCATAACCCACCTTTAACTCCTGATTTTAGTTAGGTGTCATCTCTTATTGGATATTGAGCATATACCCTTCACAGCCTTCACATGGCAGCAAGAATACATCCAAGCCCATAGTAGGATTTACAGTTTGCAGGTATACCATTATGAGGAAATAATTAAATCCAGTAAAATACGTTTTATTTTTATTCAAAATTTTAAAGGGTCAAGAGGTTACCACAAGGATGACCTTGGCAGAGAATGAAATTCTTCATATTCAAGATCAGACCCTCTCTGCGGCCCCCTCCACTGGTAGGAACCACTTTGCTTTCAGCACCTGTAGTTTCTTTGCTCACATTTTCTTTGACCGTACCAGTGTCATGATCTGGGCCTACATCAGAACTGTTTGATACACAGTATTTGTGCAGCCATCTATCTGTTTCCCATAGGACGTGCATTATGCTTTCTCTGGCAGTATAACCATGGCTCTCGTGAGGTAGAATGACCAGTCGACAAAGAGCACCATGACCCTTCAGCGCGGTGAAAAACCTGTCTGACTGCAAAGCAGTGCAAAGGACAGAAGCAGCGAGTAAGCAATTGGCCAAAGTATGGCTTCCAAAATACTGCAAAGCCAATAAATTAAAGGCAGTTTATGAGAATGAGTGAGGTGGGAATTTTTCTCTTGCCTGCATGGTTAATGTTCCTGAATTATTATCCTCTTCCCCATGGATAAGCACGATAGGCTTCTTGATTTTATTAGCTGACATGAAAGGACTCATCTCTACATAAGTATTAGTGGCCTCCCAAAGAGTTCTATCTTCATTCTACAAACAGAAGTGGAATATAAGGTGTAAGCCTTCACCTCTTAAAAAAAACCCTCATAATGCAAGTTTTGCCATGTGGTGCGAGGAATAGGGTGTTCAAAGAAAATTAAAAGGAACTGTGTGACAAAAGAGAAGACAATTTATTGTAAATAGTAGCCATTGGAAGAAAACACCAATGCATACCTGGAATCCAAAGGAGTAAGTGTTCTGTTGTAAGCACCAGAACAGCAACTCCACAACAGAAAAGATGAGGTGCATGTGCCAGGAGGTTGGCAGTCATGAATGCACCATAGGAATGTCCACCAACAGCTATTTCTTCGGATGAGCAACCTAGATGGGACAGCCAAAAAGGGTTGACCGAAATCATATTTCTCTTGGATTGGTAACTTTATGCATCACATCAAGTGAAAAGAAGCTTACCCCACGCCTTATAACTTCCTCTACAGCAGCTTCTGCACTTGCAACTAATTGCTCTACATACCTGGTTGGTAGATATTTGGCTTTTAATCAGATAAGCTCTAAAGGTTTATGTTATATATTTGGCTCAGAATCAGATAAGCTCTAAAAATAATTAGGAGGCATAATCATGTCACACACAAAAAAAAAACAACAAATTGAACAAGTTAAAGAAGAGACCCGCAGAAGAAACCAAGCCTCACGAGTCCATATATTTGAAATTGCAATGTTAAAGAAATGATAATGAAGAGGATATCATCCATGGTGCTTAAGAACAATTGTTTACTGATAAACTTATGGTAATCAACCCACAGCTAAAACAATATCATTATGAATTTACCTATCATTTGCCTCCTCATCACCCTCGCCAATAATAGGAATAGTAGGTCCAGATAGAATTGCAAACCTGCAGCATTTAACATCACCAAAGAGTAGTCCAGTTTATTTAACATTAAAAATATACTGAATGGGGAAAAGAGCAACTAAGTAAATTAACGCTAAATCTGAAATAGCAAAACAACACAGAGAACTGTTAAAAGGATATTCATACCCTCTAGCGAGCCAAAGAAGGGCTGATGTGGGACCTATCCCAGCAAATTCATTTGGAGAACCACGAACTTGTCCAGCAGCATCTTTGCTCTTAAATTCTCCAGGGTAAGACCAAACCAAACATGGCAAAGGGCCATCTGTTGATGGATTGTAACCTGGTGGCAGGTATAATGTAGCTGTAAGTTGAACCCCGTCTTTTCTTTGATATTTGATCATCTCTTTCTGCAATGATGCAAGCTGAGGGTATGGATGAGGGAAATTTGTAATCTGAACTAAATTTTTATCTGGCCATCTGACGAAGAAATATTGGGTGTTTTCAGTTTTGACTCTTTTGAAGTCAGTATTTTCAGCTGATCTAAGTGCAAATCCCCTTCTTCTTGATCAGACATCAGTGCAACAACAGTCTCATAATACTTCTCCTTATCACTCTCCCAGATCGCTCCTTATTACCTGTATTTCTGTGACATTTTAGTTCGAATCAGTATCACCTTAGCATCAATGTGAATGTGTGAGAGCATACAGGAGGCAAGTAATTTAAGACACTTACATGTCAAACAGATCAAGGAATGGAATGTTCCCCTCTGGTGTAGCACCAGTTCCATTCAGTATAATATATCTTCCTTCATCATGCTCCTTCTTTATCCTGGCAATAATATATGTCCCAGCTTGAGTTCTCAGCATTGGAGAGCCAGGATCAGAGTACACATCTTCTGAAGATCGATCAAATAGAATGCGTGGAGTCACGTCTTCAGATCCAGGAGCTATTACCCATGTTCTTATTCGGTGTTTTATACCAAGATTCATATACCAAAGCCAGCAAATCATCACACCAAGATATCCCTCTGTAGATAAAGCAAATGGGAACGTCAATGATCAACCAAGATTTTAGGTTGCCTTTATGAAAATTTAGAAGATATTAGTTGCATGAATAATCTCAACTCCTCTGCCGCCCCCAACATTCAAAAATATGGGGACAAAGAGACTGTAGCTGAAATATGGTAAGTTGGTGATGAATTTTGTTAACAACTGCTGCAGGAATGTTCATGGCACGTGATAAGCAAAAGTACAAAATGGAAACTTGTTATAAGCCCAGACTGTGACAGTGGCATGACAAAATGTTGGTCATGATGATCAAGCATGTAAACAGTGATGAGTAGCAAACACAACATCAGGATAGATGATTTGAAAATGGTCAATACTTGACATTGAAACCAGTGCTGAGTATAAACATGACCAGCACATTGGAAATACTATGAAGGAACCACTGGTTTTGTAAAAGGATCTAATAATTTCCTATTATGTTTTTGTAAAGACACTGATATGTACATAATATAAAGACAAGAAACCAATGTAAATCAATAATTTCAATCCATACCCATAGCGGAGATCAAGCTTGTGTAATATCGCTGGTTGTTCGCCTTCTAATGGTTCAGCAGGCTGTGTATAAATTATGTCACGAGGAGAAATTTCCACCTTTGCATCACCTCCATCTTGAGTTTCTACCCTAGAGACCTCAAATGAAGCAATTTTAACGGATAAGGAAATTACAAAACAATCCATGGATAACAAATGTGACTACAAATTACAAATGCAGGGAAAAGCATCCAGCATCTTATATTGAATAATAGGAAAAGTCTGACCGTGAAAGAAGGATGAAACATCTAACAAAAGAACTGTATATGATGAGAAGATCTAAAGATATCCATAGAAGTGGAAAAGAAAATATGATAAGTCAATTGAAGAAAACAACATGTGTAATCCAACATAGACCAGCAACATGAAATCTTCAGTAAAAGGAAAAAAATAAACATAAACGATAGACCAATGTTTCAAATGCCTGAACGTAATCGTCCATGAGCACAGACAGTGAAATATGTACAACACAAAATCACCATCCCATGTTTTCTGCCAGGGGAGGCTACGGACGTGTGTGCACATGCACACTTGTGTGTTGTATAACTCCAGTCAGTAGCAATAAAAATTTTCAAGAACTTGTGAGTTTGAGTTTCCAAAAACTTCAAATTTTTTGGATAGAACAAAAACAATTAAAATTGTATATTAAAGCCTACATAAAAACAATTGTATGTTCACAAGCTTAATTAAATTATGATAATTTATAATGTCCCATTGCAGACACAGACATCAGAAAATAAAGAGATATAAACTCAGATCTGTACCAGTAAAGTGTTGATGGTTTATCAGCTCTCCAATTAATGGAACGCATCCCTTTTCGCACGCTATTGAATGCAATTGGAATGTCCTCAGCAAGGGGCAAGTCACAAAGTTCCCGGACTAATTTTCCATCAGCTCTCCATAACTCTACCTTCTTTGGAAATCTTCCACAAGGTACAATATAAGAGTATGGCCGGTGAATTGAACTAATCAAAATGTACTTCTGATCTGGGAAGGGTCCATAGAAGTATAAACAGCTGGTGGGCCAATTTCCTTGGTTGCACCATCCAAAGAAGCTAAAGAATCTGTGAGGTGGCATAGTAGTCAAACAAATCTTCATCATATTCATCCTTCAGCAAATCCTGGAATGTTCTTACTTGAATAATGTTTTTCTGCTCATTAGCTTGAATTTTTGGGCCACTGGGAACCAATGGTTTTTTGGGTGGAGCTCCACGAGATAATGGAATGGTGCAAACTAACAATGAAGAGTTATTTACCCAAACATAATTTTCAAAACTGCATTCAAATGTATATCAGGTGACTGAAACAGAGGCCTAGCTTTCCCCGTTTCCACATCTGCAATCCATACTCTGAATTGACTGCTACCACCATCCTCCTGATTTAAACGAGTGCTAAAGGATAAATGACGACCATCAGGAGACCACGTAACAAAATTTATCTTCGCACCATCAGGGAAACCATGCACCTCAGTCTCTGGCCCTAGTGTACCATCAGGAAGAATTTGATAGATCCCTATACCAGTGTAGAATGACATATCACTCTGAGAATTACTGTTTCCATCAATACGTATACCAGCCAACTTTTCCTCTGGTCTTGCTAATTCTGCTAGTGGTGGTAAAGCTCTTCGCTTGAGAAAAAGGATTTTGTCTCTAAGTGGCGAAAATGACAATGCAGGAACTGGTGGAGCATCAACAATGTCCTTGATCTCAGGTGGAGGAAGACGATACCCTACTCCTAAACTTGATTCATCTGAAATCAATTAATCAAAATAACCGTCAGCGACAGTCAATAGTATTATCGTCTAAACAATAACATAGCTGCCAATATGGATTTGACAACAATTTTCTAGTCCAATCAGAAGCTGAAGCGCCTACAAAAGAGAATGTGACTGAAAATAAAAGGTAATCACTTCACTTCTTGTGCTAAATTTTAAAAAACAGTAAACATTGTTAAGTGAAAAATAGGATATCACATCAATGGATTAAACCAAAAAATTTAACTAGCTGCCAAAGATTTTAACAATTTCTTCTCTAAGGTGGACCAGTAGTAGAAGGGAGTGAAGTGGAGCGAAGCAGTGCGAGTGAAGGGGAGCGAAGTAGAGCGGCGAATCCATTGCTCATTGTATTTTCCGTTCTCTCCCATTTCGCTCAATTTAGGAGGAAGAAATTTGAGAAGAATGGATGGAACTGAATGGAATGAAGGCCATCCATCTCCACTCCATTCCATTCAAGTTTTTTTAAATCCAAACAATTGAGCAACTAAAATCCCGCTCTGCCAATCCAAACATTCCCTAAATTATGTTCATTAATACTATATTAGGCCAGAGTACATCTAAGCTAAAATCGGTCTTCCAATTACACAAACAACGAAGAAATAATCTTATTCTCGCAAAATCACAAAGATAATCGAGTGAACTAATGCTGATTCACGAGATTTATTAATTATTGATTTAAGTAATTATTGATTTCTCGGATAGTTGAAGCTTCAGGAATCGAATTGCTTCTACGAGAAAAGCCAATCAACACATGAATTTATCGATATTGAGAGGAAGCGAAATGTAGCTAAAGAGCCAAAAAAAAAAAAAAAGAAAGAGTAAAGAAACGCATCTTAAGCTAACCTTCGTAATCAGCGGAAGTGTTGATTGTGGCGGAGGCTGAAGTAGTGCCGTCAGATGCTCCTCCGCCAGTGGCGTCTTCAGCAGGAGGGAGAGCAGTGAGAGGAGCTAGCTTGAGGAAGCCGGAGGTGGCCATGGTGGCGGTGAATCTGTGAGCGTGGCGGAGGAGTGGAGGAGGAGGAGGAGGAGGAGGAGAGGAAGGAGAGAAGAAGGAATGGAAGAAGGAGGAGGGAGCGATAATGGCGATGATGAGAAATGGTGCAGAAGAGAGAGCCGATGGTATACTTTGTGAAGTCGCATCATTTCATTGATTGGTGACAAATTAAAATTCTATTCCTTCTTGATATTTCTCTCTCTCTCTTCAATTCGGTACCCGGTAGCCTTTACTTTATGACTCGCTCGAATATTTGTTCGCTTTCGCATAAAGTTATAGTTTAAGATATATGTAAATTTTACATTTAAATTTATTTTATTTCAATAATATTTCTAAATAATTAATAATAAATTTTTATTTTTAATTATTTAATATATTCTACAATTAATAATTATTAAAATATATTAATTTATATATTATTATTCTATATATAATTACTTTATTATTATATCAATTATCACTTGTATTTTTTTAAATTTAACAAATATTTTACACGAGTGCCACCTGGTAAGTATACGCTTAAAAGGTGCGACTGAAATAAGTAACACATCACCACCAATAAAAAAGAATAAATAGAAAAAAAATTAATATTAATATTATAAACAATTTAAAGGAAATAGTTTCGTCCATACAATTTATATTTATTTGTGTGCTCGGTAACAGTATAATCGAACTAGATTGGTCTGAGGGTTAAATTTATTATTCTCAGGTTATAATTTAGTTAAAAGCAACTACTTGACAATTTATTATACAGTGCAATCATAGTAAAATGTTTAAGTAATTTGTATGAGCTTGTATGCTGAGACTTTATTGATGTTTTTTGTAAAAAAAAAAAACTCTTAACCTTTTCTCTAAAATAGTTAAACCAATTGATTAAATAATTTAAGAAAAGGTTACTTGTTGAAATTTTACATAAATATTGAACTAAAAATAAACAAAATTGTGTCTAAGGTGGTTCCAAATTAAATGAAATTGTTATGGTAAAATTTATTCGGCTAAGTTAAATGGTCAACTAAGCCAAGAAGCAAATCTACCTTTGATCAAAGGATACAAGCGATAGCATTAAGGAAGGAAATCTATCTATTATGCTTTCTAACTACTTTGGAAGAACAAGTTTGGACAAAGGTAATATGTGAAGAGAATTTTATTGATGAACAATAAGTAATTATAATACTTCAATACTAAATATAACAATAAGATATGAAAGAGATAACTATATATAAACTAAAAATAAAGGAAAAAAAGAAACAAAACTAAAAGATAAAATGTAAAATTGTGTTGTGTTGATCGATCTTTTTTTTTCCCAATTTCAGCCCTTTAAATAGAGGTAACGTTTATGTAGATAATTTTCAACTTCAAACACATGTCAATTTGAAATAAAACTTCCACAATTGCTTATAACCACTCCACCGCTATTTATTATTTTTCACTAATCTACATGATACTTGACCATTCCCCATTATAATCATTCCAACACTGGCTAACATAATAACTGCATCTTCTCCATTGACACATAAACCCACTAATTGGTAACCATTTCAATGCTCATGGGTACATATGTAAGTGGCCACTTGCAACTTGCACATGCATGCCACTTTACGGTTAATTTCATAACCAAGTTAGCAAGAACCTGATGTGATCATAAATACTTTGAATATTATGATTTGTTCCACCAACTCTCGACAGTTAGCTTACTTTTATAATCACTTTTATTCAAAATTTAAAACTTCTCATAATATTTTTATGAGCCAAAACATTTAAACAACTCATTTTTTTCATGATCTTCACATAACCCATTATTCTAGTGGCTGAAATATTAAGATAAAAGCTCATTTTTATGAAGCATCATCAGGCATGTGTGGGCCAATCCACTCAATTTTTGGTGATAACAAAAATATATTTGTGATAAGGTGATCATAATTTATTTTGGCACGATACCTCGGTCCTTAAAACGATTAATAACAAGTGATACAAATTAAAGGATATACTTTAATTAAAGAAAAGAAAAAGGGGAATGGAAACGATATTCTATATTTTTTATAATTACGGTATTCTATTCTAGCCATATTGATTTGATTGTGACACAAACACAAAATGGACTCGTAAACGTCGACTTGTGAGCTATTAGTTTGTGATACAACGATTTGCGTGGAGCTGTGAGAATGAAGATGTTATCAATTTAGTATGTTTCTTAATTAATTCACAATGTAAAATAAAATAGTATAAGAATATATATATATATAACTGATTCGATTTTTTTAGTACGAATTATTCGATCATAAGTTAATCTTTATTTTTTTAACGTGTTAATCGTGATTGAACTATAGTAAATTATAAACATTAGATTGGTAATTTTATTGATTCAAAAAGCGGTTTATCTTTTTTTATTTTTTTGGGTTAAATAGTTTTTGGAAAAAAGTTAAAATCATTTAGCCGAAAAATTGGGCCAGGGCCGAAACTTAACAAAAGCAGGCCCCAATCATTCAGACGCATTAACTCAACCATAACACTCAAAATTCCCATTGAAAAACAAAGCCCAGGCCGTGCACCTGATCAGCAACTGCCACACAATGACACAGGCCAAACCCAGATGATATTGATGCACAACCCTTCACGCTCGGCATGAGCCCTCCAGTGGATATTTCCGCCATAAAACCAAAAAACCTTTCATGGAGATTAACGAAAAATTATTAATATGGATAAAGTGAAAGGTCCATTAATTTGGCCATAGGGTTTACATGACAAAACGACCTTTCATTTTTCAGGTGAGGCAAATCGAGTTGCCATTTGCCATTTACCATTTGCCATTTGCCCTAAGAAATACAGACACTCTAAAAACCTTCCATACCCATATCAAATACTTTGGGATATTGACACTTTGACGACACTTAGACATCCATGTCAAGAGGTATAACTCCTCCGCTTTATTCTTTTTTTATTCTTTAATTGCCCATTCAATAAGCTTCATTTTATTAACATTTTCATTTTTCTTTATGGATAAAAACTTATGTACTTTTTTTTATTCTTGTAATTTTTTGAGTCATATCTTGGTTTTGGGGTATTTTTTAATTTTAAGAATATAGCTTTGATTTTCTCATCATAACATGTTATTTTTATGTTTTATTATACTACATATCTTTAATCGTATTATATTTTATATTTTGTAAAAATCACTATGTCCTTGTATCTGTATTTTTTATATCCATATGGCATTTCTGATGAGTGCTTCCTTGCATTTGCCATTGTTTTTTGTTTGTTTATCTCACGTGAAACAAAGAGAAAGGCAATAATAGTTGAGATAAAAACAACTTTGTTCTCATGTGAAACTGAAAAGATAAGTTGTTTGTTTGCTAAGAAAAAGAAAAAATATCACAGATTGCGGAAGCTACGTGGAGGATTATAATTGGGCACAAGCAGATAAGAAATATGTGTCCACAAATCTTCAGTAGCCTGACTTATAATCTCCAAACCGATCCCTATCTTCTGCCCCCTCGGATTCATCATCATAAAACGCCCAAGAAGAAAAAGAGCATCAAAGAGTAGTAATACAAAGAAAGAAGAAGAACAAGCTAGAAGACAGATAGAAAGAATGGCAACACTAGCGGGTCTAAGCCTTTCAAGCCCCGGGGTTGTGGTTAAGGCATCATCATCATCATCAGACTCGAATCAAAAGTGCCACGTCATCAAGTTCCCAGCGGCACTGACCCAAGGGGCGAGGCCGGCCATGATCGGGTCGGGTCGGGTCAGGAGTGTCCGACCCGTGAGGACGGCGCCGGAGAGGATATCGGAGAAGGTGGCGGAGAGCATAAAGAACGCGCAGGAGACGTGCTCGGAGGACCCGGGAAGCAGGGAGTGCGTGGCGGCGTGGGACGAGGTGGAGGAGCTGAGCGCCGCCGCCAGCCACGCCAGGGACAGGAAGAAGGGATCTGACCCGCTCGAGGATTTCTGCCAGGACAACCCGGAGACCATTGAGTGCAAAACCCACGATAACTGATCAGTGATCATCATCACTTTCACGGATCATCTGATAATCATATATGTATCATTAACGTGTCAAATCAAGTGTGCGTCTCTTTGTAAAAGTGTTGCATGATACAATAATGATACAGATTCTGTGTGTTAATGTTTTATCTGAAGCTTAATCTGTAACATCTCACGAAGTCAACTAATTATGATACGCATCATATATTCGTGCTAACATTTGGTTTAATGTAATCAGACCTTGTTCTTTTTTTTTTTATCTTTTTTTACTTTCTTTGAATTCATTATCGACGCGTTAATTACGATCATGCCGAAGAACGAGGCGTGTGAAATTAGATCAAAAAATTGACGAAAGAGATATCACATGTGCGGAGTGATGATATCAACACCAGAACAATAATTGTCAAGGTTTAAACTCACCTCTGTTTGACATGTTCAAAACTGAGATATGGGCATGGGCTACAGCTTATATTATTCAATGATTACTTTGGAATGAAAGACTAATACGTGCTGATGATATCGTTAATTATCCTCCAGTGGGATAAACATTAAAGTTGCATATTGCAATTAAGTAATTAAGGACTCCGCTTGCACAAAGTATGACGTACGAGCACGGCCACCTTAGCAACACCATGGCTTATTAAATATTAAATAGATAATAAAAACATTTAATATAAACTAAAAAGTCAGTAATAAAAATTACAAGAACGAGATAATAAATATAATAGAGATTAGCAGATATTTAACTAATATATATATATTTGAAAAGTTGGTAAAAGTTTTAATTTTATTTCATTAAATATTTACTTATAATCAAAATTACTTATGAAAAGATAATATTATCCAATATTATAGTTTATACAATATTATATCAAATATTACATAATATTAAGAGTTTATTAAGTCTTATATTATTAAATTTTATTTTATTAGCCATATTAAATGTGCATCAGATAAAATTTCACGCTTACCAAAATTATGTTATACATTGTCTTAGGTTTAGGATTGGATAAAAAAAATATGTTCAATTGTAATAATGTTGTTTATAAAATTAGAAGAAAAAATTAAAAAAACGATAACAAGGAAATATTCAAGAGCTACTCAATATAGCTGAAAAAAAAGGATCTAATCCATACTTTATTTTAAATTAAAAAATACGCATGCGTATATAATTGGTTTATGATGATCTCTTAATTTCCACAAAAAATAATTGGTTTGTGATCTGCATTGCGGTTGATGCTCATCTAGTCCATCAGCCAAATCATAATTATAGAATTTAATTTTACTATAATATTAATATAGTTTTTAGGGTTTAATTTTAATATACTGAAAGGATAAAAATTTTTTATATTCCAATCACATTCTAACACATCAGTAAATATGGTTAAGTCTTTTCAACTACTTTAAAAGTCATACAATGAAAAAATTGATTAGATAATAGTATAAAAAAATTTAAATTATTGGTGCATGCACATTAAATCTTAGTTTTTATATTATTAAATAATTACATCTTATATACAGCTCATTAATTTTTACAAAAATAAATATTTTTTCAATAATACGATACCGAACCGATAATGTTCAATCAAATACTATTATATAAATTTATATGAATAATACGTCAAAATTAAATTATCCTGTCATTCACTCGGACATTTTTTTGGTGAGAAACTATAATCCAGCCGTGGTCGGTCGTGCATCCCATCACCGGGAAAAGCGGAAAAGGTTTACCAAAACGGCACCTCAAATAAGCAAGATCTTCACACGACATCTCACGATTAGTTCACTAACCAATCATGCAGGGGCCTTGGAAGGCATTACTAAGCGTATCATGAAGAAAGATTAAGCGAATAATTAGAAATTTGAAAAAAATTAAAAAGATGCTTGCCGCGCGGTCCCAGAAGGAGACCGGTCATGATCATGCTTTGTAGTAGCTCATATTGCCTTATCTTTTTCTTTGGTCAGCTATTGCATTGTCTATTTCAAATGGCTTGAGATTGGAATTGGAATCCCGATTCATTTAAAATACGTAACTTATTAAAACAAATGTTTCATTCATCCAATTACATTTGTGAAACAGCATAGTAAGAAAAAGTAAACTATATATTTTTTGCAGTTAATTTTGATAAATTCAATTGTTTTTCTTTACACAAGTATATTTCTTTATCTTTTTCATTTATTTGATTATTCAAAACAAAAAAAAAATCGCAAGACTAAGACTAAGTTATTTTATTTAAAAAATTGCCTTTATATCGAAAATAAATGTCAAGGTCACCTACCTCTACATAAATGTGTAAAGATTGCCTACCTCTACATAAAAGTGTAAGGGTTTGCCATCGTCCGAAATGATTACTCTTTCGTGAAAAAATGGCAAAAAAGACAAATCTTGATGCACCTGGACAGACTTGGTTTTATTTAAACACAACATAATTACTTTGCAAAGTGCTATAAGCTCTAATGATAAATGGTTCTAATCAAATTTTAAAATTTATTATCTCATTATTATTTTTAGTTAGGAGCCCTTGTAAGAATTCGTAGAGGAGCTAGATGGGGATGGACAATAACGAAATCAAACCCCAACCGAAGCCAAATCAAATATGTACCCATCAAATAGTTATAAGAATAAACGCGAAGTCATAACATGCCCGTATTGTACCCATCAAATATGTAATTTTTGACAAAACATAACCACAAAATAAGTACAAGCTAACAAGCACCTAGCCGCTAATTTATCCTTCATTTCCCTTATCTTGGATTTGAACTCCGTAGCTATTAAAAAAATTGTCCCAACAAGTACTCCGATTTAATAAAGTTTGGTAGCATTAGGAAGGAAAGCATTGAAAATTTGGAATCGAAAACGGACTTTCCATGACTATAAAACCGTGGCACACATTTGTCCACATGAGCTGCATTAGCCTCCACAAAATTCATACACAAGATGTATATTATAGGACTAGTGTTATTTATCCTTATAGGTGCTGATATCGAACTCACCATCCACCGTTAGATCAACTTACCCCATTTAAGTATAATCTACATCACATTTAATGGTAGATGGTATGTGAGTCGATACGTGTCACACTTCATAAGTGCAATTATCATTTCTCATATTATAATGAACAAATAAAAGAGAACACCACAATCACAGCACCATTTCACGGACACTGGACCTGATATGACACGGACACGATAGACGCACAGTTAAAAAATTATAAAACATATATATATATATATATATATATATATATAAGTAAAAATTTAATGAAAATGGTAAATTATTCAAAATATCATTTATATAATATTTACTTATATTTTATTTCTTATAAATTTAAAAAGTTATATATTATTTCCTTTTCATAATACTATTTATATTGTATTTTTATAAATAAAGGTTCATTTTAATTCCTAAAATGGCATGCATGGTTCACTTTAGTTAATAAATCAAGAAGTATTACTTTAGTCACAAAATTAATAAAATATCACTTTAATCTCTAAAATTTTAAAAAGTAATTCAAATTATTCTTTATAATACTATTTCTTAGGACTAATTTAAATCATTAAAAGAACTAAGTTGAATAACTTTTTAAAATTTTATAAACTAAAGTAATATTTCTTAATTTTAGAAGTTAAAGTAAATCACTCCAATTTAAGAAATTAAAGTAAAATTTTACTTTATTTTTATATGTTAGATTAAAAAGAATATATTTTAAATTAAATATATATAAACTTATATCATTAATATTTCACTGAAATCCAACACGGACACATATCCCTCGCATACAACACGGGAAAACAACAATTATTTGATATAGATAAATGAGCACCAGTGCACCACATTTCGTTAACGCATTATTTGATATAGATAAATGAGTTGCACCTGCTTAGTACAATTACCTTTTAGTTCTACAAATAAAACAGAGACACTAAACACTTTAAAAAGCGCATAATTAAACACTTAACAGAACAATGCCAGTAATCAAACACCATGTCCCTCACATTATTTAGACACAAATGGACCCAACACGAAAAAGAGACCCCTAACTAAAATTACACTCCACATTCAATAATAATAAAACCTAATCTACAACATTCCACCAGAGACCAAGAGGGACTCGATGCCATTACAATAACCAGAGCTAATTAATAACAAACAGACAAAGAAAAAGCCTCAAATCAATGCAGGAACATGTCCGCGGAAGCCATTATCGGTTGAATCGGGTGAGGGATCTGCCATGGTTTCAGGAGCGGGTCCGGGATCTCGGGGATCTCGACGGATAACCCGCTGACATCTTCCGCGATCTCGAGGATCGAGTTGAGGAACCGGAGGCGGTCGGCGAGCTCCATGGTTTGTGCCCTGATGACGCCGTTGGCGGCCTCCGTGTCCGCCAGCGCCTCCTCCTTCGCCTTTATGGCCTCTTCAAGCTTCTTGTTCGCGCATTGAAGCTTGCTCACCTCGTCGGTAAGATCCTCCACCTGCTTCTGCTTCCTCATCCGCGATCGCCGTGCCGATTCGCGGTTCGACAGCATCCTCTTCCGCTTCCTCTCGTCGATCGCCACTCCGTCGAAGCACTGCGGCGGAGATCCGCTGATTTCCGATCCCGAGCTCGCCGGACGCTGACTCGGAGCCATTTCCTCGTTTGCGATTCGCGATGCACAATAACAAAAAAAAAAAAAATGGAAATAGAGTTTTCAGATCTGGATTATGAGAACGATATGGGAAAATGCAGGGGCTGATTTAGAGAAGGGGGTGGGGGAATCGAGGGAGATTAGGGAGCTGAGAGGGAGTTCATGAGAAAACGTAGAACCAGTAGAGGAACACCACTGAGAAGGAGTGTAGCAGACGAATTCGACGCATGGGGAATGGATGTGTCATGAAATTTCGAGAGACATTGGGGTGATTTTTTCTGAGAAATAGCCCTAAGCTCTCATCCCTCAATTCAAACCCTAATTGGCTCTGTTAAAAGGACAGGGAAACCCTAGATCTGTTTTCAGATCTGAGCCTCCGAAACGCCAATCTCCCGAAACGGAGGACAAAACTGAGGAGCTGTTGAGAGCGAGAGAGCGAGATTGTTGAGGCGAGGGTCGGCGAAGAGAAACGTCTGTGTGTGAAACTGTTTATGGGAAAGAAGGTGTGAAGGGATGGTGAGATCAGCCTTTATACAAAAGAGGGGTGTGGGTGTAGTAGGTAGGGTACTATTAATCTTGAAAGGGGTAAAAAAGGGGGAATGATTCAGTGGTGGATGCTAATTTTAGGGCTCGAAACGACCGCGTCATTGCTGGCGTTCGCACTTACGACAGCCTTGTTCTCCTCCCCACATTTCCCAACTGTCTTTTACCCTTTCCTTCCAAATTCAGCAAAACAAAAATTCTAAAATAAATTTGTGGAATAAAGTGCAATCCAATTTTAATTTATTTCTATGATTGGTTTGATTTTGGACGTAATTTAAACATCAGAGAATATAATTTTTGCCTGTTCAGAACTTTTGCTTAATATTCATTTGTGGTTTTAAAGTGAAGATGATAAGTTAACTGTTCACTGTATATTGGATAGGAAGAAGGTGCTAATTTGGTAATATGAAATATTTCATTAATTTGTTATCAGCAATTTTTTAAGTTGAGAATGTAGTGAAATTAATACATTATTACTCTCTGTACTTTATTCCATCTTTCAAATTTTTGATGTTTTTATTAGATATTTGCTCATTTATCATATCAAATATTACCAATATTATCCTTAATATAATGAATTGTATTTACTTACTTTAATTAATTGTATTTACTTATTTTTGTTTTATAAAAGTGTCAATACTGTACATTCAAATAACTTTATATTATTATTAAGATATTGATTATTGTATTTATGTTTTTTTATAGATGGAATGAAATGGAATAACTATTATTAAAATATTATTTTTAATCATTTAGATATAATTTTTATCTCATGATAATAAATCAGTTTTACTATTTTGTGAATTATAAATCTGTCAAGCAATAAAATCTCTTAATTCTATCCAATTTATTTAATACCTGATAAAAACTAGGCAAAAACTAATGTCAATAAACATTAAAAAATATATATTTTACTTTAATAGATAATAAATATTAAAATTATTTTCAAAAAATTTACAAAGTTTATATAGGGACATGACCCCTCCTTAATCCTTATAACCAAAAGCTTATTTAGAGAAACAGTTATTATATTTTGTATAAAGTTTAAAAATCTTATTTATATTTTTATCCCTCAAAATATATCAGTTTTTAATATGGTTGGTCATCTTTTCTTAACAAGTTTCTATCAACAGATTTTTCTATTCCTATTTGGTCCATATATATTAGCCCTGATTGGTTTATCCATTAGGTACCTATGTGACGTTTTACTTAGAGATTGACGATATGGGTAAAAGGCTAAAAAAAAATTTAGTGATATTTTTAAGGAAAAAGTTGAAAAAAAGATAATATTTTATATGAAAACATATTTTTTAAGTTACATACAGATAATAAAACTTTAATAGAAATTAATAAATTGATTTTTGTAATTATTATGACAAAAATAAATTATTATATAAAATATTTTTTGAATAATTAGTTTTATAAATTTCTATGTTTAGCCATCAATATTTAAAAATTATATATTATATTTTATGTAATACAAAACTGTATGTGAAAAATAAAGGTGATTTTTTTAATTGTTATAATAGAAGGTTGAGTTTGTTATTAGAATTAGTCTTGTAATGAAGGGTTTGGATAGTATACATGAAATCTTAGGTTTAAACCTTATTGTCGTTAATATGAAAAAAAAATGAATTTGTACAAAAAAAAATATGAATATTAAGATGAGAAATGTTAGAAAGGAAAACATTTTTTTTAGATGAATCTCTACTTAAAAATCAAAAGTATACATTGTAATAAAATAAATTATAAATAAAACCTATAAATTTTCATCTTCCAAGTAATTCAAATTTACCGTAAATTTGTTAATTCTACAAGTGATCCAAATAGACTAAAGATAATGTTGTGCAAAATAAGTCCTTGATAAAGTCATTAGGAACGGATTAGTGGTGAAAGACTAAAATAAATTGTATGAGATTATAGGTTAAATTTCATTACTACTAATGTACCAGAAAAAGATAACATCATGATCGAATTAATATCATGGACATATTGTGCATATATAACTATAACTATGATAAAAAATGTCTTTTGAACTCACACTAAATAGATACGATTTATTAAATGTGATGATATGGGTAAATATTAAGGTATAACAAAATGAGATAAATAGTACAATTATATGATACTAATAAAGAATAGGTGCTTGCTCTATTGCAGGTGATATTTTTGTCTACACCATGGACATGTGTGTTGGGCCAATGAATAAAGCACCTTAGAACTCTAAGGTAAGTGAAGTAAGTTAGGGACAACAACTCTTATTACCTTATTAGCACTTGATTTATGTGGTTTATTAAAAAAAATAAAAACAAAAAATAATTGGCTCAGAGTCACCACCACCATCACCCATTAGGACCATCGCGATGAAACCACCAACTGTTGTTGTCATTCATAGGCCACTCACACACTTAGATCCACTCCAAAAACCACTGCTACAATGAGCCGAGCCACCATCACGAGCAAATGCCACACCATATTGTCAAACCCTCTATCCATCTGCCCCTTCTGAGCCTCTAATCCACCACCACATGTCCACCAAGGTCCGCAAAACAAGTCATCTCAATTCCACCTTAGTCGTCACATCATTGGTTGCCACCAAAGCGATGTCGCATGGAATCCATCGATGCATGTTGACTACCTCTTAAAATTAGAATTAAAAGAGTAAAATTAAGTTCAAGTACCAAATGCACCAAAATTGTAGTTAGGATGCAACTCGGGAGCTATATCACTTAGTTAAAAATTGGGGTTTTCAAAATTAAAATTGAGACAATTAAAATTAATTGAGAAAGAATTTAGAATTAAAGGCACTAGTGCAAGGTGTTCCTAGGATTAAAATTAATTATCATAGACCAAATATTAAACACATTAGTGGCTATTAGTAATCACTTATTAGCAATTATACTAGTGATCAATAGACCTAGAATTTGACCAATGCAAATAATTAGCAAACGGAATCCCAATTTATTATAAATTGCATTGATTTAATATACCAATTGCTATAGCCTAACAGTTAATTTGAAAGTTAATTCTAATGTTCTCCCTCAAATATAAACCAATTGATCAATTAATTTATGCCCAAAGGGTTTTTCTGAATGATGATCGTCAATTTAGTTATTTCAATAAAAATTGTAATAATCACAACAATAATTATATAAGAATAGAAACTTCAGAACATGAGAAAGCTAATATATTCAATAGAAAAAAGGGACTCAAATATCATCTCAATCCATACAGAAAACTTACACTAGTAAGGAAAACTACATTTCCATCTCTGAAGATTATAACAGTGAAATAAAAAGAGTACCTAGAGAATAACAATAATCCTTATCAAAATTTCCAAGAACAAAGTAAATTCACTAATGGAATCCCTAAAGAGATAAGAATATAGAAAGAGATAGAGAAAGAAAGTGGTTGTTAAAGGCTAAAAATAAGTGAGTCAAAAGTAGATTAAAAGTTTATGTTAATCCTATTTATCCTGTACGCAAAAATAGGTCAAGTAGGCCCAAAATTAGGGCTAAAATTTGGTCTCCTGCACTATGCATGAGCGTTGTAGCGCAGCAGTGAGTTACACTATTTAAAGTCTTTTATCAAGTGTTGTTGAGTGCCATGATGCTCATTGAGCGTTGGCTTTGGGCACAATGACGTCTTCCTTCTTTGGTTATTTTGCCACTTAAACATCTAAATTTGTCATTAGCACTTGAAATAACAATTCAGACCTCTTAATAAGCTTTCCATTGCATAAAAATCACCCAAATCAATATATGTAGCTTGAATATTGGCAAAATATGAACTGGAAGTAAGGTTGAACAATATCAAAATATCAACAACCTTTAATCTGGCAACTCAATTTTCACCAATATGCTCTTAGAACTAGGTTTTGAGCTAAACATGAAAGTTTTAGAAGACTTCTTAGACTTTCCAAAACATTTATATTTATATCAATTTGATTCATGTAAGAGAATATATATTTTTCATTACAATACTTTATGCAAATGTCCTCAAATGAGCTAAAAACTCTTCTATTTAGCTTCCAATTGATCACTCTATAAGCTCATACACCTATATGATCTTCATACACTAACATAGGCTGTCCCTGAAACAAAATTACACTCACAAAGAAGGAAACTAAAACATATTTATTCATCATTAATCATGATTATACTCAATGATATCCAATTAGGACTAAATACAAATCAACCAAATATCAACCAATTAAGCATAAATTATGCAATATAGTGATATACCCATAGTTATATAGGAAAATTAAAGAGCCGCATGGATGCAGCCCATCACATCTTTCTCTCGAACCTGGACCACCTTCTGTGTCTCCACACAACCCGCCACTCACAACCCTCAAAATCACCATCACAACCCTATAGTCTCCGCCGTCATCGACATCCATATGGCCAAGTCGAGATTGAATGCAAAGATTTAATGGGGAACTGTGTCGACGTCGTTGTCGGTGAAGAGTGTGTTCATGGAGGGGATGGGAAAGTTGTCGAACTCAAGGAGAAATCGTCAAATTAGAGGTTGCCGAGGTCGAACGACAATGGCGCTGGCGGTGACGATTCAATGGCAAGGATGGGTCAGGCATGGGGTTTGTTGGAAAATGTGAATGTTTTGCGAGATGCAGAGATTAATTTTGTAATTGATTTAGAGGTTAAATTTTTTTAATCTAAACAACTTAAATTTGACAATTCAATAACATTGCATAATGCCAAATGTAAGTTTATTATTTGTCCACCTATAACCTTTATGTGTATATATTTTTTTCATGTGCATGTGAGAACCCTGAATAATATTACTCCAATATGAACTTTAAAAGGCTTGGGGAATAATTGTTTCACTGACAAGACAATATATTTTGTTCTATTTTTTTAAAAAAAGACAAAATATTATGTTACGACATCGTTCCTTCGTGGTATCCCATAACTGAAACTTCTACCTTCTCCCTACCAAATAGCAACAACAACGATCACTAACCGGCTGCAAAGTAAGCTGAGAAAGGCTCAACTTCTGCAGGCAAACACATAACGCTGCATTCGCCATATAATCACCAACCCTAGCTAGCTAGCTAGCTATCTCCCTCCCTGATCCATTTCACATACATATCTGAGGAGCTAGCACTCCTTTCTCCTTTCCTTTAGCATTGCCCTTGATATATATATATCCAAAGAAAAGAAAAAATAGAATGGGGACAGATGAGGATGAAGCACCATTGGACGACAAAGCAAAGAGAATGAGAGACCTGCTATCGAGTTTCTACTCTCCAAACCCTTCAATGTTATCCACCTTCCCCACCACCTCCTCCAAACACTCCTCCCCCGATGACATCAACTCCTCCTCCTTCGATCCCCATCACTTCATGAATATCATGGTACATATGATGCAACTAAATATTCATGCACTACTGCTTCTTTTCTATATATAATTCTCGTTTACGTCGTCGAAGAAAGTGAATAATTTTTTTTCTCTTGTGTTGAAACGATCACTTTTGTGTAGGCCAATAAGTCGAACTTGGAAGGGCTACTCAAGAGGCAAGTTGAAATGGCCGCTGAGATAAAGAATCTGGACACTGACTTGCAAATGCTCGTGTACGAGAATTACAACAAGTTCATCAGCGCCACAGATACCATAAAGAGGTAAAGTTTTGTTATAATTTGTCTGAGTGTTGTTGCACTATCATGTGGAAATCAATTTTGTCTTGTAATGTTCTTATGCACGTTTTGTTTGAGAGTGATGAAAAAGAAAAAAATCCTTTTAAGCAAAGAATGACAGAACTTTGTTTTGTTGAACAGGATGAAAAGTAATATTTTGGGGATGGAGGGAAATATGGAACAGCTTCTTGACAAGGTAAGCATACGTAGCATTAAATTATTGAAAGTTCGTTTTGCGATTTGCTTTCACTCCAGGAATTTTATCAACAATAAGCTGAAGAAAAAGAAGATAAGAGTCTATAAGCAATCCACATTTTGTCCCCAATGCAGATAATGTCAGTACAGTCAAGGAGTGACAGTGTAAACACTTCTTTGTTTGAGAAGAGGGAGCATATAGAGAAACTGCATATGACTTGTAATCTTCTCCGGAAAGTTCAGGTATTGGAGCAATGATGCCGGTTATGATGAAATGAATGTTTCTTCAAATTTTTTATGGAATTCATTTATATATACACTGTTATGCATAATGATTTTAGTACTCTCTATGGTTTGGCTTATATGGCTTACACTTTTCACCATTGTGGAAGAGTAGTTCATCTATGATCTACCTGATAGACTTGGCAAGTGCATCAAATCAGAGGCCTATGCGGATGCAGTCAGGTTCTACACTGGTGCAATGCCAATTTTTAAGGTTGCGTTTTTTTGTTGTTGGTAATGTTGTGTTTGATTGATATTACTATTAATTCAGCCCTTGGCCAATGTTGCATTTACTACAGACATACAAATATTTTCAACCAATGCAATATATATGCCTTATATGAGATGTCTTTCTGAGTTTAATTTTCTTCCTCTTTACCAGGCATATGGAGACTCGTCATTCTACGATTGTAAGCGAGCATCTGATGAAGCAATAGCTATCGTAGTGAAAAACTTGCAGGTATAATCTTTCACGTTTTTAGGCTTTCTATTTCATCTTAACATGGTATGAGGCCCCTGTTAGAATTTAGATAGCAATATGATATATATTATCCGATTTGGGCACCAAATGTTTGATGAAATTGGATAGGATTAAACTTGTGCTAAGCATCATTTCTAATAAAATCTTCTAAACATGGTCTAAAAGTTGTATGGAATGCAATGAACTTGAACTACAACATGCCAAATTAATAGTTGATGATCATTTTGTTTCTCAATATATGCTTGTCATCATAATTGACATTTTTTCCTCTAACCAGGGAAAGCTGTTTTCAGATTCTGAATCAATACAAGTGAGAGCTGAGGCTGCGTTGCTCCTTAAGCAGTTGGATTTTCCGGTTCGTATTGGTTTTCTTTTTCATAGATTCACATATGTTATCTTAAATTCCTACTTGTTGAGACTTGATGGGCTATTATGAACTATTAAATTAAATATTTTTGTCTAACAAAATATTTCTTATGCATGTCTCAATCTCTCTCCCACTTTCTATGGAAAGTGATATCATTATATTATAATCTTTGATGTCATTAGTTAAGGACATATGATGGGAGGTGTTCTATTTTTTGTTGGCAGGTGGACAATTTGAAAGCGAAGCTATTAGAGAGGTTGGAGCATTCCCTTACAGACATTCAGTTGATCCCTAAAGAAATAAAGAATGCTTCATCCCCTGCTCACGAGGTTTAGTTCTAGTAGTTTCAGAATAGTATGGTTTTCTTTACCGTCCTTTCCTCAAAGGCTTATATATGCTTTTGTTTACTACCATATGTTCAAGTGCCACGTTGTGTGTGTGGCTTTGAATCTGATATGCAGTTCTTGCTTTAATTTCCATGACTAGTGATGAAAGAAATATTAATTTATATAAGGTGATTGTTCCAATTTATTGAGTCTTCTCTCTATGTAGTGGGATAAGGCTTGGTAATTATACTCTTCCATTTTTTTTAGGTTTGTTTCATGCTATTATTTCATTTTCAGTTTTACGTATATGACATATCTTCTTTGATAGTTATGGTTGGGAGACTGACCAGTTGACCCTGTTTTTGTTCCCATTTCTTAATATAGGTAGCTATTAGTGAGTTTGTGGAGGCTGTTCATGCATTTCGAGTGATATTCCCTGATTCAGAAAATCAACTAGTTAAACTTGCTCAAGATTTGGTTACCAGGTCTGCTACAATGTGAAGTATTACAAATTGATTATTGTGCATTAAATTTTCATTATATGTAACCCTTTTGTTTTGCAGGCACTTTCATACTACTGAGGAGTATGTAAAGACAAGGATTTGTGCAGCAGATCTACTGGGTGTTCTTCGTAAGTAGCATGACTCTGCTAGTACTTCATTTTTTTGGATATTTGCTTGATTTCTAAATCCAGGTGAATTTTGCGTCATATAGGCATGATTCTATATAACAATTTTTGTTCTTGATAAATGTATGCAATGCCTTTCATCCCGATTGAAGGTTGTATTGAATTATTTCTATTTGTTTTGTCTTTCTAGAGCATTTTTATGTAAATGTTAAAGCCACTTTTTGATAAAATTTTCAAAGGGCACAGTGGAATTTCTCCTGTGCACGCGTAATAAAGTCAAAGAAGGAGGCGGAAATCACAAGAGTTCCTGCAAGTTACTATGCATGCACGTAACTTATCATGTGAGTACAGAAATACGAGAAAGTTCTGTGCATTGGTTGCACGGTAACTCTAAGCCTATAAATAGAGGTGCTTCAGCAATTTGAAATTGCATTGAAGCAACTGAAGCGTTCTGTAATATATAGTGTCTTCTTTTTCCTATTTTTATAGAGAGAGGTGTATTCTCCTAGTAGAGAGGGTGTTATTGTTCTCTTTAGTATTAGAGAGAAGTGTAATTTTATCTTCACATAGTGAAAATCTTCTCCCTGCATGGTTTTTCCCTCATCATTAGGAGGTTTTCCACGTAAATATTCTATCTCAGTTCCAATTCTCTCAACTCTATTTAGTTGCGTTGATATGTTTCAATAACTCATCCCAACATTTACTGCAATGCAATGCACTGCTTGTCTACTCATTTGTCTTGGATAATGTATTAGGCTGTAAGGAGAAGCCTGTCATCATCTCCATTTGTTGCAGCTATATATGCTTCAAATAGACTTTGTACTATATCAACTTAGTTAAAAAAGAAGTGTTTTCTATAATGTCATGGTTATGAATCACTATAATAGTCCCTAATATAAATGTATTCTCAGGAAACACTTTTAAAATGTTTATTTATATTTGTGTTTTTGGACCTAATTTGGGTTTCTTGAAATTTGCAACACTTCAACTGGGTACAGGAGTAATGTGGAATGATTCACTCGTGATGAATGAGGTGTTGCAGGAGGCGGCTCTCTCTGCTCATTTTCTTGAGGTCATCCATCAGAGTTATTAGCTCTAATTTGATTTTGACCTATAGATGTAGTTTTCCAGCCCCCCTCCTTTATTCTTCAGAATACAGTCCTCATGAAAGTTCATTTTTAATATGGATTTTCATAAATTAAACCTTAATACTTCCAGGGTGCTAAGGCTGCTGTCAAGCTGTATGTTGAAGGTGCATTTTCTCATCTTTTGCAAGATATCTCAGGTTTGTTTATTCAGCTTAAAGTTTGAAATATTCACCTTGTCACACCAACGTAAGAAATTAAGGAGATAAAATTCTTCAGATTCTTGGTTTTAGCCAAAATGACAGCTTGTTTGTGAAGGGACTCTAGCCTTACCCTTTTAGTCCCATTAAAATAAGGATAATATAAGATTGAGAGAATAAGGCATGATAATATGAGGCTTAATAGTTGGTGTAATAAGATATTTTATTTGATATTTTATAATATCATCATTTATTTACAAATAATTCTAATACCTTGATATATAATACCTCAATAAATTATATAAATGAAAATGCTATTTTACATATTTTAATATTTTATATATTTAATCATAATTATTTATATTTAAATTATTATTCCTTACTTTTATTTATTACATATTATTTATTTATATATTTTATTAGTTAATAATTTATAATTTTTATATTATATATTATTTATTATTTATTTAAAATATTTATTTGTTATTAAATATTTATTATTTATCAATTATATTTATTGTTTTTTATCGCATATGATAAACTGATATCATATATTATTTGTATTTATCTATTATAAAATAATTTTATTAAAATTGTTTTTATTTTTATATTTATTATTATTATTTATTTAAGAATTATTTTATTTTAATTAAATATTAAAAAAACACAAATAACCTTTTACGTTAAAAACTAATTAGGCCTAATTCGACATTCTCCTATTGTATTAAGTTGTATAGTATTTTGATATATAAAGGGGTTGTGATGTATAAACTTATACAATACGTTGTCTACACCAAACAGATAAGGGCATAACGTATTATATCAGCTTATACTATTATGTTTTATATACATCATACCAAACAAACCCTTAGCTTGATGAATATATACATTCACCTGATTTGAGATAGTTACGAAAATTGTTATCAGAAAATTGTATTAATAATTGTGCTGAGTTAGCTTCCGCTTGGTAGATTCTCTTAAAAGTCTTGAAACAAGAAGGAGCAGAGGAGTACTCTCTGGAAATTGCTCTAGATGCTAGTACAAAACTTGTTCACCAAGGAGGCAGGAACCTCTTGCTGGTAAGCACATTTCTGTACATAGATTCATAGTAACAAGACCATGTGCATGTACTTGTATGAAATGTCCAATGATAAAATTTCCTATTATTTCTGCCTTATGTTATTTCATTTGCTTCTTTCTATTGATCACTTCAGGATGTCTGCGAAATTCTAGATGACAACGCAGGGATCCTAGATAAACTAAGAGAGATAATCATTAATTGGGTTCAAGAAGGATTTCAAGACTTTTTTAGGCAGCTTGAGGATCAGTTCCTAATGTTATCAGGGAGGAATAGCTATTCAGCTACTCAGAATCATGGTTTGACAGAGGGAGCTCAAGGTGACAAAGCTTTTGCTGGCTTTGTCCTAGTGATGGCACAATTGTCTGCTTTCATTGAACAAACTGCCATCCCTAAAATCAACGTGGTAAGGATCCACTTGATAGACTTACATTTGATTCCTTAGAACAGATGAATTTTTGTGATTAGTTTTACTTTCATGTTGTCAAGGTATGCCTTAAACATGTGCCTTTAATGCTCAGGAATTAGCAGAATCCTTTTCTGATGGTAGTGTTAGAGGCTTTGAATATGGACCTGCCTTTGTTCCTGGAGATATCTCTCGAAAATTTAGGACAGCTGCTGAAAAATTCCTGCAGCAGGTATGTTTTCAAGTCCATGATACTTTTCAATAGAATTGCATTTTACTCAATACGTCACACATATTTGATATTCCTCTATTCCCTAGGTAAACATCTATCTACATGAAAGATTGCTCCGTGTTTTGCAGCTTGGTTATAACAATGTTACGTATGATATGTATGTTTACAATTAAGCAGACTTACATATTCTTTATTTGATTTTTTTCAGTACATAAATATGAGAACTCAGCGAATATCACTTCTCCTAAAGAAGAGGATTACCACACCTAATTGGGTTAAGGTAAGTATGTTATATGCCTTTGGTGGAAAAAAAGCAAGATACTACTGCTTATCTTGAAAGAACTTGATTATGAAGTTGTTTCTTTGCTTTGCACAGCATAAGGAGCCAAGAGAAGTTCATATGTTTGTCGATTTATTTCTACAAGAGGTTGGTATCTTTGAATACTGGTCGGTCTTGATTTTTACTATCTGGAATATTATGGGCATAAGGCATATTATAGTAGTCATCGATTGAAGCAATATTGAGTTAGATTTTTCATTTCACTTATTTGATGGTGCAGCTCAAAGTTATGGGTAATGAAGTGAGGCAGGTTTTGCCTCAATCTATGCGAAAGCATCGTAGGGCTGATAGTAATGGAAGTAGTGCTTCATCAAGAAGCAATTCCTTTCGGGAGGAGAAATTGGGTCGCTCAAATACTACTCAAAGAGCGAGAAGCCAGCTTTTGGAATCACATTTAGCCAAACTGTTTAAGCAAAAAGTTAATATTTTCACAAAAGTAGAATATACACAGGTAGTTAACATTTAATTTATCATCATATTGGTGATGTGAAATTTGAATAATTGATTGCAAACATCTTTATAAGCCTTCTGCTTAAAAACTGCAGGAATCAGTTGTTACGACCATAGTTAAACTGTGCCTTAAAAGTTTACAAGAATTTGTCCGGCTTCAAACTTTTAACCGAAGTGGATTCCAGCAAATTCAGTTGGATATTCACTTCCTAAGGACTCCATTAAGGGACATAGTTGAAGATGAAGCTGCAATGGACTTCTTGCTCGATGAGGTTGGAAAATAGTTGAGTTCACATTAAGATGTGTTTGATTGAGAAGTAAAATTACATGATTGAGCTCTATATGTAAAATAATGTACAAAGCTCATCTATGTAATTTTTATACTTTTACCAAACATGGCCATGGTGTTAAACTTTTCAATGAAAATATTATATTTAATTTTTATTTTCTTTTTTAGGCTGTAATTTTTATCCTTCTACTAAAAAGGCTTTTTTTTGTCATTTTTCTTTCTTTTTGGGCACAGGTGATTGTTGCTGCGACAGAGCGGTGCCTTGATCCAGTTCCACTGGAGTCACCCATACTGGACAAACTGATACAAGCAAAGCTAGCAAAATCTTGGGAACAAAATAAATTTTCTTCCTAGAGACTTATGCATTCTCTTCCACGGGTTGTTTTCAAAAAATAAAGTTATATTCAACGTCCAAAATACAAGCAAGATTTGAGGAGAATAATTGGTTCTATCTGAAATGCTAAGTTATATTCACAAGACTTGCTTCATTATCTGAAATGCTATAAACATTCCCATTTAGTTCGAATTATTTACTCATTTCAAGCATTCTTTAGTACATTGTATGAAATAAGGTTTACAAATCTTGATAATATAAGCCCGTATGATATGACATGAACTATATGGCATGTGAATTATTATGTTGAGTAGTATTTGTTGTATCATGTATTAATAATATAAGCAACATTTGAAGAGAATAATTGTTGCTATCATTTGTCACTTTAATGAAATTTTATTGGTTAATAATATAAAATTATTTACATTATACCGTATAGAAATTAAATTCCAATGAGGGATAGAATTTAAGTATTATACTTTTATTAAGCCAAACACAAAATATAAGAATATTTATACGTTTGATAAATTGGTCGAATAATTATCTAAGTATCTAACATTGGTGGGTGAACATATCTCTCTTTCTTTTTGACTTTATAACCTTAACACATTGCTATAGTACATCATGCATATTCAGACACAGTTTATCTGTGTAGCATTATTGCATAAATTATTTTTAAAACATGCTGTTTAAGCTATACAAAAATGAGTAAAACAGATCATTTTCTTTCTATCAAATACTGCAACTACTACATTAAACACTTAATCGAAATAATCCATATAATATAATCTTATGACACTAAGCCTTATATATTAGGTTTTAAAGACATACACTTTTTTTATAAAGAAATTATTTTCCCATCTTGTATTTAATTTAGTGAAAACAATTCGATAAGTTAAGCCATCAGGGATAAGTTAATAAAGAAGAGTTAAAGTAAATTTCCAATTTATAGAAGAAATCAGTTATAAGTGATAGTTTTTATAATTATATAGGTCAACCCCACATCGAAGTGGCTGTAGTTTAGTGGTAAGAATTCCACGTTGTGGCCGTGGAGACCTGGGCTCGAATCCCAGCAGCCACAGTTTTTTTTTTTCTTTTTCAGTTTTTGGGTTTATATTAGCTCGTTGTTCAGATAATCCGATCCGTCGGATATAATCGCGGAACCACTGTTCAATGTTCATGCGTACTTGCCATTCCTTACGGTGTACCCGACCACACTCTATCTATCCTTGTGGGTGCTCCTTTCCCGCCAAAACCTGGCACGTTCCTTTATACTTTGGCGCCCAATTTTTCCTCTGCCTGTCTCTCTCCCTTTCTCACGCATTCCCTGCAACTCTCATCGTCTCCGTGTAGCCGTCTTCTTCCCTTCCCCAATCTGAAGCATGAACACCAAGGACCTCGATTTCAACGCTGACAAAGGTAAATCAAATCTCTTTCTCTGTTCGATCCATTCATATCAGTGCACTTTTACTGATTTCACGATTTCATTCTCTGCAGTTCTGGCGAGGGAGTTCCTCTCCAACTTCGCAGATATCGATGGCGAACCTAAATACATGAACATCCTCGTGAGTTTCTCCACCTTCCATTTCAACTCTCGCCTCTCTTATACTTCACCAACAACCATTAACAAAACCCTAATTCCTCTCTCTCTCTCTCGTGTTTCAGCAAGACGTTGCAAACCACAAAACTCGTGCCGTCCAGATCGATCTCGAGGACTTGATTAATGTAAAAATTTCTCTTCATTTTTTTGCCCTTTCGAAAACTATTTCTAGCTTTGTTCTTGTTCATTCGCAACCAATTGTTGTTTCAGTACAAGGATTTAGATGAGGAGTTTCTGAGGCGCATGACGGAGAATACTCGGAGGTACATTGGGATTTTTGCTGATGCGATCGACGAGCTCATGCCGGAATCCACTGAGGCCTTCACGGATGACGACCATGACATATTGATGACGCAGAGATCTGATGAAGCAGCCGAAGGTGCTGACGGTTCTGACCCCTTCAGAAGATGCCTCCTGAAATCAAGCGCTACTTGTGAGCCTCCTTTCTTCAATTTATACAGATTTTGTACTCTATGAGCTCCCAAATTCGTTTTATAATTGCAATTTATCATCTTATGTTTGGAGCAACGTATTAGTTCACAGTTGATGAAAACTTCCAATATAGTCTTAAGAATTACAAATGTTGGTCATATTATTCTCTTTTTTTTTGTTTTAATCTTTAGCCACTGTCAAATTAGTCCCTAATAAAGGACTGTAGTGCCAATTTTTCGAACTTAGTAACCATGCTAAGGGATTTCATTTCTTAGGGCCTAATGTGTCTGACATTGTTTTAATCATGATGAATTTGGGGGTTCACAGAAGTTTTGAAATTTATGCCTTAGCTTATATGGGACAGTCCTTATAGTGATCTTACTTAACGGGTCTTGCAGTGAAGTTTATATTAAAGCATCTTCAAAAGGACGGCCATTCACGATTAGGGAGGTGAAGGCTTCGTACATTGGTCAGCTTGTAAGGATATCTGGTATAGTGACACGTTGCTCGGATGTTAAACCACTGATGCAGGTGGCTGTATACACATGTGAGGATTGTGGCTTTGAAATTTACCAGGTAATTGAGGAAGCCACTGCTCCAAGTGCTCATTGTTTATGTACTAAATATTTTGTGCAGAAAAAACAAATTATGAAATAGAGCTACTGCATGAGATTTACTTGGCATGATTTATAAAAGCCCCTCCTTGATTCCCAAATTTTATCTCTGCCATTATGATTTGATTGCCAAGATGTTAGGCTAGAATATTAAAAGTATTGTAACTATCTATGAAGCTTTGACATTGACTGTTTTCTCCCCTTCATAACCAGGAAGTAACAGCTCGAATCTTCATGCCTTTGTTTGAGTGCCCATCCAGGCGCTGTGATACGAATAGAAGTAAGGGGAATGTCATCCTTCAACTGAGAGCATCAAAGTTTTTGAAGTTTCAAGAGGTTTGTACTCTACTCTGGTTCAGGTCATTAAAACATACATAGCAGAACTCTTGCAGGATTACGTGCCCTATTATATCCTTATTTTCTTTCTTTTTCTTGTTGTTCAGTTGGATTGCTTATTTACTTTAACATAATAAACTGGAGATATGGTTCAACTGCAGGCAAAAATTCAAGAATTAGCTGAACATGTTCCAAAAGGCCACATTCCACGAACAATGACTGTTCATTTTAGGGGAGAGCTCACAAGAAAGGTTTATTATTCCCTGCCAATTGGCATTAAACTAAGAGTCCTTATATCATTTTTATCAAGCACGTGAAAGTTGTGTTAAATTCATGGTTGGAGTGCCTTTATTACTGATGCCTTTTCAAGGACACATATAAAGTTAATGTAGAACATACATAGGCATACTTTCAATTATGATGATTGCTTGTACCAAATGAAGTTTAACGAGCTAATTGTCTGAAACTGCTTATTAACTCTCAACTGCATGTTGTATGTTGTCAGGTGGCTCCGGGTGATGTGGTTGAATTATCTGGGATTTTTCTTCCTATCCCTTATACTGGTTATAGAGCAATGCGTGCTGGTTTGGTTGCTGACACTTACTTAGAGGCCATGTCTGTAACTCATTTCAAGAGAAAATATGAGGAGTGAGTTACTTTTCCAATCTTAATTGATAATGGCTGCCACTTGTTTTTTACCCCACTTCCAGTATATTAGTTTCTTTCAAGTCTGCCAAAAGTTAAGCTCTTCCAGTTTTTCATTTAAATAAATAAGCAGCTTCCCTTGGACTTGTTGTATATGCTGCTCAGCTGTGTCCACCTTCACTTATTGTCGTGACTTCCTTTTACAAAATGAAATCCTCACCAACCTACTTATTAGTAATATTTGAGTAGTTTTGGATACACAGCAGCTACCTAATCAATTAATTCTTGCATAGATATGAACTCAGAGGAGATGAGGAAGAACAGATTGCACGTTTAGCACAAGATGGTGACATCTACAATAAGTTGGCAAGATCACTGGCTCCTGAGATTTTCGGACATGAAGATATTAAGAAAGCACTGCTTCTTCTCCTTGTTGGTGCTCCCCATCGGAAGTTGAAAGATGGGATGAAGGTAATGAGCTGTGTTTGTATAAATTGAGCCAAATGTGTTCAGTGGAACATTTCCTTTGCAGAAAAAATCAGGTTGAATTAGTGGGGAATAAGACTAGTTGATTCCTTTATAAAATTATGACAATATTACTAATTTGTGAGTAAAACCAATTTTGTACTTTTTTCTCCCTCTTACTCATACTGGTATGGTTTTGGTTTTACTTTCTGCTTTTTAAGCTTAATTTGCATTCTGTTTGGTTTATAGTGTGGATGAGACATTGTTTACACTAACAAACTGCTAATTATCATAACCTTCATTTAAATGCAGATTAGAGGAGATTTACATATATGTTTGATGGGTGATCCTGGTGTTGCCAAGAGTCAGCTCCTTAAACACATAATCAATGTAGCTCCCAGGGGGGTGTACACCACTGGCAAAGGGAGTAGTGGAGTTGGTCTAACTGCTGCTGTTCAGAAAGATCCGGTCACAAATGAGATGGTTCTCAGGGTGGAGCATTGGTAATGCAAGCTTCCTTTCTCTAGTGAAGCAATTCCTTTCATCCATATTGTGATTATGTTACGTTAGAGTTGAAAAAAATGTGGCAAAACACAGATGCTGTCAGAGCTTGCAAGATTAAGATGGTTACTAATCAGATGACATCTATAGTTCCTGTATCAATACATCAGTGTCCTTTTGACTATATGCTTCTAGTTATTACTGCAGATTATGATCGAATATTCTGAATTTCAGGTGCTAGCAGATATGGGCATATGTGCCATTGATGAGTTTGACAAGATGGATGATTCGGATCGAACAGCTATACATGAAGTTATGGAACAGCAGACTGTTAGCATTGCCAAGGCTGGGATCACTACGTCACTGAATGCAAGGACTGCCGTACTTGCTGCAGCTAATCCAGCCTGGTATTATTTCATTTCAACTGATGGGAGGTAGATAATCTTATAGACCTACACCCTCTGCATCCTGAAATCTAATTTTATCCATAATTTGTTGTGAAGGGGAAGATATGATCTACGGAGAACTCCAGCTGAAAATATTAATCTTCCTCCTGCCCTACTATCAAGATTTGATCTGCTGTGGTTGATCCTTGATCGAGCTGATATGGACAGTGATCTTGAAATGGCTAGGCATGTTGTCTATGTTCACCAAAATAAAGAGTCTCCCGCTCTGGGATTCACTCCTCTCGAACCATCTGTTCTCCGGTAAGCACAAAAGGATTGCTAACTGCTTTTCTTTCTTTTTTTCTCTGATTGTACTGGAGCTTACTTTATATATATGTTGCCATTTGATTACATGGTTTTTCTGACTGCTCTTATGGTTTCAGTTCTTAAATATTGGTCTTTTCAATGTTCTGTTTGCTAAATTGCTAGTGAGAGAAAATTATGACAAATTAAATGATGTTTTGCTTGTTCTAGTGCATACATATCAGCGGCAAGAAGATTATCTCCTAGTGTCCCAAGGGAGCTGGAAGAGTATATTGCAAGTGCATACTCCAGCATTCGTCAAGAAGAAGCCAAGTCTAATACTCCCCATTCATATACAACCGTCAGAACATTGCTCAGTATTCTCCGCATATCAGCTGTAAGTAACTTTTTTTTTTCTATAAGTTTCTTTATCAGGTTCACAGAAATTAAGTTGGGTGCCGCCTGCCCAACGGTGATGGGGTTAATGGTCTATGTGCATGTCTACATTGTCTAACCAAAATATTATTCCGCCTGCAACAGGCGCTAGCAAGACTCCGTTTTTCTGAAACTGTTGCTCAGAGTGATGTGGATGAGGCACTGAGGTTAATGCAGATGTCAAAGTTCTCTTTGTACTCTGATGAGCGTCAAAGATCTGGTCTGGATGCCATATCTGATATTTATTCAATTCTGCGAGATGAAGCTGCAAGAAGTGGCCGAATGGATGTCAGCTATGCCCATGCACTGAATTGGATATCTAGGAAGGTGAGTTCATACTGCTCTAACTTGAATACTGTCTATTATGTCGTATAGTAGAAAATTATTTCTACGTGAAACTTGAGAAGGGTTCGGACTACCTGCCGGATACGTGGGATTCTAAAACTTTATAAAAACGAATAATCTTATTTCATTGATACAAGGAAAACAGGATAAGAAATATGTGACTAACAGAACAAGATGGTTGTTAGGACATCTTCAGGGTAGCTTAGGCTGAGTAAATACCTTTCTTAACTTTTGCACCAATTGTTTCTTGATTCTATTTGGAATTAATTACCGACAGAGAAACACCTGGCCATCAATTTGATGTATCTGCACTAGTATGTAATCTTGGCAATCTTCATAACTGAAAGACTAGTTTGTTTTAAAGTTCATTTTTTAGTTGTGTGACGTCAGAGTAAGGCCCTGTTTTGTTGAAGATACCTGGGTCATTTGCCCGCCAGATAATAATCTCCTGATTGCACTACTTTTGGCTTTCGAACAGGGGTACAGCGAAGCCCAGTTGAAAGAGTGTTTGGAGGAGTATGCAGCATTAAATGTATGGCAGATACATCCTCACACCTTCGATATCCGATTCATCGATGGTTGATGCACTTTTACACCCATGAAAAGGTGCCAGGCAATCTGGTTTCAAGAAGCTAGTGTTTTTTAGTGCTTGGTGAACTGTAGATCATATTTAGCATTCTGCTATTTCATGTAGTTTGATTTTACCAAGCCGATGTAGGTTCTTTGTATTGTTAAGAGTTGTTGCGATTTTATTTTGAGTGAATTTATTGCGTATTTAAATTAAATTAATGTGCTACAGTTAGGACTACAAATTAGAAGCACGTATTAATTGTTTGTTCACTGTAAAATCTATAAAGATGAGTAGATGACAAACTATTTGACATAGAATTATGTTGTGAATTTGCAACATACGAAACCGGAATTAGGATAACTGTTCGTCTCGTAGGTTGCGGTTTAAATTAGTCAGTAGAGGTTCCTGAATATTGATTCTAGAAGTTAGCTATACTTTCCACCCATGCAGTTCCCATTGCTATGAGTGATCTGTAGAGACATAGAACTGTCATGGCAACATGTTTTCCGGCTAGCGTAGCTTTCTTCACAAATTAATATTTAAATAAATAAAATTGCCTTGAAGAATTGAAGTTCAGACTATCTGAATGGGAATGCACTGGTGTAGGTCGTTTAGGCTGTCGGACGGTGATTTATAGATGAGACAACTATATATAAAATAAAAAAATTATTTTAAAACTTAAAAAGTAGGTGTTAATCAGGATACTTATATCACTATTGGATATCCAATAGTAATGATTCCTATTTACTTTTAACATTTATTACATTTAATAATTATAAATGAGTGTTAAGTAGATATTTGTTTTTTTTAGTGTTAGAATAACACCACCTATATAAAATACATCAATTCATTAAAAAATATATTATTCACCTCTTTGATAAGAGTTAAGAGATAATAAATATCTAAGGTGTTTGTTTCGTGATAATAAAATTAATAAATTTTTTCAACCCTTCATTGAACTGTGATTTTCAAGAAAGCAATTTAACACCTCAAAGCATACACTCCCCAACGCATTCGTGAAATTTATTTCATGTTTTCCAATTAATTTATATACAAAGTGACGTGGTTGAGTTGGGATACTTGATGGTTTGGTTAATATAAGGTCGGAGGAACGGCTTTTCAAAATCTCATTCCTTTTCCTTTATCGTGGCTACAAAATATATAACATCAACTGCTGGCAATCTTGAGTAAACTTCATTACGCAGTGCTTCAGTGAGTGATAAGACGTATTCAGAGTGCATTTTTTATTTTTTATTTTTTGGTATAGTTTTTTAGAGTGCATTTAGATTAGCTTTTTTCCTTTCTAAAAAATCAATTTGTTTTTCCAAAACAAAAGTGCTTGTATGTGTTTTTTAGGATGTTTGGATTAACTATTTAAAAAAAGCATTTCAAATTAAAAATGGTTTTACCACTTTAAACTAGTGATACCCAATTTCTAAAATAAGTTGAAACAGTAGTTTGTTAATTAATTAATTACCTTTCAAAACTATTTCTCATTCTTATTTATAATTAAAACTATATCCTTTGTTAAACCCTTAAAAAAACAATCACTCCTTACAATCACACACACTGACACACACATTGATTGATTATTGATAACATTGAGGAAATGAAAATTAAATTTTTTTAAATCTGGAATTGTTTGAATCATGTGAGTTCATGTGGTTTATATGTAGTTCATATAGTTTATGTGAAATTCATGTGTTTAAATCATATTTGGGATCACTTGGACCGCTTGAAGTTGAACAGCACCACCTAACAATATGAGTGAGCCTCATTGTTATTTATATCATCAAGGTATGTATTTGGTTCTAGCTTTTGATGACATGTTACTACACGTGATTGTGATTGATATCCATCAATAGCTTATTATGAATTATTCTGCAAATATAATTCATTTTATCACTTTTTATTTGTGACTATTCATGATAGTTACATAATTTATAAGTATATTTAATAATTAAAAGCACTTACTTTTCTGAAAAAAAAAAAAAAGCTCTACCAGAAAAAGTCAATGAAAAAAGTATTTTTTTTTAAAGCCAATCCAAACTCTAGCATGATTTCAGAAGCTATTTTTTGTTTTATGAAGCCCACAAGAAAAGTGAAGTCTGTTTGAAGTAGTCATTCCTTTCTGCTGTATACATGATGCATTGCTGGCTATTTCTATAGTTTCAAAGTCAGTTTATAAAGGCCTTCATATCTACCACTTCAGTTACGTTTCAGGCTTTCAGCTTCTCCGAATGCTCAATTAACAAATGCACTGCAATAATGTTAGCTAGTTAACCTATTCCGGGATTGTTGGAATACTCTCTAATCCTACCTAAATGCATATTGCTTCTGTACAGATCATATACATAGGGAATTAGCAGAAATACATAACTATCACTCTCTACCATATATGTTTCTGATGGCTTCAAGTAAATGCTCATTCCTAATGGGTTTGACTAAGCAATCGTCCATTCCAGCTTCTATAGTCATTTTTGCCTCTTCCCCAGTATTAGCAGTTAATGCAATGATAGGAATTCGAATCCCATGCGGCTTCTCTATCTCCCTTATCTGCCGCGTTGCCTCACATCCATTCATCACAGGCATCTGTTCAATCATCACCAATAATACTAATCAACTTGATTGATTTGCACATCTAATTATTTCAGCAATACATGAGTGAAAACATGCAGTTTTATAGATGGATACATGCAACAGGTCATATGAGTGGAAAGAGTTTAAAAACACTTGAACAATTTATCATTCTATATATATAAAAAAAAATGATAGGGAAAAACAAACGAAAGGGATAGAAAACATATGGCAGTCATTATTTACCTGGCAGTCCATTAATATGTAATCATATGGAGGATTGAGACAACCTCTAGCTAGACCCTCCTCAACTAGCTGCACAGCTTGCTCACCATTCTCACATTGCTCTACAGAGGCACCAAGCCGTTGCAAAGTAGCCACAGCTATCCTGCGTAACATTTCAACGTCATCAACCACCAAAATCTTCTTACCATTCAAGGGCTTGCCATCATTGCTTGAGTCACCACATTCCAATTTTATTCCTCCTTCATCAACTGAAGATATCCTTGACTTAGACATATCATGTCCAAAGGATTCTCTTGGTCCACTTTCTCCCTGTTCTCTACTAGAACTACACTCACCATACTCAGGAAGAATGGTTAGTCCCTGATATTGGTTTCTGTCACCTTCTCTTGGGATGTCATCTGTCATTGTGTCACATACAGTAAGGAGCACACTGAACCTGAAACAGGTTCCTTTTTCACCAATATTCTTGTCCACAATTCCAACATCTCCATGCATCAAACGTACCTAGTGACAGAATCAAATTAGTGTTGTTTTATTATTATTAATCCCAGATGTGTAAAGTGATAAAGTTAAGCAAATTCTTAAGCGAGCTTAACATAAGACAAAAGTTGTGTGATTCATACAAAACAACTTAGTTACCCGTGGATCGATATTATTTCCTACCTTTACTACATTAATTAACTAAGGTGTTAAACTGGAGGGAACCTTGTGGACAACTTCTTTCTTTTTCTTGTTCTTTTTTTTTTTTTCCAATATGGAGCACCTAAGAGTTTATTCACAATTTATTTGCGACAACCATAAAGAAGAGTGCAATTTGGTACCAATGACTGCACAATGCCAAGTCCCAAGCCAGTTCCACCATGGCCATGAGCGTTTTCTTTGACTTGCACATAATTCTCAAACACAGACTCGTACTTGTCCTTAGGAATTCCTTTGCCTGTATCATCCACTTCAAATGTAAAGCTCAAGCGACCTGGATCTCGTTGGGTTGAATTCATGGCTTCAATATCACCAAGTGCTTCATTTTTCCTAGAAAACAAGCATGACCAATGTCTCTTGAAGTTGCATGATTGGTTAGTAGCGACTACTGAGTTATCTAATGTCGACTCCTGCACCCATGCCCGAACTGCTATGTGGCCTTCATCAGTAAATTTAACAGCATTGTTCAACAAGTTGCACAAGACTCGTTTGAGTTTTATTTTGTCGCCCTTGGTGCGTGAATACCTGAGTACAGAGCCATTGCAAGGGTCTAACACAATATCCACTCCTTTCTTCAAAGCCTTGGGACGGTACCAATCAACTACATCTTCTAAGAGTTGGAACACATCAAATTCGTCTTCCTCAAGCTCCATTTTGCCTGCCTCAATTTTGCTTGTATCAAGTATAGAATCCAGGATTCCTAAATGTATAGAAAGAAAAATAATTTAGTAATGCCTTGAGAAGTGAATGCATAAAATGATATGACTGTATCCATGGATGAGAGATATATTTATACGGTAACAAATTTAAAATTTTCATCAATCGGGGTCTCCTATACTCTTACCCATATCATTGAGTGACTATTGACTAATGACTTATTTTATATTACATGCACCGCTAACTTATGATATAAATTATAAATTATCTTTGAGGATATGTGTGGTTGAATTATAACCACAAACTAGCAAAAGGTGGCAGTACTTTCTTAGAAATAAGGGTATCGATTATAGCACAATAAATTTATAATAGAAATGGCATTAAAATTAGGTTGTGAGTATTGCAACTTGTAAGAAAAAATAATAATAAGTCAGGTAATAATGGTATGGATTTAATTTTTATACACCGATAAGTGCAATATTTTTATACAATTATTTAATTATGTATTATCACATTAATCATAATAATTGATTTTCACATCTACTACTTGAAAAATTATACAAATAAAATAATGTGATTGAATGATTGTGTGGAAAACTTTAGTGCATTGAAATAAAATTCGAATGATATTCTAGTCACATGCATTTAGGGCAAGATGAATCATCAATGTTACCTAGTAAATCTTTGGTACCAGAGTCCATTCGTTTCAAGTTGGTCTCTAGTTTTGAACCAGGGACAACTTGCTGATAGGACATCTCTATCAAACCAGCAAGGCCTGAGAGCAAAGTACGAATGTCATGGCTGGCAGCGTCTAAAGCAAGGCTTTTGTACATACTCTTTTGCTCAGCTTGTTCAGTGGCTTCCTTTTCTCGCCTGATGGCTCTGGCACTTTCTGCACTTGTAAATAGAGAGCTGAGCGTGGCAGTGAATATCATGACCGTTATCACAATCAGCAGGATCAATCCATTTTTTATTACAGTTGATAACAAATTTTACCCCTCTATTTTGTGGGACAGCCACAACATACACCTGAAACATAAACCACATTAAAGCTAAGGCTTATTTGTAAATGATTGAATATGTAATGAGTAATGACTGATTTTCATACAAGGACTATAAATCTAAACTTCAAAATTGTATGCAGTGACTTCAAAATGTATATTAGTTATTATTGATTTTGAATTCAACAAATTGGAAGTGCTATAGTTGCACAAAATTTCTTAGGCAGAATGGCAGGCTTTAAATGAAATGATGAATTATTTTTCATCCATTATTTAATACATTCAGATTATTCCAAGAATACATAAAAAAAGGTAAAAACGTACCGATTCTATTCCCATTATATCAATGGAGGAGCAGTGCATTAAATACTCAACACCCTGAATATTCAAAATAGAAGCAACCACTCCATCTTTGCATGAGACAGCACCCTCATAAATAGTTTGATCACTATTCGCACTATTCATAGATTGGAAGGAAACCATATCATTAGAAATCTCCATAAGGGTATGTTGGACCCCTTCTACAAGCAATTGTCCATCTTTGGTAGCCAAATACAATCTTGCACCATGTTGACCAATATTAGTGAAAAAATCAGCAATTGGTGTTGCATTAAACCCTAGAGAGATCACTCCTCTTGTTGTTGTGATTCTAGCTGAACTAATGAACAGAAGATCGTGACCATTGTTCCACTTGGTTCCCAATGAGGCATACCCATTTGAACTATTAAATGCTTCCCCAACCCAACTTGCATTCATAGAGAGCTCATTACATATTGTGGCATCCCCATATAATTCTCCATTGTCACGACCTACATGCTGGATATAGTATTGTATTGCATTTGAGCCACCCCAATTAGAAGTTGATGAGTTTGAGTACATTGCCATAACATGGTCATCTTCAGCGTAGAATGAGAAAAATAAACCTTCTATCCCTATGTATGAGATTTGGGCTAAGTGAGGGACCGTCTCAAATGCTTGAAATAATAATGGAGCCACCTGCATCGATCATATCCCAAAACGATAAATAAAATTAATGAATGATTACAATCAAAAGCTGAAAGCAAAATACAATTATCTAATTAGCCGTGAATGGGAAGAACAAGAAGGACATATATGCACTAACAACCTTCGTCTCAATATCAGAGAATGAGATGTCAGTAGCTCTGAGAGTTGAACTCATGAGTCTTGCTAAATTGGTTGATGACGAATTCATAGGTTGCATGAGCCTAGCTAAGTGCTCAATTTCTGACTGGAGTTGAGAGAGAACATTTTCTGAATTCATATTCACACGATGCTCTAAACGTGTGATCGTGACATGCCACCAGCATGTCGCCAATGAGAAAAGAATTATGCATGCCTATGACAAATGTTTCGGACAGACAATACTGTGTTAAAAGAACAGAAACAGTATGTAGGAAAAGAATTTAAGAGGAAAAAAAACAAAAACCTCATTTTACTTTTAGCCCAAATTGCAGTGAAAAATTAGTTATACTGAGTATTGAAAGATAAGTACAATGTCTCTACCTATTAAAAAAGGAGATCATGAGAGATTTTTTAGTTCTAAGAGATTAATTTATTCCAGTCGTCAAAGACTAAAACATGATTTTTGTTAAGAGAAAGAAATAGTATTTAAACAACATAAGATTCGAATTTTTTAAAATATAAGCTAATATAATCTGACTTCACTTTATTGTATTTCTCATGTACTTTGTGCATGTCTTATTGGATGACCTTTTTCAGGGTCCAAATAAAAGAATACATACCGGTAGGAGCTTACATAATATTTGAGAGAGCATTCATGCACCATGAATCTTAACTACTGCTGCATTAATTTAAAATTAATTAAGATTGAATAATATTAAAATAGTTTTAATGCCTTTCCCCACCTTTATGATTTTAATTTTTAGGAGTATGTTAGAATCCTACTATTCCTGGAGCTTTGCCACTGCTACTTGTGCGTGACTATGAATACTAGTCTTACGGTCTTAGATAGGCACCCATGTCCCAATCAAATTTTGCCTAATGGTTAAAATTAGTGTGTTCTGATATTAATTACATGAATTATTGGAGAACTAATTCTCGAACTACACCAAACATTGGAGCTTTATGATCGCCTAGAAAATTTAATCTAAAAAATACACATTAAAAAAAAAGCGCAGACATGCAAATCTAGTTTGTTTAGGATGAAATATTCAATTCTAACATTAATTTACCCTGGAAGTTCTTTCTGTTGCAAATCAAAATAGAAAAAAAAAGAAGGAAAAAAACAAAATTCAAAATTAGAGAGTCCGAACTAGGATAAGACTAATGCCATGAATTAATAAGAAGAAAACATGTGCTGATAAAAGTATCACGAATTAAGAAATACCAGAAAGATGATGACAAGCGAAGGCCGCTTTAACATTGACAGGTAGAGATTCATTGGTTATTTGACCAACTTGTAGTCAACCTTCTGTATTAGAAAGAAACTACCTAAAGTCACATATGGACAATGTTAATATATGATACTTTAAGTAGAAAGTCGACGATGGAAATATAGAGAGTTATGTACGCGTAAAATTGAGAGGAAATCTATTTCTCTCTCAGGAAGATTTGATCTTCTTTTAGTAATATATATATTCTTTATATTAGAAACTCAGTCTTCATTCATAAGTCACAACAGACAACTACCCAAAATAGTTTCACTACTTTTTTAGGAAAAAAAAAATCCAACAATCAAGATGTGCTTATACCTCCTCTCAGATAATATATAATTAAACAACATATATATATATATATATATATCAAAAGTTGTTTTCATTATTGATTTGTAACCAATTACTAAACAGAAATTAAGTATTGTGTTAATTGTATTCAATGCGTATTTATCTACTATAAGATCGAGTGGTATGTCCGATAATAAGTAACAAGAACAGTATTTAAAGAAAGTTAGAGTGGTGTTATTCAAAGCAAGGGGAGGGGCTTTAATAGCTACTCAAATACTCATGCATACTCCATAATTCAACGGTGCTGGCATCATAATTATAACATAATACTAATAATAGAAGGCCATCAGCCATGTCTTTGGTCTTGTGATCCATTTGATAATTAGAGAGTGCTCTCATCTCCAAAATCAAGAAATAAATTTTCTCCTCTAGAAGTTGTTTAATTTTGTGGAGTAAAAAATCCTCCCTGAGGGCTTCATCATTTAAATATTGAGTAAAACCTCAAGTTAGATTTGAAAAAGCTGTGAAAGATCGTGAATAAAATAAATAAATAAATACGGGAGATGAATTTTAATCCTAAAAATTGCGTAACATCAAACTAAAATAAAGTAAATCTCTGAAAATCAAATTCATGTCACAGATCTTTTGAATATTAAATTAAAATCTCGTAATTCTTTTAAGATCAATTTAAAAGTTTTATTTTTAAGATAATCGAGGTAGTTAACATATTTGAAAAAGGTTATTATAGATTAATCATATATAGCAAACGAGGCCAACCTCATCACTCCACAATTTAATACAAAAAAAATAGTCACAAGATTTTTTAAAATTGACTTGTTAGAATCACAGAATAAATGAATAATTGAGTCTTATCATTTTATAACTTTTCGCTAAAAGTTTATGACTCTGATATATAGGGCTTCACATAGGGTGTCCATCCACAAAAGTCTTGATCCCTTTTTATTCTCACACCAAACACTAGTATCAGTCTTGAACAAAATCTTGATGATGATTAATATTCTTGAAATCAAGAAACATGAATTCACGGGAAAATGCAGTAAATTAATACGAGAAATAGTACTAATATAGGTGTGGATGAAACAAATGACAAAATATAAAACCTGTTTAGTTTGAATTTGTAATTTTCAGTCTTATTTTTAGTTTTTTAAATTATGTGAAAAGAATACTGAAAATTTAAAAAATTACAAATTTCAGAATTTCATTTTCAATATTTCATTTATAAAATTCTAAAATTTGAAAATAAAAACTAAAAATTAAAAACAGAATTCAAACAGGATGAACACCACAATTCTCAAAACCCACTTTTATAACTGTCATCAACATTGATCTTAAATTAAAGATGCATATAGGCATAAAAATCCACACACACACACAACCTGCAATTGATATATATATATATATATATATATATATATATATATATATATCCAGTAAAAGAAAAATAGATAGAGCACAAAACCTGCAATTGAAATAATTGTCAAACCTTGACTAAGGTTATTCTTAACGGCCTAACGGGTGATCTTCCATTCATACGCCAATCACTGTTAGTTTCTTTTTAACCGTTGACTGAGTGAGGGTCAAATTCAATGAAGAAATTCTTCCTTTCTTGGCTGCCAAAACAGAAGTCTTTCTTTCCACACAAGTTCTCTTCTCTTCTTTTGACTCTTTGTCGCCTCTTAAATACTATAAGCTTGTCTCATTGTTGGTCATGTAGCAACATTACTGTTACACATGTTGAAGAATATTTAAGGTATTTGGCACACACGCCTTTTGTTAATTTTCTTTCTGCTCAGAAAACCGGCACGCTGTTTTAACTAGCACTATCCGAGCAGTTGGATACATCGCAATACTTGGTTGTTAGGTGAAAATAAGGAAAGGATTTTTTTTCCCCAATTTATTCGCTTTTATAATCTAGCTAGATTTAAAAATACGATTCTGTTTTTAAATGATTATTACAATTAAATGTTTCTGTAGTTTTTCACGAAGAATTATTTTTGGCATACGTTGATATTAGAAGGATACAATTCTCTTCTCATATATCTTTGTATTCAGAGACGGAGCTAGATTGATTTTTCAGAAAATTTTAGGGCATTGTCCCCCTCCCATACACTAGAATCCACTCTGCTTGTATTGTTGATCTATTATTTTGTCTTAGATTTATACTGTGCTACTGTACCTAAAACATTGAATCTAATAACTTTACTCGTATAATAAAAAATAAAAAAAAAACGAATCATTAGAATTTAAATGAAAATTCAATTATTCTGAGAACAAAATATTTCTTTCGCTGCATAACAAAAATGAGTATGTGCCATATAAAACTTCACTGAAATATATTATAATTTAAAATATAAAATTTATTAAAAATATTAGAGTTTAATTTTGCTATATTAACAATGTAAAATACTAGTCTTATATTGTCATCAATCAAAATTTCTTATTTGTATAATTTTTCAAGTATTGGGTAGAAGAGTCAACTATTATAACTAGTTTGACAATATATGATTGGATAACTTTATAAAAGTTTTTACATTAGTACATAAAAAAATAAATCCAAAATATTATTGTAATGTATTTTCTAATTTAATAAAAGAAAACTAGTAACATGTTAGAATAAATCTAGGTGTTAGAATAAATCTAGGGACAAAGCCATGAATTTTGGGGGAGGGAGACCAAATTAATTAACATAAACAATATAAAATAAAATAAATTGTCATATATATAGAAATAATAAAATGAGTCATTGTGTAGTTTTTTCATCCAAATTATTAATAAGTTAGAGTTTATTTTATCATTTATCATATATTTTCTTTCACAAATGAGTCAATAATTTTTTTCTTAAAAATCTTAAGTTCAATCTAAAAAAATATGTGTATCATTTAAAATCAAAATAGAATATCATAAAAAAGTTAATGAGAGAAAAATAAGTTAATAAAAAAATCTTAAAAAATATATTCTATAGATATTTATATATTTCATACTTCTATATCATACATTATATTGTACCAAAAAATTATTATTATGTAGAGATAACTGAATTTAAAAAATAATAATAATACAAAATATACATACAATTATGTGATAAAAGTACCAAGTTTGGGGGACCACCTTCCCTCCACCTCAATATGACTATACATGTGTGAGTGTGTGTGACTTTCAAGTTTCATTATTCACGTTAATTATTTTTTAAAAACAAGTAATGTCACGGTTAGATCATTTTAATAATGTAAAATATATATTTTAAACATGTAGTGTTTAGTTATATAAATATTTGTAATCTGACATTATAAAAACAAAAACAAATTAGATTTAATTTTGATATGCAACGATATAAAAAATTTATACATTTATTCAATCATGTATTGTTATATTGAAAAGTTTTATTAACTTCTACCCACATTACTTAAAAAGTTATGCATATGAAAAGATTTGATTGGTTCTTGGGTCTTTTTTTTGGATATGGGATTTTGAGGGTGTATTTATATCAATATGGTGTTTTAGAAAAAGATCACGCAATATGATTTTTGATATATCCAAAGGCGGATTCAAATAATAATCACATCTTCAAAAATAATAAAGAATCAGGACGATCATAGTACAATATATTCAAAATTAACAGGAATGCAAAAAGGATTAGAATTTGATGCAAATTAAAAGTCTTGATTATAAAATAAATAATATAATCCGCCAGGCGGATTCTATAAACACCATATACAAGTAAATTTAATCATTATCCCATAAGTGTAAATCACCTACCAAAACATCATATACAAATTATTTTTGGTTTTTTATGAGTCAATGAATCACAATTAAACTTAAACAAATTATTCCATTTCTTACTAACTCTTTAGATTGAAAGGAAATGAGATTTTGAACCTACAACCTTGTGGTAAACTATTTGAATCCCTGTTAATAGTCGAATTGATAGCTTATTATTGTTAACTCTTACCCAAGCTTCTTAAGCAACCAATAAAAAATCATGGACGATCATATATCTACATATATATAGATGATCAAGTAAGAGGAGTGCTTATATAAGAGTAAGAAGAGCAAATTTGGATTGTAAATTCTGCATTAATGGTAAAAAATAAAACATAAAGTCATGTGATTTTTTTAAGTGATCATATAACCTTCCAATCCTAACTATTCGTATATGGTTATAACACTGATTTGATCCTTTCACTAGATTTGATACTCTAATCGTGTATTTGGTTAGGGTAAAAAATGGGAGTAATTTTTCATGGATGAGTTTCATATGTAATTTTAAACATGAAATTCATTAAAAGAAAATTTACCCTCTATTTGGAGTGAAATAAAAGAAGAATGTTTCCACCTAGGCACCTTAAGTAGCTTCAAGCGGACCTGATAGAATAACTGTCTAATAATGAAGGCGTGTCACTAAAGCCTCTTGAAAGTTTTGTCAGGTTCTCACTCAGCTATTATTTGCATAAAGATATTCTATTACCTAGTGGACAAAAAAATCTCCAGTGATATGACATGAAGAGACAAGAAAAATAAAAAAGTGTGGGAAGTTCCTTCATGAGGAAGTACTATCCTCTACCTCTAGGCCACCTTTTTTCTATATAAAGGATAGAGAAACACAATGGATGGAGGAGGAACCCTCCATCTTCTTCCCTATTTTGGTTATTCTAGAGTGAGCTCTCTTGCCTCGTGGCGAAGTTCTGAACCCTCACCCAAAATATTTGGAAACTCCACTTGGGAGGCAAGGGAGCATCACAAAAATTCCAAAATCCATAATTTCTAAATGGTTGCAACATTTGCTTCAAGAGCGGAGAAACCGCCGTCTATCATGGATCGACAATGATGGAAGGCAACAAGGGCAACAATCTAACCATGGTTGCTTTCACCACGCCCGGCACGAGCTTAGTTTCCGACGAAGAGCGACTTTGACAAGGAGCGGCGGTAGTCTAGTGACATACCCATTCGATATAGCAAGGAGGATGTCACCAACCCTTACCACGCGAGCTCTTCTCTGGCATCAAGCATTTGCTACGGAATCCACGAGCATCAGCGCTAACCCCAAACTCCACCCTATTCTCTCTTTCTTTGTACTTTAAATCCCTAAATCCCCAATTGCTAATATCAAATCCTCTACTATTTTTTTGAAGGTTTTCAACAAGACGAGTGGCTTCCTCTCAGCATCCCAATGGCATTACTAACTTGCAAAAAGAAGAAAAAAAAAAAGAAGGGGGAGGAGATGCAAGCTCGGCCTTGCTATTGATGAGTAGCACTAACGGTATGGGCAAACATGAACTAAAAACCCAATCCGAGGACATATGGTCCCATTGATTGTGCATTTCCCTGGTGCTTGACCCAAAGGCGTACACTTGTGGTTTACCTTTCTTGATTCACTCCATTCATAAAAAAAAAATTTTATGTCAAAAACCTGGACATGTTTCTCTTGCCTCATGGGTTTAGTTTGCATGACTTTTAAATGGACTAGCATCTTTAAAAAACTTCAAGAATTAAAATACAAGTCTAACACTGCCTAGGTATATAATAGCTACAACTATTGGTTTAGTCACCAAGTTTAGGCTATAATTTGATAATCTTTATTATCATTAGTTTGAAAAATAATTTAGAAGTTTTTTTTTAATGATAAATGAAGTGTTCATTATGATGAAGCTCAAGAAATGGAAATTATGAATTGTACTTGATGCAATATCCCTATCTATTGTATTAGTATATTTTAATATTACAAATTGTGGAGGAAGCTGATTATAACAACTCTTATCTTTTAAATGGTGTCTTGGAGTAAATGATCTATTTGGGGACCCATGACTTGAGATATGATCTTTTGTGGTCCTCGGGTGTTTAGGCTATGTCCTATGTTCGATTTTAGTGCTTTTTTTTCTTCTCAAAGTTAGATGTTTGCAACTTCTCAACACACCCTCTTCCATTGGGTATTTTTTGCTTTTTAGTTGTATGCGTTGGTTGAAATACAAGGTTGTATTACCCTGTATGAGCTATTGTGGAATTTATGTAGTTTGCTCAAATCCAATCATAATAAACTGGAATATTGCTTTCTTATATGTATATGATATATTGGTTTTTATTGCCTAATATGCCTGTGCTTGAACCTAAAAGGAGCTAATGTTTACCTATAAAATATGAACTCCTACATTCAATACTCCATAAATCCCCAAGACATTTGAAAACATAAAGATATGCGAGAAGGATACTCTACAATAGGAAAGAAATGTTGACACCCTCTTGTTTTTAATTAAAAATTTTAGGACATCCAGATTGAACTATTTAGCACCTTGAAGGATGTCCAGAGAAGACATGTTGTTTAAACGGTGAAGTTGGGCAAAGCTTGATGCCGCCCAAAAGGTGATGCTGCTTACACGGCGAAGCAGCGCAAAGCGCGATGCCACCTAAACGGCGAAGCCACGCAAAAGGCGATCCTGCCTAAACGGCAAAGCCACGTAAAATGCCGCCTAAAATGGTGAGGCTTTTACCAGAATGGTGCATATCTGGCACGTGAGCCATTGTCGCCGCGTTGTGTGCGAGGCTATACCAGGTTGGTGATCCTATCGCTTAAGTGATGGACAATTTCCGCCTATGCGTGCTCCTAGAGGTGTGAACGATGCTATAACGCTTAGTGATACTCCGCTTAGGTGATGAACAATTTTTGCCTGTGCACGCCTCTCCTCCGCGTTGTGAGCGAGACTACACCACCGCTTAAGTGATGATCAATTTTTGCCCATGCGCGCCCCTACCGCCGCATTGTATGCTAGGCTATATCACCGTTTGGTGATACCGCCTCTTAGGTGATTAACAATGCTCCCTACGCGTGCCATTGCCGTTGCATTGTGTCGAGGCTACACCGTTTGGTGATAAAAAAATTCCACCTGCGTAAGCTTTTACGCCTCGTAGTCAAGTGAGACTTTACCAACTTATGACATGAATTAACTTCCTTATTTGAGAGCTAAAATTCGGCCCAAAGATAATCATGCTACAAGGAGATGCAAATTGATGGAAACTTGTAGTAAAGTCCACAACAATGTAGAAATGGTTGCAAATGCTCAATGAGAGCCACACCTCATTAGCTTGGGGCTAATGTTTGGGAGTAACCCCTCGGCAGAACTCTTGGCTAGACCCTCGGTGGGGAATGTGGGTTCCATGGCGGTGATCCCTAGGCGGGACTCTTGAATAGACCTCAGGTGGGGACCCTTAGGCGGGACCCTAAGGACGACCCCTAAGTGGCGACCCTCAATGGGAACCCCAGGTGACCCCAAAGGGTGTATGATTGAGGAAGTATAAAGCTTCATTTCATCACCTCTTATCACATCGGTTACCTTTACCCGAGGGGCAAAACCGCCTCATTCAACCAATACATGGATGATGCGTAAGCACTGTGATGTAACAACTTTCCTCGACTTCTACATATAAATAGTTAATAAAGAAGCATAAGAAGGGGATAACCAACGTGCGAAACCCCTAGGCAAAGGCCTTTAGGTGGAGATAGCTTGAGCTACTTTAGGCGGAGACCCTTAGGCGGAGATGCCTTAAACTCCCTAGGTCGGAACATATAGGAGATTACAATAACAACAACAACATAGCCTAGGTTTGCAATGTCCAAAAGAGTAAACAATTAGTGAAAATAAAGGAATGAATTATATTCAACAAAGAGCTACACCTCTTAGTTGGCAGGGGACTAATGTTTTGGAGTGAAATAAAAGAAAAATATTTTAGCCTAGACACCTTAAGTAGCTTTAAGTGGATCTGATGGAATGTTAACAATGGAAGCATGTCACTGAAGCCTCTTGAAAGTTTTGTAAGGTATCTAACTTAGCTCATTATCCAACGGATAAAGATATTCTATGACCTAGTAGACCAAAAATACCACCAGTGATATGACATGAAGAGATAAAAAAAAAAAAAGGTGGGGAGGTTCCTTCATGAGAAAGTACTATCTTCCACCACTGTCTTAGGCCACCTTTTTTCTATATAAAGGATAGAGAAACACAATGGATAAAGGAGGAACCCTCCATCTTCTTCCTCGTTTTGGTCTTTCAAGAGTGAGCTCTCTTGTCTCGTGCGAAGTTCTGAACCCTCACCCCAAATCACCTCAATTTCATCCCTCAACCAAACATACCGTAAATATGAGAAGAGTTAATCTTTTTAAGCACCGATACTTATTATATTATTTTTTTGAATTTTTTGTTTTTTTTATTGTCAGTGGAAAAGAAATTAGTAACTACTTAATAATAAATATGAGATGTGCTATCCTCTTCAGAAAAAACATTCTTTCTCCATGAAAATATAGCACCATTCATCCATTTTTGGGTAAAGATTCGTTGGTCTCTTCATGTTTGGGAAGGGACAGCGTTAATCATCTCCTCTTATACCATTAGATTTAATATCAAAGTAAATGAATGGATGAGATTCAACAAATATTATACATACATTTAATTTTAAAAGTTAACATATTTGTTACTTGTTAGTTTCCCAAATCTATCATTTCTTTCTTCCCTCTAATCTTCATCAAGCACCACCCATCATCACCATTTCGATGACTTACAAACCGAACACGGTAAAGACGCACAATTATGCCAAGTAACCCAATTGGACATCTCATCAATGTTGTATGAGTTCCTTTAAGCCAAAAGCTAAATAAACGAGTTATTGAAGATTTTTCTTTTTCAATTGAAAAATGCGATTAAGAATAGGCATCAATCCCTTGAGGTGGTAATGATCATTACCAGTTACTAGAAAGAATTGCAAACTTTCAATTGCAAGGGTTGCAGCTATGGTCGAAAATTGCATTGTGTTTTTCATAGTTTTCAGAATAGATTTTAATCATCGCAAGACATTGGGTCATTGGTTCAACCGGTGGGTTTGATGAACAGATTTAATTAAGTACATATATAAAAAAGAATTTAATACAAATAGATATATAATATATATAATTTTTGTTAAATAATGAAAACAATATGGCATAGTGGTTGAGCACTTCCTTCACCTTCCCATGGGTAGGGGTTTGATCCTCCTAGATGGAATTTTGGGATTTTTTCTACAATTTCATGCCTTGCTTTATGTGCATCTTGCTTTGCCATGTGGCTGATTTTCATTGGTTCAACTTTGCCCACTGGTTTGACCAATAATTGGACTAGTTCGATGCAGGCCGATTCAATTGCCAAACGAACTCTGACCAATGTTCGGTTCAACGATTTTGATTCAAATCGGCCTATTCGGTCTTATTTTTAAAAGTATGGTTTTTTTGTGGCGCTAAGAAAAGAAAAAAAGGCCAATTTATTTTTATAATGACAAATGAAAGAAGACACCCGAAAACCCAAATGAAGAAAAAAATTCACAAACAATGAAGAACATTAACGGGCAGTTTCCATCTCCGAGTTCGATGACAACATTGCTCACCAAGCGTTGGCGGAGACATGGGCAAAGGATGGCATCGCGAGAACCAATGTGCGGCATGATGATATTTGTAACACCCAAAAATCATTTAAAAATCAATTTGAGCTTTGTTATTCATAATTTTAGAAATCTAGTACAATGATGATGAGGGTGGCCCAATGGACCTCTCAAAAAAAAAAAATAAATTCGGGCCGGTGAATAGTAACTTTATGGGCCCCGCGCCCGGGACGCTGAAACCCTAGATTCGGGCCAGAAATGCCTGAAATTAGGGAAACATGGGAATGAGGTTAGGAATATCTAGAATGATAATTTTATACTTAAAATTAATTTTCGGGTAATATCGGTTTAATCGGTACGTGTTTCCTGTCGGCAAGGTTTAGGTGCAGTTCTTGAATGAAACTTGCATAGCAAGTTGCCACCTAAGGAGGACAAGTGTGTGGCTTGAGATGTGCCACACAATTACACCTTTATGACTAACCAATAGGAATTGCACAAAATTACACTAATTATCTTCAAAGAAAATATTTTGGACTTGAAAATTCTATGTATTTTGCCCTAAACTCAAAATATCAACATCTTATCATTCCCTTCATCACAATTTCGGCCAGACCTCTCTAAGCACCCTTCCTCCATTGTTCTTCCTCTCAAACTCCATTAACAAGCTTCAAGCTTGCAAAACCCTAGCTCAAAGTCACTAAAACCACAAATTCTCTTCACTAAACTTATTCTATTCATCATAACCTACAAATCTAACCGATTATAATTTGAATCCATCACTTTTTCCAACTTTGAGGGCACACAATCAGAGGTTAAAGGAAGGGTTTGAAGTTGGTGGGGAAGCTTTGAAGTGAAGCAAAAGCATTCTAGAGCATCCTTTGGAGCATAGAGCTCAAGAGCTCTCAAAGTAGGGTTTCTGCCTGCCTTCCTTGTGAAATTTTTCAATTCTGTTTTGGCTTGCCCTAATTCCGAAAATTTTGATGATATTGATGATTAACATATTGATATTGATGTATGAATTTTTTTTGTTGTGTTTGGATGGTTTTAAAATGGGTTTTCTCTCAAGTGAAATTGGAACTAGGTTGCTGGGTATTTGCTATAATTCAGAACTCTTCACGAATTTTCTGGAAATTTTGTGGGTGGTTTCATGAGCCATGAAAATTATATGTTGGATTTAACATCTTAAAATATTTACATGAATTTTCTTGGGTATTGATTTTAATGTTTACGTCTCAAAAAAATCAGAAACCAAAATGAGGTTAAACATGCTTGAAATGTTGAAGCTGAAGCACTAAAGTTGCCCAATTTTATTATCATAGAAAATGATTGAATTAGCCCTTGAAAATTTTACACGAAGTTAATAACATGTTGAAGTATAACTGTAAATTTTTTTTGTACATTGGTTCCATCAATTTCTAGGGTTAAAAATTAAGGGAACCCGGATCTGGTCTGTGAATTGGTGGCCCCTGACCACTAGATTTGTATATTTCCTGAAGTAGCTATAGGCCGTTTGTCCTGAAATTTTTACAGTTCTCCTAGACACATTAAAGTGTCATATAGAATTTTCGTGGCTCTTGGGATAGTCGTTTGACATGGCAATTAAATGTTGTACCCAAACAGTAATTCTCCAAGGTGGAATGTGAGAATGACTGGAAATTTATGATAGTTTGATATCTATTCCAAGTCTATGATATATGAATGCATGATAGTGACTTTAAAGTTTGGTTTATGAGAAATGAATGAGAGTCACTTGTGATTGACGGTATATATATGTTTGAGACATTATGAAATTCAAAACTATGCTAACGTATATAGTAAGGTGAGCTTGAGGATGATGTATGTACCAAGTGAAGAATAGGTCCCCTTTAGTGTGTAAAGGGCACGGGAAGGTCCCCTGAATGTGTGAAGGGCACGGGAAAGGTCCCTGAATGTGTGAAGGGCACGGGAGAAGTCCCTGAATGTGTAAAGGACACGGAAGAGTCCCTTTAGTCTAAAAGGGCACAAAAGGTCCACTTGAATGTCCAGAGGGCACGCAAAGTTGAAAAAATGAATTATTATGATATTGAGTAGTATGACATACTATGCCTCGTGATTGAGTATTAAAATAAACCCACTCGGAAGAATGACTTTTGAACTAAAAAATGAACCTTTGATATATGTTGCATGCTCACAATTTTACTAATAACGGAAAGTGGCTGGGATGATAACGATGACGTTGTGAATTGTGTATTTGGGGAAACTACTTCCTGAAATTTTATAATATTCTCACCCTATGTGTTTGTTTTCGTGTCGCCTAGGTTAAGCAGGGGATGGGATCCTGCTATGCAAAGGAGTGTAGGATTGCTGTATAGCAGTTCCTGTTTTATTCTGTTGTACTTAGTGAAATGAGTATGTATGTAAATGTATTAGAAGACGAGATATGTACTAAAGCTCATAGAGGAGCTTCCTTATGTATTTTTAGCTGTATGTTTAATAAACTTGATGTTTACTTGTAAGATGTTTTAATAGAATTACACTTAGTTATCTTGTACATAAATTGAGCTTACTATAGATAATTAAGAGAGGTCCATTAATTAACAAGTAACATTCTCGAGTATGATATCATAGCTTAAGAATGGAGTTGTACTTGGGAGGATGTTACAATATTGCCCAGAGATGAAGGCAAATGACATCCCTCCCTTCCATTTTAGCAAATGGCAATAAATGAAAGTGTTTAGAGGTGGTCATGGTAAGGAGCGGCAATGTACTTCAAAAACAGGAGCAGCAACCCAAGATATTGGCCATTTGTAATTATTAAAGTTTAAAAGGTTAATTTTGGAATTATGGCATGGGGACTAACATTGGTCCCAAACATAAAGGTAGCGTTTAGTAGTTGTCTCTTGGACAAAAATATGAAGATACTTGAGACATAAACTTGTTTGATAAAGGAAACAGGAATACGGGATAGAAATACATAAAATTTATGTATTTCCAAAAATTAGGAACATGATACTGATAAAAATTTAATTTTTTTTTCTTCTAACAATACCCCTATACATATTTAATATTCTCCAATGTGTCCTCACAACCATGGGTGGTGTCGCGGCGGTTGGCAGTGGTCCTGACGATCAGGACATAATGTCTTTTATCATGTATTTGTTGTTTTGTCCATACATTTTGAAACAATACACAGAAATAATTATCATGTCTTATACTCCATAGTAGATAAAAAAATCAATGACTATCGCCCCAATTTAGTCCTTGAGATTTATAATGGGGACAACTTTGTTCCTCAAATTTAGAAAGTCCTATTATAGTCCTTCAAATTTTACAAATGAGAATAAGTTAGTCATTCTATTAAATTGTTGTAAGCCATAATAGAAATGTTCATGTATTTTGTTAATTTACTTATGTATATTGTTAATTTTTACGATAAGTCATAACTTTTTCACTTCTCTTTATGTGCAGAATAAAAGACAACTTAAAGTAAAAAACCAACAAAGTAAGGACCACCTATGAAAATTGACAATACATGTATGGTAAGTTAACATAAAATGATTAAATTTTTAAATCTAAAAAATTAATTTATCTCTCACTATAAATTTAAAGAACTAAATTAGGGTTTTACTCAAAATCATTTATAAGGAACAACATGGATGATACATAATAATTAGAGAGGATAAATGTGGAAAAACTTCTACGCCGTGAATACATAGAAACTAAATCCTTTTAATTTTTAATTTTTAATTTTTGCTGGTTTTTACTTTTTACAAAGTGTAGAGCGTGCGCGCAGGGCTTGAAAAAGAGATGGAGCAAAGAGCGGGGCAAGAGTAACGGAGAGGTGAATTCCCGCCATTTGCCAGAAACTTTCCCGCCACCTTTATGTTATGGCTTTATCATCATCATTTCTTATTAGTGCTCAACACTCCGTGATGCTTCGAATACTCCATAGATAGATACTCATTGTGATTAATCAGTGAGCTCAAACCCTCATTCTTTGCTTAACTCAAACACACACACACACACACGGAGAAATTGACTGATTGTAATTTGCAAGCAAAAAACAGAGCCAATGGGTCCGTCGCGTCGCAACAGCAATGGTCGATCGCCTCTGGTGAATCAACAGCGCCAAATCACCGCTTTCTTCTCCAAACCAACAGCTTCTTCTCCTTCTCCTTCTCCTTCCCCCATTCTCTCCAACAACAACAACAACAACAACAACAACCACCCTAATACACTAAACCCTAACCCTAGCCCATCCCCTCCCACCCCTTCCCCTTCCAACCCCAAACGACAAAACCGCAAGCCTCTCCTTCTCATTGGCACTTCTCCGTCGCCCTCCCCTTCTTCTTCCTCTTCTCTCTATGCCAACGACGTCGTCGGCAGAAGGATCAAGGTCTATTGGCCTTTGGATAACGCCTGGTACGAAGGCACTGTTAAATCCTTCGATAATGTTACCTCAAAGCATTCGGTTCTATACGACGATGACGAAGAGGAATCTCTCGACCTCTCCAAGGAGAAGATCGAGTGGATTCCCGATTCTTCTTCCTCCGCCCCTAATAAGCTCAAACGGTTGCGTCGCGGTGCTCCCGCTGTTAGGAAGATGGTGATTGAGGACGACGATGTTGAAGAAAGTCCCAAACAAGAAGAAGAAGATAGTGATGGTGATGCTGCTGATGATGATGATTCTAGTGATGAAGATTGGGGGAAGAAGAATGCCGTGGTTGAGGACGCTGGTGAAGAAGAAGAAGAAGATGTGGAGCTGGTGGAGGAGGAGGAGGACGACGAAGAAGATGATCGTGCAGTGAAGTCTAAAAGAAAGCCAAGCGCGAAGGTGGAGCCAAAGAAGCGGAAACTGGGTGGTGCAGAGAAACCGGAGCCTGCAAAGAAGAGCAAGAGCGTCACTGAAGTTGGTGGTGTTAAGGGAGGACGCTTCAAGTTTTCAATGTTGGAGCCTACGATTAACTTGGAGAGTGAGTGACCGTGTTTTTTTTTTTTTTTTTCTAACCTATGTCATTTGAAACCCATTTTTGAATTTGTTGAGACTATGTAGTGGTCCTAATCATTTAATAAGTTTTATTTATTTATTTATTTTGTTCGGGTGGGCATTTTGGCTTAATATGGGAATTTTCAAGTTTGGAAGTAATTTGCTTATGTTGTCTGTCAAATAAGGAAGGGAATGGTTTAAAGTACAATATGTTATTTGTCATTTGTTTTTGTCTTTTACTTCAATGACTTGAGTTTCAAGAAGCTCATTCCAATTATACGGTTGGATGATGTCACTGACCAACTAAAACAATGTAGAGAGATAAATATATTTTGCAATTTTTAATTTAAGACATGTTCTTGCAGTTAAAAAGACATCTAATGGTGCTGACAATGTTGCAAATGGTGATGCCTCTGAAAGATTTGCTGCTCGTGAAGTGCAGAAATTCCGCTTCCTCAGAGAGTGAGTGCTGACTGTAGGGATGTACTCTTCCTGGTCAAGTCTTGCTATGCCTAAATTCCTGTCTTATTTTTCTTAAGGGATTAGGATGGCACACCATATTGACATTTTCTATATATGTTGTTCTTGTCTCAGCTGTTATTGCTATTTTTGTAAGGCTTTTAATTTGTTGGTATATGTTATAATTTTGTGGTGCTTTGTATGAATATGGTCTTGGAACAGAGATCGCAGAGATGCCAAACGAAGGCGTCCGGGGATGAAAATTATGATCCAAAAACTCTCTATTTGCCTCCAGATTTTGTTAGGAGTTTGTCAGATGGCCAGGTAATTACTGCTCAGGTGTTAGGGTGGAATTGTTAAGTTTTTTATGTGCATATGATTTATGTGGTCATTTGATGAATGCAGAAACAGTGGTGGGAATTCAAGTCGAAGCATATGGACAAAGTTTTGTTTTTCAAGGTTTGAAGTTGGCTAAGTTTTGTTGGTTCTGTTAACCCATTCCTACAACCAAATGAATCTTTGTTTCCACTTTTGTTGGACCAGATGGGTAAATTTTATGAACTTTTTGAGATGGATGCACATGTAGGAGTGAAAGAGCTTGACCTGCAGTATATGAAGGTTAGTATGAATGTTCTAAAGATGTGGACTTTCTTAAGAATCTTAAGATACACTATTTGCTTACACCAAGTCATGCATATTAACCATGGACATTAAATCATTAACCTCTGACCAGTACTGCATTTAATTTTTCTCTGTAATGTCTGTTTTTCTCATGATATTGCTTTACATGTGACTCTTCTCAGGGAGAACAACCCCATTGTGGATTTCCAGAGAGGAACTTCTCAATGAATGTGGAGAAACTCGCTAGGAAGGTCTGCCTCATAAATGACTTTTTGTCTGTTTAATCTCTGCTATTATTCTAATGAACAATTCAACAAGCATGCCTGCAACTGGGGAGGAACTTACTGAACTGCTTCAGCTGTGCAGGGTTTTCGAGTTCTTGTTGTGGAGCAGACTGAAACACCTGAACAGTTGGAGCTTCGTCGCAGGGAGAAGGGCTCTAAAGATAAGGTCTCATTACATCTCACAATAACCAAAAAAGTCATCCTTGTCCATTTTGAATCCTGTTTTTGCATCTTTGTTTTACTATTTTTTTTTTTTTTCAGTTTCAGCATGAGATTCCACTTGATGGTACTTATTGTTGATAGAATTACCATGCTCTCTGATAGATATGTTTTTCTTCTAGGTTGTGAGACGTGAAATATGTGCAGTGGTTACAAAAGGCACATTAACTGATGGAGAGTTGCTATCAGCAAACCCAGAAGCTGCATATTTAATGTCACTGACTGAGCACCATGAAAACAATGCAAATGAAATTTCAGGCCGTATGTATGGTGTCTGTATTGTTGATGTTGCCACAAGCAGAGTCATTCTTGGACAGGTGTGACTCTACACTCTACACATTTTGACTATCTGGAAAGATTTGCATTCGCATTACCTTGTTCAAAATCTTGGATGAGATCTGCAAATGTCATCATGCTGTGAAGCATCTAATATTTACCTTTAAGGGGAATGAAGAGAGGAGATTGATGTGGGTGGGGCTTAAGGTCTTCATGGTGTTGGATATTTTTATTTCAAGGATATGTTTTTTCTTTATATTCATTATATGTTTGCTCAGACCCTCAATAGTGGGTTGGTTGATTCATTCTTTCCTCCATGCATTTTTGGGATTTGTTATCATTTTTAATTTTTCATGGATTTATTTGGAAACTGAGCATAATATTAATACTACTATACACCTAATTTATCTTCCATTTGCTTATATGATCACTATTGCTAAAAATGGTGTTGGTTTCTCTGCATGGTAGTTTAAGGATGACTTGGAGTGCAGTGCCTTGTGCTGTATATTGTCTGAGATCAGGCCAGTTGAAATAGTGAAACCTGCTAAAGTGCTCAGTGCTGAAACAGAGAGAGTACTGATGAAGCATACTAGAAATCCTCTCGTGAATGAATTAGTTCCAGTTGTGGAATTTTGGGATGCTGAGAAAACTGTGGAGCAATTGAAGAGAATTTACAGGCACACTAATGTTGCTAGTGCAGAAGATAATGAGTTAGGTTGCCTGCCAGATGTTTTGCTAGACCTTGTGAAAACTGGCAATGACAGTAAAAGTGCACTTTCAGCACTAGGCGGTGCTCTCTATTATCTAAAACAAGCTTTCCTAGATGAGACACTGCTTAGATTTGCACAGTTTGAGTTACTCCCATGTTCTGGTTTCTGTGATCTTGCTTCGAAACCATACATGGTTCTTGATGCAGCTGCCCTGGAGAATCTTGAGATTTTCGAGAATAGCAGAAATGGAGATTCTTCGGGTACGGTTGTCATTGATTATCAGTGCCTGTTTCTTTTTTTTTTTTTTAAAAAACTTCTAGGGTAATATTTATGTTTATTTATTACTGAAATGATGATATCTTGTAGCACGCTGTATGCCCAATTGAACCAATGTGTCACTGCATTTGGAAAGAGATTGCTAAAGGCATGGCTTGCAAGACCATTATGTCATGTACAGTCAATTAAGAAACGCCAGGAAGCTGTTGCAGGTTTAAAGGTAGGTTTCTAGGCCATGCATTTTGCTTCTGCTTTTAATGATCCGTCAAGACATAGTGAATCTTTTTAAAGGTTTTCTTGCTATACCACATCCTAGGTTAATGAAGCAGGTTTCTTTTGGATGTTTAATTTTTGTTAGTAATGGCTGGTTGTCCTCATTTGTATTATCTTTACTTTTGTCCCACTTTTGGCTGTTCCATTTTAGAACTTTTCGTTTTTCTTTTTGGAGCACTATTCATCTGAAATTTTGGTTTTTGGAAATTGATCTGTAAAACAATGATTGCCTTAACATATTTATTTATGTTTATGCCCTAATAAATTGCTCTATCATTTCTTTGAGATCCTCTCCATGCCAACTTATGTAGATCATGGACTTGATAGATTACTCAATTTGCTGTGTTCAGTAATATTGAGTATTTCTCAAGCTTGTGCTCAAAATCTGCTTTTCTTGTGTTTCTTTTAAACCCATATACAGACGAGTTGCCTGTTGTCTACAGTTTTGACAGTTACTAAATGATACTCGGCTAGATAGATCTGATCATAATCATCAGATAAAGACTCAGTACATAATAGTAATTGCCTTGACATGTGATTTGTTTTAGGGGCTGAATTTACCTTATGCACTAGAATTTCGAAAAGCATTATCCAAGCTACCTGACATGGAGCGGTTGCTTGCCCGCATATTCTCCACGAGGTAAAAGATATTTTTGCAACAACTAAGTGCGATATACAGACCACAGTAATCATCTGCCTAACTTCTTCTGTCATGTATGCAGTGAGGCTAGTGGAAGGAATGCTAATAAAGTGGTTTTGTACGAGGATGCAGCGAAGAAACAGCTGCAAGAGTTTATTTCAGCTCTTCGGGGTTGTGAACTAATGGCACAAGCATGCTCTTCACTTGGTGTCATTTTGAATGATGTCAAATCAGACAACTTCATCATCTGTTGACACCTGGTATGATTATCTGAATGACTACATGTTATACAATTACTCTAGGTTATTGTTCGATGTATTGAATGTTGTCACCTGTAGGTGAAGGTCTTCCTGATGTCTGCGAGGCTCTAAATTATTTCAAGGATGCCTTTGATTGGGTGGAAGCCAATAACTCAGGCCGTGTAATACCTCGTGAAGGAGTTGACATAGAGTATGACTCAGCCTGTAAGTCAGTTAAAGAAATTGAATCGAGTTTGTCAAGGCATCTTAAGGAACAAAGGAAATTACTTGGAGACAAATCAGTAAGACCAAGACCTCAAATGGAAAGAATTTGAGTTTAATCTTTTTATTGTGCATAAATATCAACTTCTGAATGCTCCTATTTATCTGTTACAGATCACTTATGTCACTATTGGAAAGGATGCATACCTATTAGAAGTGCCAGAAAATTTGCGTGGGAATATTCCTCGGGATTATGAGCTGCGTTCTTCCAGAAAAGTAATAAGAAAATGTTCTGACAATTTTATGTGGATAGTGAACTAAATACAAAACTGTTTAGTATTATCTGTTTGATTCCTATATATGTATAATCCAATATGTGGTATTGTGGTGTTATTTTTATTGGCTTCTACTTGTAAGTAGTCCTGCATAAATTTATCATCATGAGCTATCTATGTACATTAAGTGTATGATAGTATGTAATGCCACTTATTACTTGCAAATTAACCAGTGTACTTGGTGGGTAGTTTCAATACACTATTGTCAGCAGTTATGCTTGTTAACAGAAGTGAATTGTTCTTTCGATTTCCCCATCTGGCACATGCAGGGCTTCTTTAGGTACTGGACTCCAGATATCAAGAAGTTCTTGAAAGAACTCTCCCAAGCTGAATCTGAGAAGGAGTCCTTGTTGAAAAGTACATTGCAGAGACTAATTGGGCGTTTTTGTGAAAATCACACTAAGTGGAGGCAGTTGGGGTCTACAACGGCTGGTACATATTGCCCTTCTGAACCATTTTGTCATGCTTGCAAGTTGCAATTAACCTATTTAGTAGCACTCCTACTTAAGAAACTCACAAATGGTATATAAGATTGTTATTTCATGTACTTCAATCAGAAGAATGAATTGCAACTAAGTAAAATAATATTTTTAAAGGACTTTCCTACTACCCATGGAGGGAATATAGTATGCATAGATTTCAACAACTATCTTCTAATCAACAATAAGATGACTACCAGATTAAAAGAAAATGTGTAATGGGGAAGATGCATGTCTCTTGTACATGTTCCATTATTAAGTTTTCTATTGTTCCTCTTTTTCACTCCCTATATTTCTCCTGCTGAAGTCAATTTTTTTTCTTTGGCTGTAAAGCTTGATTCAATATACTCCTTTCCTAGGGGATTTTTTTTTTCAAGATGAATTTTTCCATGCATTGAAAAAGAAAATCAGAAGCTTTTCTTTTGCATGGCCTAAACTGGATGTCACACACGTTGCAGAGCTGGATGTTTTGATCAGTTTAGCTATTGCTAGTGACTACTATGAAGGACCGACATGCACACCAAGTTTCTTAGGCACACTATGCATAAAAGATGCTCCACACCTCTCTGCTAAAAGTTTGGGACACCCCGTTCTTAGGAGCGATTCCTTAGGCAAGGGTGCCTTTGTACCCAATGACATAACCATTGGTGGACCACACCATGCTAGCTTTATTCTTCTAACTGGTCCTAACATGGGTGGAAAGTCAACTCTCCTTCGCCAAGTTTGCTTGGCTGCAGTTTTGGCCCAGGTGAAGCTTTTTCAGTCATGTTGCTTTCTTTTATCATTCTTTGTATATGTATATATGTGTGTAAGATATTTTGGGGGTCAGAGGAAATGGGGAGGTGCAGAAAGTTGTACATTTCACCTTTGGACTCGCTCATTTAGTTTCTTCTGCAGGTAGGGGCTGATGTCCCAGCAGAAAGTTTTGATTTGTCACCTGTGGACCGAATATTTGTTCGAATGGGTGCCAAAGATAATATCATGGCTGCCCAAAGTACATTTTTAACTGAGCTTTCAGAAACTGCAACAATGCTGGTGAGATGCCCCTCTGAGCATCAGCTTTAACCATGTAATTAGGGTTTAGTAGGTTTACAAAAGTAGTCTAACTTGGGGTTTTCTCTATTAATATAAGTTGATTTGTCCATTTACTGTAGGCTGCTCAATAGTTACTAGACAGCAAATTTGAAAAAAAATTATATTTCAAGAGCTGTTTCTTCTGTCAAACATGAATGAATTGTGTGGTTTACGGTATACATCTTTTTTTCTAAAATATAACAACCAATGATACAGCCAATGTTACGAACAAAGAAAGTTTTTTCCATAAAGTTTTTGCCTTGGTCTTTTTCCTTCAGAATTTATTTAGTTGTATAATGTTCTGTCTGTAATGGGTTAATAAGTTGTGTTTCATGTCTTTGTTTCATGAAGCTTTATAAACTCTTATTTGGCTTGTTATGCATTATAGATGTATATTAATCTGATCTGATTTAAGCATTTTTTCTCTCTGATTATGTAATTGATGGTGAATACAGTCATCGGCCACACGTAATTCATTGGTGGCTCTGGATGAGCTTGGTCGCGGGACCTCAACTTCTGATGGGCAAGCCATTGCGTAAGTCTTTGATGTGGGATTAGCGGGACATGCTTTTGTCCTCAATGGTTTCATTATTCATGATTGATTTCCTGTTTGGCAGGGAATCAGTACTAGAACATTTTGTGCGGAAGGTGCAGTGTCGTGGATTGTTTTCCACACATTATCATCGATTAGCTATTGATTATCACGACGACCCCAAGGTATACCGTGCGTTTCATCCAGTATTATTATCAGTAGTATATTGAATTCATCCTCAAATACTCACAAGAAATATTTTGAGCTCATATTTCTTAATTTATATGGCTGTCTATAGGATCACAAGTCACGACCTATTTAGATATATGCTATAGAAATTTACATTATAAAGTAATGTCATGTCAACTAGAGGTCCACTTTGCATTTTGGTTAGCGCTGTCGGAGCTTAATTATATTTCTGAGTTAGCTTTTCATGCACTTGTTGTGAAGGTCTCTCTCTGCCATATGGCATGTCAAGTTGGTAGTGGAATAACAGGTGTGGACGAAGTCACCTTTCTTTACAGGCTGACCGCTGGCGCATGCCCCAAGAGCTATGGTGTTAATGTTGCCCGGCTAGCTGGTACAATTCTTTTCCGCTTTGAACTATTGGTGATGTCACATTGATAGTCAACATGTTCCCTCATTCACATATGACAATCTTGCAAAATGTATATGAAGATAGGCTTGCATGTTCATATTTTTTGCTTCACTCTGAAAATGCTTGTCAATGTGTGTTATGCTGATTATACCGTAATGAATACACAACCTCATTTCTTTAGTGTGTTAAATAATTTTTAACCAATTCTTATAATAATGATAAAGCAAATTAAATTTATTTCAGGACTTCCGATTTCTGTGCTCCAGAAGGCCGCTGCTAAGTCCAGAGAATTCGAGGCCACCTATGGTAAATGTAGAAATGTGCCTTCTGAAACGAACTCTTCAATTCAGGATTGGCATGATGAGATGATAGTTGTCATGAAAAAATTGAACAAGGCTTCTGCAAATTTGAGTTGCCAGGAAGCCATTTGCGATAGCTCCCTATATGAACTTCAGGATAGAGCAAGAGAACTCCTGCAGCGATGTTAGACTATATTTCAAGACAAATTACTGTGGAGGATCCAGTTATGGTTGTCATAAAAAGGGTAATCATTCTTCTGAAATTCAAGAATACATTTAAGGCCATATTTCTAGTGTTATCAATCCTGATGGGATACGGCCGAATCTTTCTTTCTGTGTTGGTTATCCAACATACCTTTTTGTTTGTAGTATGCCTGTAAATAATAGTGAAAGTGATCTGAGTTCAACAAACAAATTGAATGGTGGCCAGTTGTACATTTTCAAGTTAATACAAATTCGGTCATTCCTTCTACTGAAGGCAAGTAGAAGGATGGGTGGTAGACAGAATATATGCTGCACATTGCACATGTAGACGTAATGGGAAGATGCACTTCGATTTGAATTCAGTTGTCATTAATTTATGCCCCGAAATAGTGGAATTTGACGAGCATCATCACAACATCAGTAATCTATATGTCTTGCATATGCATCAAGCCGTGACTGGTCTTCTTCATTTCCATTAGACATTGATCTGGCATAGTCATAATCCTGATAGTGTTGATG